>CM031960.1:8442865-9042865 GCA_018749465.1 Paracanthobrama guichenoti | reverse complement strand
ATATTGATGAAGATGGATAGGATTAACGATAGCCGCACATGTGGCTCACATCTCTCTTTTCAACGAGCTGGCGCGCATGTGACGTCAGCACCCATCGACTCACTTTATTTATTACTTATTTTCACCCCTCACGAAAACAAAATAATTAATAAAATAATAAAACCACATGTCTGAACATTTTATGCATTAGGCAACAAACATAAAATAAAATAGGAAAAAGAAAGAAAAAAAATACATGAAAATACATAGTAATACAGCCTCAATTTTAGGGGTGGGTTACATTTGGTTTGTGGACTATTGTATGCGACTTAATGTTAGCAGTAGCAAGCGGAACGGTTTTGCACATCAGACTAGTGTTTACATAGAAAAACACATTTGAATGAAGAAGCACGCTTTGTGTGAACGTCCCCTAGGTTTAATATGAAAATATTCATAAATTGACTATACGTTCATGTTGTTTACTTACATAGACCATATAGTCAACAACACACAGACATTTGAAGCAGTTGTACTCACCGTCTGCGGTTCATGACCGTGAACCTTTATCGTTGGGACCGCTCCATTTTTCAGCATTAGACGATCTACAAATCCGGCGTCGAACTGGGCCTTGTTTATATAATAATTGTCGCCGAAATGCAGGGAACAAACAAAAACACTTGCACAATTCTGTTGCTGCTCCGGAAAAACACACTCCATCCACTGTCCCATTAACGCTGGGTTCTTTGGGAAGCTGTGCAGGGTTGTCTTACCCTGACAACCAAAAACACACTTCTTTGGTGACACTGTTGATTTTGTGAAGTCCTGTGACTGCAGCACAGCCGGCTTCCCTAAAGCCAAACAAAGCGCGTTTATGGGCGTGCATTTGCTCTCTCGCTCTAGTCGTGCGCACCCTTCCGGGAGAAGAGCTTGTACGGTCCATACAAGGACATTCCGCCCTTGTTGACGTCACGCAGACCCATACTTAGAAAAAACTTTCCGAAACTTGTGAGAAACCGAAAGGAGTATTTTTGGCACAGAAATACTCCATCAAACATCCAACTTAATGTTTAGCATGGGAATCCAAGTCTTTAACAGTGTAAAAAGCTCAGTATGCATGAAACACCATTTCAACCCCACAAGATGCTGGAAAACTGAAGAATTTGCAGGACCTGGAAGACTTTTCTGAAGAACGTTGGGCAGTTTACTGTAACTGCTCAAGACAAACAAGGGACTCAAGAACAACCATCGCAAAAACAAAAAAACAGCCGTGGATCTCGTGCCGGGTAACAAGCGCACTTGCAACATCTTAACCTACCCAATGCCGCATGTAAACTATGTAGTCCTTTGTACAGGGACAGTACTCACCATGGGAATAGGTTGCTTCAGCTGGTCTTTTGACCTTTTCAAATAAAACTCACAACTGTGCAGACCAGAATTTCCACTGGGGAAGTGCTCTTTCTCCTTGTCAGAGTGAGCCTCTGTGACTGTTATTATGAGGAGAACTCACTGACACAAGACTGAGAACATGCACACATACACTTCTTATTGTAACACCATGCACACATTATCTGTTTTGCGCAAACTTGAACACCAGTTAACACAGATGTTTTTGTGTCATTGATTGTGTATTGTTTAGTGTTGTTCCTGTCTTCACCAAGCCATTCTTCTTTAGTTTGACATGTGAGTTATAAATTTCACTGTTGATGTGTATTGTGTTAAGAAGTAAAACAAGACCAGTAAACATGTTAACTGTTTATTGTTACCATATAACCGCATACATATTATAAATAGTTGTACTTGCGTACTGGAACATTTTCCCACCACAAGCAGGCAAAACCCGGTCATAGTAAATGCCACCATTTTGAGTATCTCATCCCCGCCAATAGAAGGCATAGTTCATTGTTCTCATGGGTGAGGGGGAGTTTGTTGATCTGTTTGATTTCTTTCTTTAGTATTTTTAAACATTAAAAGTTAATTGAGTTTGTTTGTTCCCAAATGTTTATATATATTTTTTTATTATTATTATAATGGTCTAACGTTTGGTTACTATTAAATAATTTTTTTGCCTTCCTTAAATTTGTAACCTTTTAATTCCTAAATGGTTTAGCCCAAGTAGGAGGGGCTTGTCTTTTTTTAAGAGGACCTCTCAGAGTTGTTCAGGGGCTCGTAGAGTGAGTTTGGAGATAGTTTCCTCTTCCATTGGAAAAACCTTTATTTGTGCACTTTTTGGAATAAACACTGGATTTTTGACTTCATCATCACGTCACTTCATTTTTATGCCTCCATCTGCCGGTACATTCAGAGCAGTGGTGCTGCTACTGTACAAGACATCGTTGGGCCCCTTTTTCTTACAGTTGGCACAACCCTGTCTCTGTTACACTCCTAGATAGGAGAAATAACACTACAGTGACCACATCTTGCCTTAAGGGAGTTTAATATGTGGAGAATACATCACATGGACTTACCAACCAGAAAGTACCACATGTGGAAAGAGGTCCCTGCGGTAGGTCCTACATGAAGGAGGGACTTCTACAAATGCAGAGACAGAGCTATGTCTAGGGGAAAACTGAAGAACTTGCAGGACCTGAAGGATTTATTTGAAGAATGTTGGGCAGTTTAACTGCTCAGGACAAACAAGGGACTCACGAACAACCATCACAATGCAAAACAAAAATGTTTACATTTTCACAGATTCTGCAAGGGGTTCACATACTTTTTATTGTAATTGTACTATTTCTTTTATAATGGCCATTATTGATCATTAAAACTGACATTGACAAAAAGAGACAGGGTCATATTTCATTTTATTACAGTGAAGATAATCAGAATACATGTTGCCTGAACCACATATTAATATGTTTATTTTTTTTTAATTTTTTATGAAAACAAAAATAGGCACTGTTTTTTTTTTTTAATAAAATATTTTGCTTTATTGTTGTCAAAAAATGAACAGATAAGCAGAGTAGCCAGAGCAAAGCTGAGTGTTGCTATCAAGAATGCTGCTGTTCCATTTGCAGAGTCCTCGGAGTCGAACTTGGTATGTCCGAACTTTGCGTAGTGTAATGCCTCAAATGTAGAATTAGTTCTAGCAGGTCACGTCAGTCAACCTCGCATCAGCTGACTTTCAGCTGATCCATGTCTACCTATAGGAATACAACACCCATCATAGCATCCCCATAAGGCCCATTCAGTATTATCAGGAGCTTTATCACGTTGCTCTGGAGCTAATTACCCTCCTCCCCCAGCTCCTCCTCTCATCCAGTCAGGACTTGGCCTTCTGATATCAGACACATTTTTCTTCAATTATGTTGTACATTAAATTATTGAACATTAATGATATCTGCAATACATTTATGTTGGTTCTGATCCACCCTAAGCGGGGTTATCGCTGTTCTCCCTGCTCTCATCCATGCTAGGCTGCATGGATGGGCAGGGAGTTATTTCCAGAGAACAGAACCATTTCATCAAACTATAGGCAAATTTTCAATCATCTTTGATGATAGTGATCCTGACATTTGGAACACTTGGATCTGATAATCCAAAACCAGTCTGAGTAACAGTATATCAGTTTTCAATATTATCAGTAACAGTTTTGACAGAAACAAAGAAATATGTCTATAATTATCCAATAATGTAGAGTCGCCCCCTTTCAACCAAGGAACTACAAATACAGACTTCAAGATACTGCAAATGAGGGAGATAGTGATGAACACCTGTGCTGATTGAATGAGTTACCATGACAACTAAAGAGTGGCGGGAAAACTGAACAAAGGGACACATGTGACTGAAAAGTGACTGAAAATATCAAACTAAAAGTCCATGAAAATGAAACTAACTAAACAGAACTGTGAGACGTCAACGGACAACGCTTCCAGTTTATTATCATTGATAATAATAATAATTACGTAATACTGTTTTAATTATATTATATAATATTATTTTAAAAAATAGGCCTATTTTAGCAATTTGAAAAATGAAATGCTTCATATTCAGTGCAAAGCATTAGCAAAACATTGAAAGCAAAGAAGAGAGTGAATGTTTATGTTATATAGATTTCTTTTCCCCTGTTTATTTTTCTTTGCGCACCAAGATGTTTTTTTTTTTTTTTTTTGTGCTGCAGGTGGTGGTCGTTCTTCCACACTAGTAAATAAAAAAGGTAAATTGTAAGAATATAACAATAAATTGGAAGGAGAAAATAATTCAGCTCAACACTTACCGAGTTGTTTGTGGTGTGATTCCTTCACCTTGACATTCCCATGGTGAATAGCACTGACTATTGCCGAAGCTTGCTAGGAGCCATAATTATAATGTCTAAATTCAATGATCCCGCTAGCTAGAATCCCATTTCCTGTATAATTTCAAGTGTGCTTCGTTAGTTTGCCAATAAGTGACTTGTTGGGGCTGTTACACCAAGAGCTCTTTTTAAAACCTGTCACCTGTGTTTTTCTTTGCCAGTTGTGTTCATTTCATTTTTCACTTCTGAAGCTGTCAGCCTCTGCGCATGGTTGGGATGGCAGTATCGGGCAGCTATTGTTTCTGCTGTTGTAAGTATGAATTTATTCACTTTGGTGTGTCCCCGCACCGAGATGTGACATTTCACCGCTGTGTTTTTAGACTGTTCATCCCTCATCGGCAAGTCTGGAAGCTAGAGAGGCAAAAATGTGTTGTGATCGGAATTTGGGCTTTCAGCTTAATTCAGATGCATTTCCTGAAGGAAAGAGCAGTGGCTGCATGGCAGAAAAAGAATGGTATTAAAGGTTCAGTTGAGGTTTGGTGTTAAGGTTTGATTCTGTGTAAATGTAGCTATCCTGTTATCTCTGCTATTGTTGTGATTTACATACAGAGCACATTTTTTATCTATTCTGTATGTTAAACTAGCACACTACCTTTAAAAAAGTTTGGGGAGCAAAGATGCATGATCAAAAGTGACATTAAAAACATTTATAATGTTGCAAAATATTTATATTTCAAATAAAAGCTGTTCTTTCGAGCTTAGTATTAATCAATTAATCCTGAAAGAAATGCATTATTGTTTATTGAGCAGCAAATCAGCATGATTTCTGAAGGATCATGTGAAACTGAAGACTGAAATAATGAACCTGAAAATCCAGCTTTGCATCATGTAAAATATATGCCTAACCCCCAGTTATTTTAAATTGTAATAATGTTTCACAACTTTACCCTTTTTACTTGCAGCCTTGGTGAGCTGTGTCATAAGAGGGTTCAAAAACATCATTATTTCAGTGGTAGTGTAATGCTCAGACAATGAATATTACTCACAATCATGTTGTTCTAAACCTGTGACTTTCTGTCCTCTATGGAACACAACAGAAAAAAAGAAAAGAAAAAAAAGAAAATCCAGTTCTCTTTTCCCATTTTGGGCACATATGTTGAGCTTCTGAAATGACACCACACACACACACACACACACACAAACAAAAGCTCCATAAGTAGTAAGTAGTAGTCCATACAGGTCATTGATATTTGAGTCTTCAAATGGTGCCTTTATGTAGGAACCGATCAAAGGTTATTTGCTGAAAATCTTCCCGTGTGCTGTTGATCTCTTTTCTATTTAAGTATGACACATTTTGGTGTATTTAAACTCCATGAGATTTGAGAGCTGTTGTGAAGGGGTACATTCTCATCAAATAATAATTTAAATATGAGCCTTTTCTCACACAAAAGCCCCAGTTAACTTGGTATAAGATAAGAAGAAAATAAGTCAAATTAACTGCTGTTATGGTGCTTTTTTTGCAGTTTCTGGAGCCTAACGGTCCCAGACCCCATTTTGATGACATTCTGCAGTATTTTTCTTTTATGTTTGACCCGAAAATGTAGCCCCCTGAATTATCTTCCAGTCGTTTGTGCTCCATCCAGCTGTTTTTTTATTAATTTTTTTTTTAACACAAGTACATTTTCTGCTTAACGGCTGGGCCCAATTCTCCCCTTCTGACAGTCCTCTGTAAAGTCCCGATTATCTTGATGGAAATACAGATCATATACAGATTACCTGATCATATTTCCCTGATGTGTTAAGAGTAAATGGAAGAATGTTCGGGGCCACTCTGATCTTAAATCGTAAATATGCAACATGTTGAATATGTATAGTCAGATATCCTGTTACGAATACAAATGTGCACACAGTCTGTGGATTGTCACGTGGAACGAAACAGTACCCAATCAAAAAGCGAGCTGACCCAAGCATAACTCAACCTCATTCAAACTTTTTTCTTTTTTTTTAGCAAATTTTCTGTGAAAAGCAGTCCAAACACTATCATCCCCATTTCTTCTTGCCCGTCGTCCGCCATGTTTGTTTACTCTAAAGTCATGTTTGACCGTGAGAGATTTCCCGTGTTCACAGTCGGGACTGGAATTTGTTAGTGTGTGGTGTGCTGTCTTGGTCACATCGCGGCACTCCATACACTATAGGAACAAAACTATGATTTTTTTTTTTTTTTAATCGTCATGTTTGTGGTCTCTCGCATTTTGAAAATCTGAAAATTTGTAAAAATCTTTTAGTGTGGACCAGCCATTATTAGCACTTACAAATCAGTCTATTTACTTAATTGTAGACAACCCACCATCTAGTCAAAATGAAAACAGTAGCAAATCCACAGAGTAAATGATGACAGGCTTTACATTAAATTCATTGGTTGCAGAAGGTTGAGAAGAATAAGAAATGAAAAATGCATTGTTAATTCACTGTAACGTCACTGTAATTTAAATTATTATTTGATGAAAATGTACCCCTTCACAACAGCTCTCAAATCTCATTGAGTTTAAATACACTAAAATGTGTCATACTTAAATAGAAAAAAAAGATCAACAGCACACGGGAAGATTTTCACGTCACATGTTACAGTCGGCGCTATGTTCTATGGTCAAGTTTTGTGTTTCTGTCCTGTGCGCACTTGTTTCCTTTTTGACCCTCTGTTGTTCTTTGTTATGTGTGGCACTTAGGTCCTGGAGTAACGTTTCGTTTCACTGTATATTGCAACCTTTATGTATGGTGGAATGACAATAAAGCATCTTGAATCTTGTAATGATTTTCTCTCAAAAAAAAAAAAAAAAAAAAAAAAAAAAAAAAATCAGCACTGAATAATGGCTGCTATGCTCCTGCATAAAAGTATTGCTTGTATCTGCATTCTGATATGCTCATGTGTCCCAGTTGTACGCACACAATTATATCAGACTGTATTTGGTCACTGAATGTGGTAATAACTGGATTTCTACCAAGTTCTGGATCAAGATATGACAAGTGTTCAGCAGTTAATTAGACTGGAGAGTAGTGCTGGAGCTCGCTACTCATTTTTTGGCCTCATCCTTGACCCGTGTAATATCAACACTGTTCTTCAGGGCTTTCTCTCCCTGACCTAAAGCTCTCCTGACAGTTTGACTGACTTGTGATTCACCAGCTCTGTTCCAACACCTAGTGAGCTCCTTAGGTGTGCTCCCAATGTGAAAGCCGTTACGAACAGCAGCTAAATTATGCTCTGGTTTTATTATATTCTTCATTTCAGCTTAAATCTAAGTCAGCAAATTGCCCTTTGCGAATAAGACAATTCCAGAAATGCTTTGCATTGAAATGCTCAGTATAATTTTTTCCAAATAGTAAGAGTAGTTTGCTAGTATGCCAATCCAAATTCAGCCTGCAAGGACAGCATGGAATATACATGTATTTAATTCAGTCTTGAAGATTATCAATAGGAAATAATGAAATGCAACTGTATGCAATATTTGTGAGTGGAATATATTATTGCGCTTTCTATACATACTGTACTATATTTACTAAATGTAGATTAATTAATTAATAATAATATTACCATGAATATGAAACTAACTAAACAGAACTGTGACAGGTATAGATTTGGATCCGGGTAACTAAAAACCTGAATATGTAATAATGATTGGCAAAACATTCATGCATTTAAGGGTTAAACACATTCATTCCATAACTTGTATTATCATAAATAGAAAAAGTTAATGTCATTACTTTATCAAAATCAGCAAAGATTTTCTAGCAAAAACACATACATTGCAATACAGAGATGGACGTTTCGGAAATTATTGTAGAAGTTCGTCTTTACCTTAAGCTTCCTATGTAGGCAACAGACAGCGAGGCAGCTCGCTGTGTTTTGGAACAAAAACTTCATGTGCTGCACACTGATGTTGTTTTTTCTTTCATTTGTAATCTCCTGTATCTATCCAGTTGGCAGTGCTTCGGCTGTAACTTTCTTCATTAACCTCATTACCAGCAGTGTCCATCAATCATTTGTTTAGTTTGGTTAAAAGCTGTGAGCTGTTGCTGCTAAGATTTATCCCATGTGAAGCAGTCAATACTCCTGCTCTCTGTCAAGTGTATACTGGATGAAAGTGCATCAAAAGGAACTGTGTACTCACATCGCCTCACGCAGACTGATGAATGCTCTTATCGATTGTGATGTTGCAAAGATACGTTTTATCCAGGTTCTGCTTGTGTTTACCAGAAGCTTCTTGAAGAAATAGTTTTACTTTTGTTATCAGGTTATTTTTACAAAAATGTGAAGCATTTCTCAGTAAATAAATTTGTCAGTAAAAAGAGTTCACCCAAAAATAAAACTTCTGACGTAATTTACTCAACCTCATGTCATTCCATAATTAATAACCTTGAATATTCCTATTTTTAAACGTTCTACACCGTTTTCAGCATTTGAAAAGCATTCCTTCTCATTACACTTTCAAGTAGACCTTTCCTTGAACTACCATCTCTTAATTTTCATCCCTGTCTATGAATAGAAGTTTTTTTTTTTTTTTTTGCCCATTTGTTTCTGTCAGTAAACTGCCTACTGGATAATTTTCCACAGCATTTAGTTTCACACAGGTTCAGGTCAAGCGTCGTCTGAAATAGAGCACAGTTTCTCTAGGTTTCATGAGCTGTGTGTGAGCCATTATGGAACATTCATAACTAAATGCTATTGTCACGGTGCATGTCTCTTATTTGGAACAGTGAAATTAAGTCAATAGAGTCAAACTAAAGGCAACAGACTTTCAGGGATCCTTTGCAAACATGAGCGGTGCCCATATCTGTCCTGAAATGACAGCTAGGGTCAGTAGATCTGCACCTGTGTCCTTGATCTGGTATAGAGATGACTCCCAATTAACTTTTCATCATTTCTCCTTGATCCTTCAGAAATCATCCTAATATGCTGATTTGCTGCGCAAGAAACATTTCTTATTATCAATGTTGAAAATATTTGTGCTGCTTAATATTTGTTGTGGAAACCATGTTACATTTTACTGTTATATGCATTTGCAAGGGTTTTCTGATTTAAACTTTTAAAATATTAAAATATTTATGTAGAAACTCTTTAGCAATTTACATTTATCATCCATTCATCCATCCTGTTTAAGCTATGACTGTGTGAATACATGAACAAAACGTGAATGTTAACCACAGATCATGGTAGAATATATATATATCAGATCAGGTATAACATTATGAACACCTTCCTAAAATTGTGTTGGTCCCCCTTTTGCTGCCAAAACAGCCCTGACTCATTGAGGCATGGACTCCACTAGACCCCTGAAGATATGCTGTGGTATCTGGTATCGGATCTTCAAACCTTGGTGTAAAGCATGCCGCCACTGGACTCTAGAGCAGTGGAGAAGTGTTCCCTGGAGTGACCAATCACGCTTCTCTGTCTGGCAATCCGATGGACGAGTCTGGGTTTGCTGGTTGCCAGGAGAACGGTACTTGCCTGACTGCACTGTGCCAAGTGTAAAGTTTGATGGAGGGGGGATTATGGTGTGGGGTTGTTTTTTCAGGGGTTGGGCTTGGCCCCTTATTTTCAGTGGAATTAACTCTTAATGTTTCAGTATACCTAGATATTTTGGACAATTTCATGCTCCCAGCTTTGTGGGATCAGTTTGTTCCAACATTAAACCCCTATGGATTAAGAATGCAATGTCATTAAAGTTCATGTGCATTTTTTTTTTTCTTTCTTTGCCATGGGCCCTTGGTTCTGTATCTGGGTTGTTTTAAGCCTATCATTTGAGCTGTAAATGTCAAGTGATTCATCAGTTTAGAGCCGCAGGAAATTACATCATGACAACACTGATTCGTTCACGACTGACTATCCTGAGCTGTGACACTAAAGATTGAAAAGTCCATTTCATGCCTCCAAAAAACAGAACATTGTTCAGAACACTGTTTTTATTTTTATTTTTTTATTTTTTTTAGTAAGAACCACTCACATTTTCAGAAAATGTAAAAATCACAATCATTTTGGAGGAGAAATAATAGCAGGCTTGGTCGATATAATGCAGTAATCATAGCTTTGAAGATTCAGAAATCTAGAGGAGAGAAGAGGTCGAGAGGAACTCAACTAAAATTGTGCTTTCAAATAATGGAACTTTAACAGCTCAAAAAAAACAAAGAAAAAAAAAACAAAACAAACAAAGGAAGGAAAATCTGGTTACTATAAAAAACAAAACAAAAAGGAGAACAGGTTTGAAGTTGCCCAATGAGGTCTGACGAGAGCAAAATCTTCTTAAACTAAGTCGGCACCTAGACGTGAAAGTAAAAGTGCGGTCAGGACCGCCTTAATAAGCGGCACTTTCAAATCAGCCGTGTCAAAGAGCAGAGTGATAGCGTCAGAGAACACACAGGAAAAGATCCCGGAGCTCTGGCTTCTCCTTCATTTCCTTTTTAGTGTGGCGGCTCGGCCCTGGAGGAGTAATTACTTTAAGGAAGCTAATAAAGAATAGATTAGGCTGCAACTTTGAAGAACTCATTTCAAATGGTGCATAAGAGAGAATAGGCAGTCTAAAGGCAATATGTGTATGCATTAGAGCCCGGGGTAAGAGACAAAGAGGGATATGGAAGAAGGAGGAGAGAGAGGGAGAGAGAAAATACAGCAGAATTTGGTGAATGGGTTCTGATTAGGAAACACTGTAAAAGGTTAATTAGATTTGTTTTTTGTTTTTTTTGGTTTTTTTAATCTAGCCGAGATGTCTTTGAATAGTGTAAACAATGGATTCATCATCCAAATGGATTAGCTAGCTTTCATGTGAGAGGCACAGGAAACCACTTGCCACTTTTTGCTAATTGATTTGACTTGTTTTTTCAGCGTTCATACGTAGCAATCACTTAGTAAACAGTGATGGTGGCCTCTAATAATTCTCCTCTCAAGAGGAGAAACATGTTTTTGTTTTTTGTTTTTACAGGGGCGTAAAGTGAATATTTTTGAATAGCGTTTTTGATATAGTAATATACTGAAGATAATATATCCACAACTTTATTTACAAAACAGAATGGCTTTGTATGCTTTATTGCTTTTTAAAATAACATTTATTGGTTTCTGTATAATATAATATTTGTAATTTAAACAATATTTTACTAATCAGGACTGCATGGAACCAAACCTGCCAATAATAAATAATGCAATGCAAGTGTGAAATTTGGTCATTATTATTTTCCATTACCATTTGATTATTTTCATCTAATTAATTATTAATTATTATATTCAAAAATGTGGATTGAAATTGGAAATCTAAACTGCTGCTACATTAGACTGTTGTATAAATCATTTTGCTAAAATATGGTCCCCTTTTATTGCTTTTTTCAGCTAATTTCTCAAATAAAATAACTATATAAATTGTTGTTGTTTATTTATTTAATAACATTTTTGTAAGTATTTTACTTTATTTTATTTTTGGGTGTGTCTAGCCCTTTTACAACTGTTTTATCTGTAGTGTAATTTGCAAGTAAAAAAACAAAAAAAAAAACACCATCATTTAAATTGTTGACAAGCACAAATATGAGAAATATTTTGGATATTATTATCATAATTATATTAAATATTATTATTTAATACATTTAATTTTTTTTATTCCCAGATTGTTGCATGTTTAGTGTAATTCTCTGTTAGAAGGGTGTGACTGGGCTTCAGTAATTTAACAATTTTCAGTGGTGGTGCATGAGAGAGAAAATATGTCAAACAAACATAAGGCTTGGATGCAGCTGCTTGGCCATGGAAACCCATTCCATGAAGCTGTCTACACACTGTTCTTGAGCTGATCTGAAGGCCACATGGAGTTTGGAGGTCCGATCCATGGAGGCTCTACCTCGTAACTTACAGGACTTAAAGGATCTGCTACTAACATATTGGTGCCAGACACCACAGTACACCTTCAGGGGTCTAGTGGAGTCCATGCCTCAATGAGCCAGGGCTGTTTTGGCAGCAAAAGGGGGACCAATACAATTTTAGGACGGTGGTCATAATGTTATACCTGATCGGTGTGTGTATATATATATATATATATATATATATATATATATATATATATATATATATATATATATATATATATATATATATATATATATATACAATCACCTAAAGGATTATTAGGAACACCTGTTCAATTTTTCATGAATGCAATTATCTAATCAACCAATCACATGGCAGTTGCTTCAATGCATTTAGGGGTGTGGTCCTGGTCAAGACAATCTCCTGGACTCCAAACTGAATGTCAGAATGGGAAAGAAAGGTGATTTAAGCAATTTTGAGCGTGGCATGGTTGTTGGTGCCAGACGGGCCGGTCTGAGTATTTCACAATCTGCTCAGTTACTGGGATTTTCACGCACAACCATTTCTAGGGTTTACAAAGAATGGTGTGAAAAGGGAAAAACATCCAGTATGCGGCAGTACTGTGGGTGAAAATGCCTTGTTGATGCTAGAGGTCAGAGGAGAATGGGCCGACTGATTCAAGCTGATAGAAGAGCAACTTTGACTGAAATAACCACTCATTACAACCGAGGTATGCAGCAAAGCATTTGTGAAGCCACAACACGCACAACCTTGAGGCGGATGGGCTACAACAGCAGAAGACCCCACCGGGTACCACTCATCTCCACTACAAATAGGAAAAAGAGGCTACAATTTGCACAAGCTCACCAAAATTGGACAGTTGAAGACCGGAAAAATGTTGCCTGGTCTGATGAGTCTCGATTTCTGTTGAGACATTCAGATGGTAGAGTCAGAATTTGGCGTAAACAGAATGAGAACATGGATCCATCATGCCTTGTTACCACTGTGCAGGCTGGTGGTGGTGGTGTAATGGTGTGGGGGATGTTTTCTTGGCACACTTTAGGCCCCTTAGTGCCAACTGGGCATCGTTTAAATGCCACAGCCTACCTGAGCATTGTTTCTGTGCATTGTTCCAAATATATATATTTGGTTTTCTAGCTGGTTCGGTCAACCAATTAGAGACTCAACCAAATTTCTCAAGGGTCTTTATTCACTTTTAGATGTTAAATGAAGTTCAGAATGAAGATGGAGTTCAAAGTTTGTTCAAACTAAATATTTGAAGGAAATCCTATGTCTACACCTCGAAGGGTTGAATATAGCTCCTGTGACTAGAGATGCACTTTCCTTGTGAAATCACGTTAAAACAGCAAACAAAAAAAATATCAAAATTCTTTAACAAATGACTCTTTTTAATGCGATAAAGCTGGTGTCTGTCTTAAAATGCAAGAATTGTTGGTTAATCTTCTGCCTCACCCTCTGGCAAAAAGTAAATAAATCATGTGAAATTACAGAAGCAGTGCGCATTCGGAAGGAACTGAGTGGAATTGAGAGTGACGCCCTGGATTTTTAAAGCCCTCCACAGTTTCCTCCGGGTGCAGCCGAGTCCCTAAAAAGTCCTATGAGCAGAATTCTCATTTTCCAAATGTTTCTCTCTGGATCTGTCTTGCTTTGTGTTTCATGCCGCTCACTCAAATTGCTGCACTGCTGCTTCTTTGTTCATCGCATTCAAAGCTGCCAAAACTCTGTCAACGGAGCGCCAAATAAAACTATGAAACAATCCACAATAGCTGAAACAGATCAGCAGGCCACCCACACAGTCTTTGTCTTTGTGTTCATATAGCTTGAAGCTCTTATACAACTATACTAAGTTTCTGATTTAGAGAGACAGACATTGACCAGTGTTGACATTCACATCATTTTCCAATTAAGGTCCACATTCTGAGCATCACAGATGTGGTCACAAAATAAATTGTTGTTGAATAGAGAGAGTGGCTTTTAACTTTTTCTTTTTTTGTGTTTAATAAATAAATAAAACATAATAATAATAACTGAGAGCATAAAGATTTGGAACAATGCCAAGGTGACTGAATTTTTTGGATTATTATTTCTTTAAGCCTTTATTTTGAGGTTTACTGCATGGCTATTGGGATTGATTGGTTGATTGGTTGGTTGATTGATTTCACACCGGAGGAACCTTTTCATAGTTCCTATAGAACTAATAGCGGAAGTACCCGCTTTTTGCCATGTTAGCACCAGAGGACCTGGGAATGATTTTAGCTCTACAAACGCCTTTTGGGGGAACTAAATTAGCTCCCATTTCAGAGTAGGGTCTAAGACAGCATGATCAAAACTTCTGCGATTGTATTTTTCCTTCAAATATCAAGTCAAGAGAGTGAACAACGCACATCAAGAACCACTAATAAAGGATTCTCCAGCCTTTGACAGCATACTAAGGTATGTTCAGTTAGACACGTACACATAATCAATAGATCTATATCAAATGATCTGTAACAATGCAATACTATCACATATAAAAAGCATTTTTACTCACATTAGTGTGTTGCTTCATTCATTCATTCATTCATGTAATCTCATCCTGTCTGCAAATCCAGTCTCTTGTTTACAAACGAATCCGTGATCAGAAATTAAGGAACAAACGTGCAATGTCTTTCCATTTCAATGAGCTGGATCTTCATAAAGTTCATCCATGCATTCATAATATTGGAATCCGAATGAAGCTTATGCGGTATGTTTATTGCTTAGAAGTTGGATCTGGTTTAGCTCCACGTAGGCCTGTGTCATGTCAGTGGCACGAGTCGGTGGGCATGGCTACAGAATCAGGTGTTGCTCTTCTTCTGTTGAGGCGGTGTTTCACCACACTCAGACGTCACAGCCTGGCATATTCTGAGATTGAGCGTTTACTGGGCCTGGTGTCAATAAAAGCTTTTCTTTTGACTAACAAGGAAGTTTTCAGCTCTGAAACTTACAGGATATTCTTATATTACCATGACATACCATGTCAATTCATGACCCCTTTAAAAAGCCATGTACACACACAGATTATAGCCTATATATTTACTCCATGCATGAACTAACTCTACGTGCATGGAAATCAATGATATATGGACCTCCTTAACCTTTACTCTAAGGAGAAAATCCAACGCAACTTTGAGGGGACCAAGCAAAAAATTATTATGTATTTCTGTTAAGTTAGCGACATTGGACATCAACCACACAGAAAACAATAGGCTAGCCTAATACTTTTTCATATAATGTCTACTTTCTTTGTATGTCATTTACAGAACTTGTAACAGTTATGGAGAATGGGAGCGCTGTGTGCTCAGGCTTTAGCATTCTCACCGCTGTCAAAATAAATGTCTGCCGTGCTGTCAAAATAAAAGTCAACAAGCGCAGCTGACGTCACTTCAGAGTTCCTTCTGGCTGCGAATGCGATTCTTTTCATTGAAGTAAAAGAATCGAAAATGTGGGGAAAATCTATTTATGAATTAAATGTTTTTCTCTAAAACACGTTGATCATTATTTATTGGCACCGTTTTATTCAATACTTTTTTCAACCTCCTTTTGCCAAGATAACAGCTCTGAGTCTTCTCTTATGATGCCTGATGAGTTTGAAGAACACCTGACAAGAGATTGTAAGGGTGGATCCTCTACAGCGGTTCTGACTGCAGGGTTGCCGAATGACTAAAAGAAACGTTATCAGCAAGATGATAGAAAACTGTACATTTCTCGTCTTTACCACCCACTGCAGCTTATACCAACGACGGAAATAAGCGCAGTTACAATAGCTAAACATGTGGGAGAGCGTGGCTATAATGTGACTATATTGTATTGCAATAGGTAACACTTCAAAGTCAATACCAAATCAAAACTAGTTAGCACATCATTTGTAATTGAAAGAATTTAATGACAAAATCTAGTTATGGTTACACTTAAAATAGTTACAAAATAAATGTATGAGATGATGAAAACTTATACCATTAATCGTACCCAGCATGAATTTTACCTGAGAGAGAGGGAGAGAGAGAGAGAGAGAGAGAGAGAGAGAGAGAGAGAGAGAGAGAGAGAGAGAGAGAGAGAGAGAGAGAGAGAGAGGAAAACGAAGAAGAGAAGAGAGCAAAGGAAAGAAGAGCCAAAGAGAAGGCCCCCAAGAAGAGAGAGCCAGAGAATAAAAGAGACAGAGCAACAGTTACAATCTTCTTTTATCTATTCCTTGACCATGTGAAACCCTAACGTGAGCCATTCAAACTGACCAATCAGACCAAACTTCCCCCACGGTGTTACAGGTGTGACACACATTTGGCCTACAGGCCTTCAGCATTTCTTTGTCTTTAGGAATTCCAAATGGCCCTTCTGGAGAGAGATGGGGGTTGAAAACAGTAAAGCAAATGTCTTTGTTCATTTTACAAAATCAAATATCTTTGATTATTTTCAATTCTTTCAGTCCCCTCTTGGCACCATTGGCCACAATCATTGAGTCCAAAGGTGGCACAGTCCACAAAGACATGTTTTCTGCTGTGTATAGATGTCATCTTCAGACTTCTCATCCACACTTGTTGCAAAAGCAGCTGGTCAGTCTTCAGTCTTTGTTCTCATCTCAGTCCTGCATGAGAAGGCTCCATCAAATGGTGTTGCACCAATCATTGATATGCAAAACGTCCATTGAATCCTTCACACCTTGAGAACAGTCACTGAAGGTTAGAGCAAATGCTTGTCCCTCTTTCTGAGGACACAGGATGTGAACTTGTGCAGCAGGGATCCTGTGATTAAAAGAACATATAGCACAACAAAGAACAAAAGCATACATGGTATTTGTCATTGGTCAGAAGTTTGATGTGGTCAGATTAAAATAGTCTCTGGCAATAAGCCATTAAATCGATGTACTTAATAAAGTGGTCAAGGCTGAGAATAAAAGAAGATCTCACAAGCTCTTACATTGTTTCTGGAAACATTAAAAATAAATTGCCTTATAACAAAACAACAATCATTGTTGGCTTAATCCCCCTTTTCATGAAGAGTATCAGCAAAATATTCAGTGTAACCAAATACAGAAATTAAATTCCATAGATGTCCAAAAACATTGTTGCAAGTCAAATGGACAAAATACAAAGACTCAGAAATCAAATAAGTTCAAAATCAAATGCATTGTTACAATACAATGATAAAATAAATGTTTGCACTTAGGTAAGAATGAGAAATGCATAAATTCACGTAAATTTTGATATTTAACTTGGTGAGACACATAATAACTAACTGATTTAGTAAATCTGAAGAAAAACAAAAACATTAACTGGGAGAAATTCACAGTTATAATACAGTCTAGATGTAAAGACTTAAATAAAATAGAATACATTTTGTGAGGCTGATGTAGATTTGACTTTGTCTGTGAAAATCAAATCTATGTGACTGCATTTAGCTGTGGCTATGTGTAAATCATGCCCCAAACATGGCAAGGAGGTTTTACAATTGTGATGCAAATTTGGTCCTGTTGTAACAGGAAGCCAGCATGAGAATGTGAGTGAAGTGTGGTCTGGCTCAAAATCTCCCCACACCAGTGTTTTTGTTAGGGAGCATGATAAAGTGCAAAGGTCAAAGGTACTGAATCCTGCTGTGATGAAAGCATTTTCATGGTTAATGCAATTGTAAATTACACTGTAGCCACATGGCAATTCTATGCTCCTGTACATGGTTTTACTGCAGCTATATGGAAAATAGCAGAGTTTTCCACTCAGGAGACAAACAAATTCAACATAGAAACACATGAAACTGGATATGGCTAAACAATTCCAGTATTCAAGTTATTCCAATTTTCACAAGATACATGGCCTAGAATGCAAAGCATCAACAACCTTTATCCTAAGTGTTTCATACAACACTTACAGTAAAGCAATCATGTGTTTTAAAGAATAAACTTAACTAGTCTATGTGTATATATTAACACAAACAACTATAATGTGTGTTCAATGCGCACAATGTGTTTAGTACAATTACAAATTTGAAAATACAAACAGGATCATTGCAATTTAGATGTTTAACTATTAAACTCACTGCTATGAGACTGCTAGTCCACTAGCCAATGAGGTTAATAGCTGAAGGCCTTGCATGAACACTGCAGTTAACTCACTAAGAGTTTTACCTGCAAATGAGCGCTGATCTTTACCCTTAGAAAGGGATTTCCTAGTTTTCTGAAAATAAGGTGGAGGTCGACCTTTACCCAGTGACCAGCATCTCTCCTCTGAGTGGCCTATTTTCCTACAAGAACTGCAAAACCTGTTCTCTTTGCCATAGGGTTGAATGCTATGTTATCCTGGAGTTTGAGGATTTTCATGACTCTCTAATGCTTGTACACCATGCGTACTGGTACATGACTCTGCGCTATTACGGTACTGCATCACCTTAAGAACTGAAATGGGCACACTTTCTTGAGTTGCACATGCATTTTCTGAACTAAACGTTTCAGATTCATTAGAGCAAGTCAGCTCATCTAAGAAGTGAACATGCTTTTTAGTCCCATCGCTGTTAAGCGTTTTGGGAGACATGAACTTTTTAGCATTTAGCTTAGCCTTGAGATCTGCAATGGTCTCCTTGTGATTTTTACACTTTTCAGTCAGGGCTAACTGCTCAGCTAGTAATTTATCTAGCTGTGCTTGAAGATCTTGAATCTTTGCCTCAGACTTTTCTGCTTCTGCATTTTTAGAATGCACTTCTTTACATTTCTCATCTACACTTGATAATAGAAATGGTATCACATTATGTAGCCTTTTAAAACTTATGAAGTTTAAAGCCTCAATTATTTTACCATGTTTTGATTTCTTTTGGTGTTTGCCAATTATGTCCCACCATCGAATCATTTCATCATCTGAACTTTTAATTCCAATATACTCTGTCTTGAGTTTGGACAAGGTAGGCTCAACTTTTTCACTCCATAAAGCAAACAATAAGTCACTGTTATCAGAAATTTTCCTTCCATCCCCGAGGAGATAATCTGAATATTCTCGGATTGTACAGTAATGGGACTATTGAAGCTATTTAAAACCTTCTAATTTCTGTTTCATGCAATTCATAAACAATGAAAACAGACTTACCAATTCCTTGGTCAAAAGGTCAGCTTTAATCCATTCACAAGATCAACTGTGAAAAAATGTCCTCATTCTGATGAATTTCAGAAGATTCACTGCAAGGGATTCCCGGGTTTCGCACCATCTGTAAGGGTGGATCCTCTACAGCGGTTCTGACTGCAGGGTTGCGAATGACTAAAGAAACGTTATCAGCAAGATGATAGAAAACTGTACATTTCTCGTCTTTACCACCCACTGCAGCTTATACCAACGACGGAAATAAAGCGCAGTTACAATAGCTAAACATGTGGGAGAGCGTGGCTATAATGTGACTATATTGTATTGCAATAGGTAACACTTCAAAGTCAATACCAAATCAAAACTAGTTAGCACATCATTTGTAATTGAAAGAATTTAATGACAAAATCTAGTTATGGTTACACTTAAAATAGTTACAAAATAAATGTATGAGATGATGAAAACTTATACCATTAATCGTACCCAGCATGAATTTTACCTGAGAGAGAGAGAGAGAGAGAGAGAGCGGAAAACAAAGAAGAGAAGAGAGCAAAGGAAAGAAGAGCCAAAGAGAAGGCCCCAAGAAGAGAGAGCCAGAGAATAAAAGAGACAGAGCAACAGTTACAATCTTCTTTTATCTATTCCTTGACCATGTGAAACCCTAACGTGAGCCATTCAAACTGACCAATCAGACCAAACTTCCCCCACGGTGTTACAGGTGTGACACACATTTGGCCTACAGGCCTTCAGCATTTCTTTGTCTTTAGGAATTCCAAATGGCCCTTCTGGAGAGAGATGGGGTTGAAAACAGTAAAGCAAATGTCTTTGTTCATTTTACAAAATCAAATATCTTTGATTATTTTCAATTCTTTCAAGATCAGAGACCATTCCTCCATACCGAATCTCTCCAGATCCTTCAGATTCCCAGCTCCATGTTGGTGCTTCTTCTCTTCAGTTTAACCCACTCATTTTCTATAGGGTTCAGGTCAGGGAACTGGGACAGTCATGGCAGAAGTTTAATTTTGTGCTCAGTGACCCATTTTTGTGTTGATTTTTATGTTTGTTTTGGAACATTGTCATTATGGAAGATCCAACCACGGGCCATTATAAGATTTCAGTTTTTTTTGTTGTTTTTTTTATCTGTTGGTATTTGCTAGAATCCATGATACCATGTATCTGAACAAGATGTCCAGGACCTCCAGCAAAAAAAGACTCACAACATTAAAGATCCAGCGGTATAAACATGAGCATTATACTTTTTATCCCTGTTTGCGCCAAACCCATCTCTTTTTTTTTTTTTTTTTCATCTGACCATAGAAACCGTTCCTGTTTAAAGTTCCAGTCATGTCTGACAACTGAGTATACTGGAGTTTGTTTTTGGATGAGCAAGGAGGATTTTTCTTGAAACCTTCTTGGTCAACTTCATATAGGTGCTGTATGAATTATTATTATTATTATTATTATTATTATTATTATTATTATTATTATTATTATTATTATTATTATTATTATTATTATTACTATTATTATTATTATTGATCTTTCTGACCCCACGGCTCAACTAATCTCTGCAATTCCCCATCTGTGATCCCTGTAGAGTCTTTGGCCACTCAGTGCTGTGCATTAGGACGATATAGACACATGTCATCTTCCAGGCAGATTTCTAACATCTTTAGTTGATTGGAACTTCTTAATTATTGCCCTGATGGTAGAAATGTGAATTTCCAATGCTTTAGCTATTTTCTCACAGCCACTTTCTATTTTGTGAAGCTCAACAATCTTCTGCTGCACATCATAACTATATTATTTGGTTTTACTCTTTGTGATGGAAGATTAAGGGAATTTGGCCTGTTTGTGTTCTTGATAGTCTACAGCTTTCAAACTTTATATTCACTGCAGTTCTCTTCAGTTAGTTCACTTTGACATTGATTTTGTACTTTTATGTTGACAACTATGTATGGATGAATGCCACTGTCTTGGCCTTTACCTCCTTGGCAAGGCAGTCAGGTTTTGGGCTGAAATATTCAAGTACCTGGCACCTGGTGGAATTTATTATGCCATAGATCTTCACAACAGCCTCTGGACTGCTAACAGCAAAACCGCCAACGGCATCAACAATCCACCCCATTATTTAAAGCACTAAATTAAATAAGACTTTTACATTTTCTGTTAAAAACGTGAGTGGTGTTTGCCCACGTTGCTATATATCAGTAATGTGAAAATTCAGCTTTGCCGTCATAGGAATAAATACAATTTCAAAATGTATTAAAAGATAAATCAGTTCTATTAAATTGATAATATTTCACAATATATTTCACAATGTTATATCTACTGTATTATATATATATATATATATATATATATATATATATATATATATATATATATATATATATATATATGATAGATATAGATTTAGATATAGTTCGATTAAAGGCACAATATGTAACTTTTGCCGCTAGAGGTCGCTTATTCAAAACAAAGGTGTAGCTTGATGATGCCTTGATTTCGCTGAATCATGGGAGTTATTGTCTTCACCTCTACAGCGGTGGAAAAAAATCTGATGGGACTCGGGCAGAAATCATATTCATGGATGAGATAATGTATTAAAGATGTATTAACATTACTGTAGTATGAAGCAGGGCAGGACTGGAAGCTTTTGGAGCAGAACAAGGCAGCTGGAGTGATTGCTAATGAGAGACAAGCGCGACACATGGCTCGACAGCAGCAGAACTTTTATTATGCCACAGACGCCGCTTCCGCTTCTTCCAGTCATGTGTATGTGGGGTAACGCAGCGCTGTTTTATCATATTAGATACATTTGAGTGTGTTGATGTTATGTTACAATACTACTCTGTGTGTTCACTCGGCGGCTACTATGAGACACTTGTTGCGCACTGCTGTAAGATAGATCGTTATTAGGCATGGAAGTAAAACAAGGTACTTGCGGTAAATCAAGAAAGTGAGATTTAAACAATGATTAACTTTTTTGAGCTATATAACAATGATTTGTTCCCTTTCAAGGGAACTCACGGTGTGTCAAGCGCTGTGGGAATACCTCTGCGTGATTGCGTCATGAAGCACTCGTAAAATCAGTCCAATGGATGCTGTCCTCGCTCATATGAAAATCTTGGGGCTAAGGCTAAACGCAAAGAAGAGTGTGTTATCTCTGTGGCAGAGTACCACCTTTCTGGGCGTAGTGTGGGATACAAATGATACAAATTGATCCTAGAAGCTGTAAGCGGGATGAGGCTAGGCCAGTCACTTACTGTAAAACAGTTTCAGAGACTACTGGGCTTGAAGGCAGCAGCGTCCAACGTGATACCTTTTGGCCTGCTGTACATGAGACCCTTGCAGTGGTGGCTCAAAACCAAGGGGTTCTCCCCCGAGGGGAAATCCATTTAGCATGATCAAGGTCACGCGGCGATGCCTACGTGCCCTGGTTATGTGAAAGGATCCTTGGTTCCTGTCCCAGGGACCGGTGCTGACACTAACGACGGATGCATCTCTCACCAGTTGGGGGGCAATCATGAGTGGTTGCTCGGTTCAGGGTCTGTGGAGCATGTTCCTGGCACTCAGGCACTTTCTCCCAGACCTGAGGGGCCACCATGTGTTGGTCTGCATGGACAACACAGCGGTGGTCTCCTACATAAATCGCCAGGGGGGTTTACACTTGCACGGACTATGGAAGTTGGCACATCGAGTTCTGATTTGGGCCCGGGGAAATTGCTGTCAGTTCGACCAATATATATTCCGGGGTATCTGAACAAGAGGGCAGACTCCCTGTCGAGGCAGGGAGTGGTGTCGGGGTAATGGAGACTCTACCGCAAGGTGGTGGAGTTCCTTTGGAGTCGCTTCGGGCAAGCTCAGGTGGATCTGTTTGCATCTCGAGAGACATCCCCTGGGGCTGGCTGTTATTGATAGCCCTGTTCTGGCCGGGCCGAGTATGGCTGTCAGACATTATGTCTCTCCTCGGGGGTTCCCCATGGGAAATTGCAGTCAGGAGAGACCTTCTCTCCCAGGGGATGGGGTCAGTTCTGCACCCACATCCAGAGCTGTGGAAACTGTGGGGTTGGCCTCTGAGGGGGCCCAGCTTATAGACTCAGGTCTCTCTACTGAGGTAGTGGAGACCATACTGCACTCCAGAGCTCCTTCTACGAGGAGGCTTTATGCCCTTAAATGGAGAGTGTTTGTTTCATGGTGTACAAACCGTTCGTTGAATCCAGTTAACTGGAGTACGGTTAGTACGGTTGGTTCAGTACTAGAGTTTCTTCAAGAAAAATTATCTTCAGGGTTATCCCCTTCCACCTTAAAAGTATACGTGGTGGCTATATCTGCTTACCACATTCCTCTAGAAGGCACATCGGTGGGGAGACACCCATGGGTAACTCGTTTCCTTCATGGTAATCTGAGGCTAAGGCCTGCAGCACGCTCAAGGGTGCCGACCTGGGATTTGTCCATAGTTTTAGGCCCCCTTTGAGCCTATTATAGAGGTGCCAGAAAAATTTCTCACATTGAAAACTCTGTTTCTTCTGGCTATCTCGTCTCTTAATAGAGTCTGGGGTTTACAAGCACTGTCGGTTGCTCCCTCTTGTCTTGAGTTTGCGCCTGGTATGGTGAAACCATTTCTATTTCCAAAAGAAGGATATGTCCCTAAAGTCCCCACTAATGTGGCGGGTCCTATAATGCTTTAGGCCTCCATTTCAAAACCCAGACCAGGAGACTGATCAGCTATTTGTGTGTTTTGGGTCCCCAAGTAAGGGGAAGCCTGCATCTAAACAGACGCTAAGCAAGTGGATAGTCAAGGCTATTTCAGTTGCCTATGAGTCAGCCAGTCAGCCCTCACCATTAAAGGTCCAAGCCCACTCTACTAGGAGTATGGCTGCTTCTACAGCTCTGTTATCAGGAGTTTCTCTTCAGGAAGTATGTGATGCGGCAGGATGGTCTTCTCCGCACACCTCTGTGAGATTTTATAACCTGGATGTGGCTTCTACTCCAGGTTCTCGAGTGCTTGTAGCATAGTGTGCGCTACGACTTCACATACACATGCACTTGAGGATTATGGCAGCATGGGTATTGGGTTCCCGCAGCGCATCTCAGGTTACGTATGTAACCATGGTTCTCTGACAGGGAATGAGACGCTGCAGGTGAGCAAACAGTTGTTCACCTGTTTAACCCTCTGGAGTCTGAGCTGTTTTGGGGCCCTTTAGAAGTTTTGACATGCTCTGACATTTGTGCTTTTTTCAGTTGCTTATAAACATATTAATGGCAAAAGTGTAATTACACTGTATTCAGCACAAACTGGGCTACCACAATATGTGAACAACATGTATGTACATGCTTGTATTTTTGACAGAATATGCATGTTTTTTGAAAAACAAAACAAAAATTAGTTTTTAATTAAGGCCTCAAAACACACAATAGATATGCGACCACAATACTTAGCCTAATGGGTGATGTTGCCTAGAGTTTTTGCTTCAAACTGATGTGAGAATCATTGAGCCTGCTAATTCATATAAAACAATACATTGATTTAGATTTTGAAAGACACTTTTTTCTTTACAAAGGCCGTATGCAAAGGGGCGTGAATGTTCATGAATAATGCTGTGAATCACACCTGAGAGAACAAAAGATCGCATAATGATTGCATAATGAGCTGCATAATAAATGAGCTCAGGTGTGTGATGCTTTTGATTTTCATTCCAAATATCAAAAAATTCTTAAATCAAGATCCATTTACTAGATAAATGATTTTATTTTCAACAAAACAAGAAAAAATATATTATGTCATTTTACTTCTCTTGTAAATGCATCTTGATTTAAGAACTTTTAGATATTTAGACTGGAAACGAGACAAATACTAAGAAGACAGTAATAAGAACAGTAATATTGTGACACTGAACACAATTCAGTATTCAGTAAAAATAACTGAATAATTGGTAATGATTAACGTTAGAAGTAAAATATTTGGGATTTAAAACAACATAATGCAATGCAATTATGATTTCAAAGAGTATATGGTGAATTCAGGTTGATTAGGACACTTTTTTTCCTGAGCGGACGTGCTAATAAAAGCTTTACTGATGTTACACTTACAATAGCCTAAACACTTCATAATCTGGCCAAAACAGGCCAAATAAATCTTGTCTAAAAAGTCTTGCATCTATGACATTTTATGTAGCAGGAGTATTCGTATTTAAACAGTGTTTTGCGTTTAATATTCACAGACACTAACAGAATAAATTTACCTCACAATCCTTGCCTGGATCTGTTGCTCTTAGAAATAAACAGCTTTTTCTGAGGTAAAATATTCCAGGATTATTCCTCACCGCATCTCAAACCTATGTAAAGTGTCGATGTGAAGTGCTAATGTGGACGTTGATGTGGGCGTCAGCTCTACTCTCATGGATCGTGCCAGATTTGAATCTCAAAAGAACGCGAGCTCCGTGGGCGTGGCGCGTTAGCGGGTAATGAGACGATAATGAGACGCTTGCTTTTCAAACAGATTACATAAACACAGAATATTTGTATATATTTTTTTGATTTTATTTACATTATTTAAAACCTGACATTTCAACGTTTCTTTAGACATATTTCTCATGTTTGAGAGACAAATATTTATTAAGTTATAGGTCCTTTTCTGAAGAGAATCTGAATGAGCGTCTTTGACAGAGGCTGCAGATCGCTCATCATGTTTGTTTTCTTTATTTTGCAAGAAGCACAACAAGTTGTTTTTATTGTAACTGTACACAAAAAAATAAAAGAAACTTATCAGATTATAATGATGTATAACACTTGCCTGAATGATAAAAAAAAACGTTATTTGAGTATATTTGGCACTGATAAGAAAAAAAGTGAGTCTATCATGCGGACGTGATAGCCGACTCCAGAGGGTTAATCCAAATATCGTACATATTGTGCCTTTAATGTCTATATATGCATACATGTGTTTGTATGGTTAACCAAGTATATTTTTAAAATCCTGCAACTCTCTTAATTAAACGGACTAAAATAACAAATTAGCACTGATTTAACTCACAATTCCGGAACCTTTAAAAAGCCACAGCAGATAATATGGTGATTAGTTGTCGTGCAGATAATTAGTCGAGGCTAGTGTGATATAGTATAAAGTGCAATGGAGGCATGAACACAGAGTGCAGAGCTTTCAGATGCGAGTAGAGGTGTGACACAGACATAGATGGATGGGAGAGGGGAGGAAGATATTATAAGGGTAAATGTCACACCTGCCTATCACGTCACTGCTGCTCACGCCGGGTGGGCAGTGTGGCATTTACACTCATGCACAGACTCACACACATATATGAGCTCTTAGACGTGAATCACACACTGGCTTTATTTAAGATCACCCGGGAGTTATAATGACATGTTATTGTCACAAATGACTTTAATTATCCTGCTGGTAAGAGAAAGACAAAATGTAGCGGTCAGATGAAGGTGAAATGTAAGTGATCATTATGTGTGCTTTTTAAAAATGTATATGTGTAATTTATTATTTCCTTTGCTACTACTACCATTAAGAATTCAAGTAAATGAATGCTGTTTTGAAAAGGCATAAGATCTCACTACAGTTTATCAAGGTGGTCAGCGGTCTTGAGGCAAAAGCATAATGATCAGTAGGCTTTCATCTCAGCATTTGAGTAGTTTTATGTTATTGAGCTCATAATTGTGATGTTTATACCATAATGACGTCGACTGAGTCATGGGTTCAGCCTAGATTCAGTAAATGATCAGTGCTGTCTGTGGAGCTTTGTATTGTGAATGTGGTTTGGGTCAGTATCACAGAAACAAGTCCAAGACATTTATATTGCATGTTATATACATTTTATACTGTATTAAAAAATGACTGTAATGCTGTAATGATTTGATTTTTTTTTTTTTTTTTTTTTTGCATAAATGAAAAGCAGTGCAACAACTACATTTACAATTAAATTAAGTAAGGTTTATTTAAGGTTTTAACTCGATTGTTTTCACACATTTTCTGAAAGCATGCCTCATACTCTCAGAACTCTACACACAAATCAAAAACACACACACACACACAATGGGCAAATCTACTCAATTCCCTGCAAAATGAAACTTAACAATCAAAACAATGTTATTTCTTCTCAAAATGGTATTTTGTTTTCAAATGACACACACAAACCATCATATGAATAGACATTCATAAGCAACAGTTGAACACTTTGATGAATGGAAAACACTTCTTCTCCATTCATCACAATGACTTTGTTTTTGGTTCAGTGTTACAATTACTACAGACAGTACATGCATAAGTGTGATGTAAACTATTTAAGAATATTGTTTTTATATTCAGAACACACAAATAACAAATATGTTAATTTTTTTTCCCACAAAACAATGTACATGAAAGAATTGAAAATAATCAAAGATATTTGATTTTGTAAAATGAACAAAGACATTTGCTGTACTGTTTTCAACCCCATCTCTCTCCAGAAGGGCCATTTGGAATTCCTAAAGACAAAGAAATGCTGAAGGCCTGTAGGCCAAATGTGTGTCACACCTGTAACACCGTGGGGAAGTTTGGTCTGATTGGTCAGTTTGAATGGCTCACGTTAGGGTTTCACATGGTCAAGGAATAGATAAAAGAAGATTGTAACTGTTGCTCTGGCTCTTTTATTCTCTGGCTCTCTCTTCTTGGGGCCTTCTCTTTGTCTCTTCTTGCCTTTGCTCTCTTCTCTTCTTTGTCTCTCTCTCCCTTCTCTCTCTCTCTCTCTCTCTCTCTCTCTCTCTCTCTCTCAGGTAAAATTCATGCTGGAGTACGATTAATGGTATAAGTTTTCATCATCTCATACATTTATTTTGTAACTATTTTAAGTGTAACCATAACTAGATTTTGTCATTAAATTTTTTCAATTACAAATGATGTGCTAACTAGTTTTGATTTGGTATTGACTTTGAAGTGTTACCTATTGCAATACAATATAGTCACATTATAGCCACGCTCTCCCACATGTTTAGCTATTGTAACTGCGCTTATTTCCGTCGTTGGTATAAGCTGCAGTGGGTGGTAAAGACGAGAAATGTACAGTTTTCTATCATCTTGCTGATAACGTTTCTTTAGTCATTCGGCAACCCTGCAGTCAGAACCGCTGTAGAGGATCCACCCTTACATACACAGTGTACATTCAAACACAAAGTTGCAGTTGCAGTATACAGTGGTCTACAAACAAAACAACAGAAGAATTTACTATATACAGTTACAGTAAAAAAATAAAATATATATATACATATTTGAGCTTCTGTTTTGGAGCAGCATAGTTCTATATATATATACTATATAACTATGCTGCTCCAAAACAGAAGAGCTCACCTGTTGCTCTTTTATGCTAAAGGTCTGTTTGCTAATTGTAAAACTGTGATAGGTGTTTTCCCATGTGATGAGTCACTGTGTGTATTTGAATGGAAGTGTGTTCCTTGTGAAAACAAGATTTTTTTGCATGAAAATTGTGCCAAATGCAGAGAATTGTTTGTAGTGTTTAAAAAAAAAAAAAAAAAAAAAAAAAAAAAAAAAAAAAGGTGTGTTTTAGAACTGCCATTTGAGTGTAAAGCAGGAATTGTGCTTGTAGCAGAATTGGTTCAGGGGTTGGTGCATGAGTTACTTGTTGTGGTCATTGTGTCTCAAGTACCAGTATTTGACTTTAATTATCCTGCTAGTAAGAGAAGGACAAGATGTAGAAGTCAGATGAAGGTGAAATGTAAGTGATCATTATGTGTGCTTTTTTAAAAGAATGTATATGTGTAATTTATTATTTCTTTTTGCTACTATATACATCTGTGAAAAAAAAAAAAAAAAAAAAAAAAAAAAAAAAAAAAAAAAAAAAATTCTCAATATTAAGTGGTCTCTTATTTTTTTTTCCAGGGCTGTATATATAGCCAGGAAGAGTTTATTTTAGGTATTTCATATTATGAATGTGAAATCATAAGTGAATATCTTAATTGCATTATTGTATTGTAGCCTATTTGTAGGTACAACAGGTTTTGAATTGTGACTATTTTCATGACAATTAAGCACATTATTTTTATTTTGTACGTTACTTATGTGTATTCATTTTTGCAATTCTCATTCTTGATAATGAATAAACAAATGCTTTAGATGTAAATAGATAGAAATTATAATATATATATATATATATATATATATATATATATATATATATATATATATATATATATATATATATATATATATATATATATATATTTATTTATTATTATTATTATTATTTTAAAATATATTATTATTATAATATATATAAATAATTAAAATATATTATTATTTTTAAACTTTAGATACATATTCCCCCATTACAATAATGAGAATGCTTCAGAAACAACTGCCTGAGTGTCATGGAAAAATGTCTTTAAAAATTTGATTGGTCCTATAGGCTTCACTTTCTGTATAATCTTTTTTCCCTTTTGAATTTGGTGTGAAATATGACCTTGACATGTTCTTGACAGGCTAAGTGATTTTCAACCATCTCTATTTTCCACGTACATCAGGGAGAAACGGGAATTTACAGTGTGTGTGTGTGTGCGTGTGTGTGTGCGTGCACGCATATTTCATTTTTTTTCTGGAGATGAGTGTGATGTCTGTGTAATCTTACCTCAGAATGCAATCTGTCCTGCTATTGTTGCTGTGAGATGCACGTGGACTGATTTGCAGTATCAGTCTAAAATGCATCCTTTTCTTTGCTAACTGACATGAATTTCAGAACAGGTCCATTGTGCACAAACCCATTTCACCAATGACACATGCTGCCAGTTTCACTGATGCTTCATCAGCCTATTCGTTCCTTGGACATCTATTTACAAATTTTCTGACTGCATATATTTGTCACTTTTTTTTTTTTTTTTTTTTTATTAACCTGTGCTTTTTTTTTTCTTAGCCAGTTCTACAGTCATCACTAACCCAATTACTAATTTGATAGTGGTTTAGCTCAGGATGTCCGCTCACCTATAGAAACTCAACTGTTTGTATTGCTTAGTGTTACTTGGAGGTATGATATGTGGCTTATAAAGCCTATACAAGATCTATAGCCCAGAATTTATGCTTTAATGATTTTTCTCCAGAGAAAAAAAAATCTAAGAACCATGCTCAGATTTGTTACCAAAAGTCAAAATCTCAATATCAACGTATAACTCTAGAATCTCAGGGTGTAAATCTAAATATTGAGAAAATCGCCTTTAAACCTGTCCAAATGAAGTCCTTAGCAATGCATATTATTACTAATAATACATTTTTTATATATTTATGATAGGAAATTTACAAAATATCTTCATGGAACATGATCTTTACTTATTAATATCCTAGTGATTTTTGGCATAAAAGAAAAAAAACAGTAATTTTGACCCATACAATGTATTGTTGGTGTGGCGACTCCTGTGTTATGTGGGGTTTTCCCCAGGCTGAGGTGGATGGTGGGCTGGCTCCGCCCTGTCAAGTGGCTGTTCTCAGGTGGTTTCATTCAGCACACCTGCTGCTGACTTCCTGCCGGGCCTTGTTAAAAGGAGCATGATGAAAAGGCCAGGAGGGCTGCAGATTGGACTTGATTTAGTTTGTGTTTGGTTTCTTTTAAACTTGTTTCTTTGGTATATCCAACACTACTACAGCACATTACCCTTCCAATGCATTTATTACACTTTACACCACTGACTCATGGCTGTTACATGTTTTTTTTTCTGTATAGTTCTATTTTGTTAATACATTTTGCATTCTGTTTCAGCTTTCTTGTGTGTCCTTATTTTTGTTACGTCCCTTTTGAGCAACGGGGCATAACAATTGGCTATTGCCACAAATATAACCGTGCGACTTATGACTGGTTTTGTGGTCCAGGGTCACAAATGCTGTCCATATTGTACTGTATAGCTCTATACTCTTACTTTGTATAATTGCATCACATTTGTGTCTCTTTATTTCTCCTAAAGAGGTTTAGAAGAAACATCTGAGGCAAAGTTGATACTTTAATGAATCATCATGGAGAGATTGATAAAGTCCCTTAAGATATATGACAGAGCAACCTTTGAGCAATAAACATTTCCTCTCAGGTAAATGCCAGCTGCTGGTATTGTAAATTTGTGTTTCCCTTGTTAATACCTAAAAGTCTATTATAGCTTTTATGAATGCAAGATAAAATACTTTAATTTAATGCCCTGATGATTCTTTATTGTGACTCCTTGAACTACTGACAGTAGCATGTGTGTAACTGCTTTAACTTAATAACTAAATTGTTTACAATGTGTTCAACTGCTTCACTGTAATTGTGGAGGGTTCAGTTTGAAAATTATTCTGTCATCAAGTCATAAAGTCACTAATCCTCTTAAATTTGTCTGCGAAGGATCCACAGTCAATTTCTTGACTTTTCTTGCAAATAAAGTCTCCTTCAGTTCAAGAGGATGTGATGAGTAACAGACACCAATGATGCACACTCTTTGTCTCTTCTCTTCCATGAAAAGATTAGTTAATTTCACTTCATAGAAAAACAATATAGCACATTTATCATGCAAGAATGCTGATGGGCTTTCACAGGCGTATTGCTTTCCTTAATGAGATCCAGTCACTACGGTTCCTGCACTTCCCGGGTGTGTTTCCTCCTGCGACGGGCCTCAAACAGGCCTCCTGCAGATGAGTTTGGAGACTAGGACAGCTGGAAAATGAGAAGATAATTCTAGAAATACCATCAGTGGAAATAACATCATTTTAGAAATACCATCATTGTTGCAAATGGAGACTATGGAAGTCGATAGGCATGTCAATAAGTGTCTTTTAAGAAGAAAAAGTGCTATTGCATTTACACACCAGTTTGCAAGGTTTTTTTTTTTTTGTTTTTTTTTTTTTTTGCCACCTATTAGGGTACACTATCTTGGAAGATACATTTAACTTCCTGAACAATCAGAATATTGTTTCCTGCCAGACTGTGTGAGTAAGGAACTGTATTTAAATTTTATGTTCTATTTGTGTTGTCTAATGTTGTTGTTTTTTTTTTTTTTTTTTTTTAAAGGCACAGTTCGCCCCAAAAATGAAAATTGTGTCATTACTTACTCACCATCAAGTTGTTCCAAACCTGTTTGATTTTCTTTCTTCAGTTGAACACAAAATATATTTGAAAGAATTTTGGTAACCAGACAGTTGACGGCACCCATTGACTTCCATAGTACTTTTTTTTCCTTCTGTGGAAGTCAATGGGTGCTGTCAATATTACCAACATTCTTTAAAATATCTTCTTTTGAGTTCAGCAGAAGAAAGAAACTCATACTGATTTAGAACAACATGAGGGTGAGTAAGTAATGACAACATTTTTGGGTGAAATATCCTTTAAATATGTTTCAGTATGTATATATATATATATATATATATATATATATATATATATATATATATATATATATATATATATATATATATATATATGTGTCAAAAATATTAATATAGATTTCAAAATATATTTATTTGAATACATTTTTGACAAATTTTAGTTGGTTATACACTATATTGCCAAAAGTATTGGGACACCCCTTCAAATCATTGAATTCAGGTGTTCCAATCACTTCCATGGCCTATGGTGTATAAAATCAAGCACCTAGGCATGCAGACTGCTTCTACAAACATTTGTGAAAGAATGGGTCTCTCTCAGGAGCTCAGTGAATTCAAGCGTGGTACCATGATAGGTTGACACCTGTGCAAGTCCATTTGTGAAATGTCCTCACTAATAAATATTCCATGGTCAAATGTTAGTGGTATTATAACAAATGTGGAAGCAATTGGGAACAACAGCACTAACGAAACAACAGCCACGAAATGGTAGGCCATGTAAAATCACAGAGAGGGGTCAACGCATGCTGAGTCAATAGCTACAGACCTCCAAACTTTGTGTGGCATTCCAATTAGCTCAAGAACAGTGCATAGAGAGCTTCATGGAATGGGTTTACATGGTCGAGCAGCTGCATCCAAGCCTTACATCACCAAGTGCTATGCAAAGCGCTGGGTGCAGCGGTGTAAAGCAATGGAGACATGTTAGGCTCGAGTCTGGGTTTGGCAGTTACCAGGACAACTGTACTTGCCTGACTGCATTGTGCCAAGTGTAAAATTTGGTGATGGGGGGATTATGGTGTGTTTTTTTTTTTTTTTTTTTTTTTTTTTTCAGGCGTTGGGCTTGGCCCCTTAGTTCCAGTGAAATGAACTCTTACTGCTTCAGCATACCAAGACATTTTGGACAATTTCATGCTCCTAACTTTGTGGGAACAGTTTGGGGATGGCCCCTTCCTGTTCAAACATGACTGCACACCAGTGCACAAAACAAGGTCCATAAACACATGGATGAGCGAGTTTGGTGTGGAGGAACTTGACCGGTCCTGTCCTCAACCCGATAGAACACCTTTGGGATGAATTAGAGTCCAGCATCAGTGCCTGACCTCACAAATGCGCTTCTAGAAGAATGGTCAAAAATTCCCATAAACACACTCCTAAACCTTGTGCTACGTATATTAAGAAAAGAGGATTACATGGTAAGTGCTATAATTTTCAGATATTAGTAAACAAGTGTTTAAGAGGGGGTCCCCCCCACTCTACCCTATGTCTTTTCTGGTTCTAATTGTATGTGATTTTGTTAAGTTTATAAATTAATGGCTGATCAAAGGATTAATTGTGATTTAATTTAGATCATTAATTTTATTATTTTATTTTAATATTTATTATTTTAATACATTTTTATAATTTTAAGATATTATTTTGAAATATTCGTTCCACCATGGGACCCGGAATCGCACAGAGACTAAGTTTCGCGATTCGCTAGCTCACGGACACAAATTAGCCAGTTCTGATATTCCAGAGGATTCCAGAGTGAACTATTTTACCTTTAAGTGAGTCACACATGTTTACTCATAACAAAAAGTGTAATTTTAGTAATTGTCACGAAAATCTGCAACTTGCTAATAACAGTGACAGTCAGAAATCGTATTTTCCCTATGCTGTGCCCATGCTCCAGTCATAGAGTCCTCTGTATGAATCTGCCCTGACAGGAAGATTTGCGGAAACTCCTACTTACTCCGCATGCGACACTACTAGAATAATGATTTCAGAATAATACAAGATAAATCAAGATTAATGTTTATTTTAGCCAGGCAAAAACATAAAATAAAGGAATTAAAAAGAATCCATCATACACAACTGATCAGCATACAGCATAAAACACAATTACAAAATAATATAAAAATAGTTTCAAAGAGTCATCATTACCTGGCAATAGAGACACTGCAACCGTGTGGGAAGTTCTGAATACAGATGCCTCCTTGAGTGGTTTGCCAATTCCCTTTAAAGATTCAACCAGAACAAAAGAACAATAAACATTTAGCACCCAAATATTTATGCAGCTTTTGGTTGAAATTTTCTCGTGCCCAAATGGTCATGCCTATCTTTGGGGGATGACAGCAAATGTTTATCAAAAGATCTTTATGAGCATCTCCCACACCAGGGGAACAAGCTGTCTTTATTATGACCTGTTCTACTGATATGGGAATGAAACCTGTTCACCAATTGCACACAAAGTATTTATATGGACGACAAAGAAACAGCTTGTAGCAGTATCTGTGAGATTTGCATGATTGTGTGGGCCCTGAGAAAGAGAGGGTGAGAGGGTCAGGACTCGGCGGGGGGGAGATAAGATTGGGTCAGGTGGAGTCTTGTTTTCTCTTGTAAGTTTTGTTGTCTTATTGCAGCTTAGATCTCTTGAGTTCGTTCGCAGGTGAAATCTTACAGTATTTTCTCATACATTTTTTTATTTATGTTAAATAAATGTATATTGTCCAAAATATATTTATATATATATATATATATATATATATATATATATATATATATATATATATATATATATATATATATACAAACCCAAGATATATATATATATATATATATATATATATATATATATATATATATATATATATATATATATATATATATATATATATATATATATATATATATATATTTTGTGTTGGTCCCCCTTTTGCTGCCAAAACTGACTCATCAAGGCATGGACTCTTCTAGACCCCGGAGGTGTGCTGTGGTATCTGTCACCATAATGTTAGCAGCAGATCCTTTAAGTCCTGTAAGTTGCGAGGCAGGGCCTCCATGGATCGGACTTGTTTGTTCAGCACATCCCACAGATGCTCGATTGGATTGAGATCTGGGGAATTTGGAGGCCAAGTCAACACCTCAATCTCATTGTTGTGCTCCTCGGCTTGCCTTTGCAGTTATCGTGCATCCTGGTGCCATGTGTTCCCCAGGTAAGCGACGCACACACACCCATCCACGTGATGTAAAAGAAAACGTGATTCATCAGACCAGGCCACCTTCTTCCATTGCTCCGTGGTACAGTTCTGATGCTCACGTGCCCACTGTTGGTGGTTTCGGCGGTGGACAGGGGTCAGCATGGGCACCCTGACTGGTCTGCGTCTATGCAGCCCCATATGCAACAAGCTGCGATGCACTGTGTATTCTGATACCGTTCTATCAGAACCAGCATTAACTTCTTGAGCAATTTGAGCAATACAGTAGCTTGTTTGTTTGATGGACTACACGGGCCAGCCTTCGCTCCCCACGTGCATCAACGAGCCTTGGCCGCCCATGACCCTGTCACCGGTTCACCACTGTTCCTTCCTTGGACCACTTTTGAGAGATACTGACCACTGCAGACCGGGAACACCCCACAAGAGCTGCAGTTTTGGAGAGGCTCTGAGATGCTCTCTCCCTCTCTCTCTCTCTCTCTCTCTCTCTCTATATATATATATATATATATATATATATATATAAAATATGTAATTTTATGATTTAAACTAAATATACTTGGCATGCTTATTTAAAAAAAAAAAAAATAATAATATTTAGCCTCAGTGCTAATGTCATTCATTTCAGTTTCATTAATTCTCTGCATGTGCACATTGTCATTGTGCCAGATGACATGAAATTTTCACAAGTACATGACATTGAAAGGTCTACTTCAAGTCAGTTTCTCAATTGTGCAGCTCTTCCAAGAAGAGCCTTCTGCAAACACAATTAAAACTGTTTAATTATCTGCCTTGGTGCTGCTCGATTGCATTTGCATGAGCTGAATTAAGAGAGGGGATGATGTTTTTATACAGGGTCTCTTGCACAGATGACCACAGGTTAAGGAAACAAAACAAAAAAAGGAACAAAAGTGGACCAGTTTATTCATACAGAAATTATGGACTGAATTATGCTAAAATATCTGCCACATAATTACATTTTCTCAGAGAAAGGCTCTTTTGTAGTGCTTAAAAAAAAGTCTGCATGCTGGGAGACATTTCTTCAAGCTTTTTCCCATTGGAATGAACTGTAGATTTCAGTAACCGACATGATGTTCATTCAAATGTGCTCATAAAGTGGTAAAAATTGTTCAGATGTTATTCTTAAGTGGGCTAGAATCAATTGCGACATTTCAGAGAATTTTTATCAGACGTTGTTCTTTTAGATATATTGTTTGGTTACTTTAAATTGTGATTTAATAATGTTGTGTTAAGTAATGTTAATGTTAAAAATAGGAAAATGTACCGTTTGTGTCACTATCAAGTGACCAAACAGCAACATTTGACCAAAAATTCACATAATTTCCTTAAAATTGCATTAAAAATATGTCATGAAATTCTAGATGGTGCAGGCTGATAGGTCCTTAACTCACATCATTCTCTATAGGGCACAGCTGATTGGTTTTTGCTGTGTCAGTGGCCAATGAGCTTGCTGCTCAACCTTCAAATATGTGACATCACCGTCGTCCGTAGTGACTGTGGTTATGACCACTGAGTGGCAAAAAGACTGAGAGGCAGTGGTTTTCAGCATGAATGCTGCGAAAAACACACAAAACACAGCTAAAAAGAGAAAGAGCTTTGAGTTTGACTGTACAAACAGACTTGACAAGAAATCTGAGGTATATTTTTTTACAGACTGCTGAAAGCTACAGAAAAGAGAAGCAACAAGATCACTGCAATTCACAGAAACAACTGGACTCCAGGCAGCAAAACATGGATTTGCAGTTATCATTTTGTGTCAATATGTTGAATTTTGGGGTAAAATCATACCCTATATATTGTATTAATAGCTCATCAGTTATATATTTACCATCTTATATTCTGCATGATTTGATGTTTTTAAATAAGCACTGACTAAAACTATACAAGTTTTAGGGCTGGACAAAATGACAATATATAAATTTGATATAAGTGATCACCTGTGTTTAGACCTACCTATATGAATTTTTCCAAAAAATTTGCTTTGGCAAGCTGTTTCGAACTCCCAAAACAAACTTTGTTATGGCCTGATTTTGTTTGAAATTACATTACATCTGTTCGTTCGATTTCGCTTTGAGTATATCAAGGCCTGAATTTGTCAGTTGTGTTCCTGGCAGTAAAAGTTGAGTCAATCCATATCTAGACCTGTGCGTGATAGACTGCCATAATGTAATGTAAATATGCGGTCGTTCGATCCTGTTTGTGCTCCAGGGTCAAACTGAATTATTAAGTCCATAAAGTCATCCAGCTTCCATCCAGAGCGAGATTTACATGTTAATCGGCCAATCAAGCAGCTCCAGTGACTGATGCAGTGATGTTGTGGAGAGCGTCTGTAGGACGGCTCCCAGTGGAGTCCAATTACGCCAAACATCCTGTGGCGCTGCCCCCAGTGAGGCCAGTTTGAGTCTGATAACACAGTTGGCCTACTTGATTGCTTTGCTTGAGCATTTGGAATCGCTTGGGCTGATTCTGCCCCTTCAGCAGATTACAGTGTAAAAAAGTACAAAAACCACATGTGCTTTCTCTAGCAGCTGTGCACAGTGAAAGACCTGAGTCTGTTCTTAAAGTACATCCTGTTCTGGCCTTTCTGGATAGCAGCTGCTTTGTCTGTCCTGTTCGGGTCAGCCGTGTCCAGGTGCTTGCATTACTTGCACTGATATGTTCCCTCCCAAAATTATGCGTCTCAGAAGTTCCCTGCTGTCCCAAATATCACTGGCTGCTTTTGTCTTGGATATTTTCAGATGTTCTACCCACAACTCCATGCACTTCTACTCTGTGTCTATGGGCAAGTCTGCTGCAAAACATGTCTATATTCACACAATAGCACATCCTCTTATGTTTTATTGATTAAATATAACGATAACCCCTCAAAGTCATGCTTTACAGGGATTTTACCACAGTAAAAGGATGCTGAGAGACACTTTTGAAGCTATATTTATAATATGGTATCAGTATTCAAATATTTGGTAACACTTTATTTTTCAGTGTCATTACTACAAATGTTACATGTAGTTACTATAGTAATAACGGTAACACTTACAATACAGGTGCATTAATTCATGCTTAACTAATGCACAGATAATCACGAGTTAATGTATGACTCATGAAGAACTAAACCATTTATTAATGATTGCTGCATGAGCAACTAATGAACATTCTATATGATTAATAGATTAAGTAATCATTAAATTGTTATTAGTTAAATGTGTCATTATGTATTAATTCCCTAATGACATATTATATTAACGAATAATGAAAATTAATGCGCTAATTACCACAATGGGTCGAATCCATGCATTTTAACTTTCAGTTGTCTGCTTTACTGAATCATTAGCTAATGATTTGCAGAGGTATCATTATGTTATGACTTGTTGAGGCGCATTACTATTAATTAATTCAAAAGCCATAACCACAATGACATATTACTTAACAATTAGTTAATAGTGATGTGCCTCAACAAGTAAAGTCATAACATAATGATACCTTTGCAAATCATTAGCTAATGATTAATTAAAGCAGATAACTGGAAGTTGAAGTACATAGCTTTGACTATTGTGGTAATTAATATATTAATTTACATTATTAGTTAATATAATATGTTATTAGGGAATTAACACATTATGACATTTAATTAATAGCAATTAATATATTACTTAATCCATTAATCATATAGAATCTTCATTAGTTTCTGATGCAGCAATCATTAATAAATGGTTTAGTTCTTTATGAGTCATACATTACTCATGATTATCTGTGCATTAGTTAAGCATGAATTAAAAGGTGTTTCTGTAAAGTGTTACCGTAAATCTATAAATTATGCATAATTACATACAACTAACTCTAATCCAAACCTAAACCCTAATCCTAACCCTATAGTAAGTACATGTAGTTACTTAAAGGGTTACTTCAATGATTAGCATTAAGCCTTGCATCAGTAGTATATTCGAATGATCATTCGGCTCATGCTGTATTGAGCAGACACGTTCAGTTTTTAATTGTAGTGTCTGTTCTCTAACTGAACTAAATTATATTATTACTATAAAAATCAAAACGACTGTGGGGTGGTGCCGCGGTGAGCAAGTGATGTAACCGGTGGGAGTGGACTCGTTGGGCAGCAAAGCAAGTGCATTCTGGGAGTTGTTGTCTTTCATCCATATGAGCCAAAAATACATTTTCTGGGTTTTCTCAGTCTAAAAGGCACCAACTTCTAAAATAATTAAACACATTTCTACTACATAAATGACCCAGTTTAAATACATTCATCTTTCCAGTGAAATACCCATTTAATATTACTCAGTACTTAAATGTATAATTATAGCATAACAAAGACACGTTAAAATAAAGTATAACCAAATATTTTAAATCAGTAATGACATTTCTGTTTACACATTTCTGTTTCAAGTTGTTTACACTTTAATTCAATCGTAATCATAAGTGTCCATAAATCTATTTAACAACAGCTTTGAATCTGGGTTATCCAATCAGATTTTTTTTTTTTTTTTGGTAAAAAAATGTGAAATAAATAAACAAATAAAGGAACATGTTCTAGTCATGTTTTATCTGCTAATGATTGAATTTTGCGTTTGAATTATGAATTTTTTCTTTTGACATTATTTTAATAAGCACAAAATATACTGGATTGAATACTAGTTTGTTTATTAGTACAGTTATTATGTATAATGTAATATGGGAATTTTTTGGAATTGCATAAATGTGCTTAAAGGAATAGTTCAGCCAAAATGCAAATTCTGTCATCATTTACTCACCCTCAAGTTGTTCCAAACCGGTATGAATTTATTTCTGCTGCAAAATATAATAAGTCAGTGGGGTCCATCAACTGTTTGGTTACCCATATTCTTCAAAATACCATCTTTTGTGTTCAGCAGAAGAAATAAATCCCATACCCAGATTGGAATAACTTGAGGGTGAGTAAATGGCAGAATTTTCTATTTTGGGTGAACTATCCCTTTAATTGTTAAAAAAAAAAAAAAAAAAACCTCACAATGTAAATACATATATATATATATATATGTATTAATTCTACGTAGCATTGATTCAACAGGGTGCTGAAAGCATTCTTTAGAAATGTTGGCCCATATTGATAGGATAGTATCTTGCAGTTGATGGAGATTTGTGGGATGCACATCCAGGGCACGAAGCTCCCATTCCACAACATATCCCGAAGATGCTCTATTGGGTTGAGATCTGGTGACTGTGGGGGCCATTTTAGTACAGTGAACTCATTGTCATGTTCAAGAAACCAATTTGAAATGATTTGAGCTTTGTGACATGGTGCATTATCCTGCTGGAAGTAGCCATCAGAGAATGGGTACATGGTGGTCATAAAGGGATGGGCATGGTCAGAAACAATGCTCAGGTAGGCCATGGCATTTAAACGATGCCCAATTGGCACTAAGGGGCCTAAACTGTGCCAAGAAAACATCCCCCACACCATTACACCACCACCACCAGCCTGCACAGTGGTAACAAGGCATGAAGGATCCATGTTCTCATTCTGTCTACGCCAAATTCTGACTCTACCATCTGAATGTCTCAACAGAAATCGACACTCATCAGACCAGGCAACATTTTTCCAGTCTTCAACTGTCCAATTTTGGTGAGCTTGTGCAAATTGTAGCCTCTTTTTCCTATTTGTAGTGGAGATGAGTGGTACCCAGTGGGGTCTTCTGCTGTTGTAGCCCATCCGCCTCAAGGTTGTGCGTGTTGTGGCTTCACAAATGCTTTGCTGCATACCTCGGTTGTAACGAGTGGTTATTTCAGTCAAAGTTGCTCTTCTTTCAGCTTGAATCAGTCGGCCCATTCTCCTCTGACCTCTAGCATCAACAAGGCATTTTGTCCCACAGGACTGCCGCATACTGGATGTTTTTCCCTTTTCACACCATTCTTTGTAAACCCTAGAAATGGCCGTGCGTGAAAAACCCAGTAACTGAGCAGATTGTCAAATACCCAGACCGGCCCGTCTGGCACCAACAACCATGCCACGCTCAAAATTGCTTAAATCACCTTTCTTTCCCATTCTGACATTCAGTTTGGAGTTCAGGAGATTGTCTTGACCAGGACCACACCCCTAAATGTATTGAAGCAACTGCCATATGATTGGTTGATTAGATAATTGCATTAATGAGAAATTGAACAGGTGTTCCTAATACTCCTTTAGGTGAGTGTGTATATATATACACTCACCTAAAGGATTATTAGGAACACCATACTAATACTGTGTTTGACCCCCTTTCGCCTTCAGAACTGCCTTAATTCTATGTGGCTTTGATTCAACAAGGTGCTGATAGTATTCTTTAGAAATGTAGAATCTAAAATATGCTTTTTTTTTCTTTAAGCAGAACCTTTTTTTTTTTTTTTTTTTTTTTTTTTGAGGTGAAAGACCTGAACATGTTCTTGACTGGTTTTGTCAGATGTATCCCTTTAGGAGATTTTGATAACAGCAAGATGACATTGCAGGTTTGTTGATAGCATGTGTCTTATCTACTATTAGCACATAACAGTTGTTTCCTGCTTCGAGGATTCATGTTTTGCTGTGTGTGACATATTTCTCCCCCTCACTCTCTTTCTTCCTCTTTATCTGAGTCAGTGGAGAGAATCTGCTATCTAGCCTGAAACACAAATCCTTCTTATCTGTACATATATCTGGAGTGTGTGTCTGCGTGCGCACTTACATCGTCACATACCTTGTCATATAGAAAACACAGGCGTCGTTTCATGTGGAACAGTGCTTTCTTCGTTGTGACAAGATCCTTTCTCAATTTGTGCTTCTGTTTTGGATCACACACTTTATACTGACCAGCCAACCAGGAAAAAAGAACATTCATACAGTGAGAACCACAGATAGTGCATGGCTGTCATGTGGCATATCATTCAAAGTTTAACAGCCTCCTGCCTTTCCTTCACATAGATATACAAACACACATTCATTCATACAGAGACACTCCAGTTTTCAGATGATAAATGATTCAGAATAAAAAAATAAAAAAATAAATGTTTGGGTCATGATTCTCCCCCAAAATCAGAATTAAACATAAAATTCAATTAGAAAAAAAGACCCTTTTAATGATCTAATACTCTCTAAAAAATGCTGGGTTAAAAACAATCCAAATTGGGTTGAAAATGGACTAACCCAGCAATTGGGTTGTTTTAACCCAGTAAACGGGTTGTTTTAACCTAGCGGTTGGGTTAAATGTTTGCTTAAAACAACCCAATTGCTGGGTTAAAACAACCCAACCGCTGGGTTAAAACAACCCAATTGCTAGGTTAGTCCATTTTCAACCCAACTTGGGTTGTTTTTAACCCAGCATTTTTTAGAGTGTGGTTTAAACATTTTTTTAAATTTAATATTAATTTTTATTTGTTTTTAACAACAAATAGTATGACAATAATTGTTGTTTTATTATATATTTAACATCACAATTAAGTAATGCCCCTTCACCAATTCTTACAGAAAAAAAAAAATTATTTGTAATTTTCAAAAGGTAATTTTCATTATATTGTACTTATTGTAATAATTTTTATGCAAAAACAGTTTTGAATCTAATTTAAATAAGCATACATTATTTAATATTTTAAATAAATATTGTGTTATTATAATATTAGTTAGTTAGTTAGTTAGTTAGTTAGTTAGTTAGTTAGTTAGTTAGTTAGTTAGTTAGTTTTAGTAAGTATGCAATATGACCAGTACATATTCTTGACAGATTTTGATATTTTTAAAAGCTTGCTTTTGAAAATATATTTGTCATTACGCCAACAACCCAACACAATATTGTCTGAGCTTTTACTCCCTTGGCTCTCTTCAACTTCCTGAGAGTGATTTGGAGACGGAAAACTGTTGTTTAAACTTGCCTCACTTGTTTAGCTGTGTGATATTATTTCATCGCCTCTCAGACTATGAAAATGAATGTTATTCCAAGGAAAATGAGTTACACAGTTGTTATTCCACATAGCTCTGAGTAGCTGACAGTCTCTTAGTGTGGCTTGTTGCATTGTTGATTGATTTCTTTAACCTTTTCAGAGGCTCGTTACAAGCGGCGTCTAATCGTATTTCACCCTCGTAGTCTTCGCTCACGATCACAGTTCAGCATTCTAATCACATCTGCAGGCCATTGTTGATGACTCTCTTCAATCTGAGAATTACCACAAAGGATAATTCATCATGATGGTGTTCGGTAGTTATGGTGGATTTATATCACATCAGTGCATGCTAAAGTTGTTAGTATTTTCAGGATAGGATTATTATTATTATTATTATTATTATTATTATTATTATTATTAATGATTAATTGTAAAATTAAATTGAACAATATGTTAAATTATTATTATTATTATTTTTGTCTCATTATGTCTCATTTTTATAGATTTTTTTTTTTTTTTTTTTTTTTATAAGTATGCTGGGAAATGTCAAGTCAAGTCACCTTTATTTATATAGCGCTTTTAACAAGTCCAATTGTTTCAAAGCAGCTTCACATTGTTAACAGGAAAATAATGCAACAGAATTTGTACAGCCGTTCTGGTGAAACGGTGATGTTATCCAGCTAATTTCAAGTATCATATAGTGTCAATGCTGGCAGATCGGTAATATAGATTTAAGTGTCCCCAACTGAGCAAACCAAAAGCCAGAGGCAATGGTGGCAAGGAACCACAACTCCTTCAGGGTCGGAATGGAGAAAAAAACCTTGGGAGAAACCAGGCTCAGTCGGGGTGCCAGTTCTCCTCTGGCCGACGAACAAACAGTGTATGATTATAATTCTGCCAACATTGCCGGTCTTAATTCATATTAGGTAAATAGATATTCGTAAGATTATTCGAAAGATTGGAGTCTTCACCAAATGTGAGTGTTGCATTTATTTTATTTTATTTTATTTTTTTTATAATGTTTTATTTTAATTAGTGATTTGTTGCCTGTAGTGCTGTATCCAGAAAATATGAATAGTCCCTGTGCTATGATTGCCTGCTAAATGAGTCTTCAATTCTCATCTTTCTCCTCTGTCCTCCATCTGTTCATCCTATCCCTGCTCTTTCATCTTATTGGTAGGTTACTGTAATTACCTTATATCTTCTCTGTGATGGGGAACTTAAAGCCTGGTGATGTTTGATTGAATAGTAATGGCAGGAAAGAGAAATGGAGGGAAGACAGTTCAAGGTAGGAGAGATTTGTACTTTGTTAGGAAATTAAGTATAGATTAAATTTAAAACACTTAGACCAAGATAGTAATGAGCTGCGGATGGTCAATCCTGCTAACGCAATACGTCTTAAACTCAGGAACTAAGCAAAATATGATTGGGTTGTAATTTAAGGAAGCATTTCTATGGGTCCTATTTTAATGATCCGAGTTGATTGGTCTGAAGCGCATGGCGCAGGTGCACTTAGGGTATGTCCGAATCCACTTTTGCTAGTTCAACTACAGAACAAAAAAAAAAAAAAAAAACATTTTGGGCATAACGTGCAATAAACCAATCAGAGTGTCATCTCCCATTCCCTTTAAATGCCAGTTGGACAAATCAATTAATGCGTCAAAAAAAAAAAAAAAAAAAAAAAAAGATCCATTGCTTAATACTTGATGTTTGTGTTTACCAAGTAAAACAATATTTCCAAGAACATATGTTTTGCTTGAACAGTTTGATTAGAATATGAGGAAAGAAATAATAATAATAATAATAATAATAATAATAATAATACATTGCCAGCTATTTTATTTTAGAAGTTAATGCAACACCCTGGACATGGAAAAAATCAGTAAAAAAATTATAATAATTAAAAGCAGTAAAACAAAATATTTTAAACATTTATACCTACGTTGTTCAGTAGTTATGGTAATTGTGATACTAACTTAATTGTGATACTAACTAATGCCAGAAGGAAACAATGATTTTTTTTTTTTTCAAAATGGCTGAAAAATCATAAATACAATCACTAGTAATGTGATTGAATGGTTTATCACTTTCAATCAATAAGTGGCGCTGTGACCAAATTGATGTGGTGTGGTCAGAGTAAGGTGGCAATGACATGCAAAGTTTGGTGTCAATATGCCAAAGCATTGCTGAGATACAGCCTTCGAGTAGTTTTGACATCATGCCATTAATTTGTTGATGTGGTATATGAAAAGTTTTTGTCTATTGATACAAAATGTATAGCTTTTTGCTGGCATGGTCTGAAGATGATCTGTCTCGAATTTGGTGAAAATCGGACAAATCGTCTAAGAGGAGTTTGAAAAAGTAGGTATATAACATTTTATGATACAATTCAAATGGCTGATACCCAAAATGGCCAATATGGGAAAATTGGTTATAGTTCATCTTGGAACGTTGCATCGAATATAAAGAGTTTATGGCCAAACTGTTGAGAATATACATTATTCGTATCTCCTGAGCACTAGGTGGCACTGCGCTAAAACTGTGCAGGTACCCTCAGGTTATAGTTTTCACAACACACACCAAGTTTGGTCTGAATACACTAAAGCCTTGCAAACATATAGCCTCATGTTCATTTTGGCGTGCTCATCGTCAAATTTGTTTGTGCGTTATTCGAAAATGGTTTGACTAATCACCTTGAATTATGTTGCCATTGTTTAAAGATGATCTGGTTAAATTTTCGTAAAAATCGGTCTAGTACGAGTTGGAAATAAGTACATTTTTGTGAAAATTCGCAATGGTGGGATATTTACGATTCAGACGATATTAGCATCAATGTGAGTGCAAATTTGGACAGCTGGTGGCGCTAGAAAGATTGAGATAGAGACTCCATAATTGCTATGCATTGCAATTGCATAACTGGTTATCTGTGTGCCAAATTTCATAACTTTCCCACAAGCGGTTCTATGGGCTGCCATAGACTCAAGAGCGGAAGAAGGAAGAATATAAAAACAGCAATTCCAAGAGGGTCCCCGAACCATCGGTGCTTGGCCCCTAATTATTTCCATTAAGAGTTGTTGAGTTTCAAATTGTATCCAATATATTAAAACACATACTGCATAGTTGGGAATATTCTGTTGTTTTTTTGCTTTTGCTTATGGTCATTTCTCATGGTGCTGGAAGGAGCTGCTGGATGCTTATCAGCCTCTTATCACCACTTGAAAAAAACCTGGCCGTGGTTCCCAGAAATTGGAGCTTTGTAGCGCGCTCAATTTTACAACAAGTGTCCAAGCAATCCTCCCGAGTATCATGTGCGCTCTGATAAAATGCTGGCCGATCGGTGTCTGGGTTCTCTCCATGCTGCAGGAACAGGGCTGATAGCGCTCTCTCACTCTGATAATTAGAGCTCACGATCGTCCTCTCTACCACATTAGAGACGTGCCCCTGAGAGCAGCTAGTCCTTGTCACTCTCACAGGGCTTAGTGATGATAATTATCACTTGTCCCAGGCAGGGCAGCTCTTGTTAATGTAGCTGTGGTCTTCACTGGTGCAGTGCTAACTAGGCCTGGTCTGCTCAGCCACCCAGCAAAATATAATTAGGCCGAATTCTCCTCCGAGTCTGAGACTTCCTGGTCTGTTGGTATGCGATTGGCTCATTTTATCCCCATCTTCCCTCTTCTTTTACAGATTGTCATTGTATCCGTTGCTATATATCAAGATTTTCTAAGGTAATTATTAGTCATAGGAATGAAAAATAAACATTTATTTTCCAATTGAAATAAAAATGTATCTGATTTACTTTATCATTGCACGTTTCTGATCTAATTATGAAAGATTAATTGGTGCATGCTATTCTAAAGAAAAAAAAAGAAAGAAAAAAGCTCTCTTTGTTTTGTCCCAGCTGACATAACTTAGGGTGCAAAGGCTAGTGAATAATGTTAACCAATAGCCAAATATCTAAAGCTTCATTTTAGAAAATAAAATTTAGCCTGGCTTCATTCTGGTATTTAACATTCTCTTTTTATGATCCAATCATTTCCCAATGGAAAAAGCCCTGGGGCCGTACTCACAAAACATTTTATCTTACCACTATGAGTTATCCTAGCAATAAAAGTCCCTAGCTAAGAGTTTCCTCTTAAAACCTATTCACAAAGCCGTGAGACCAGCTTTTACTAAGGAACAGAGAAAAATCTAAAAGTCCTCATGAAATCAAAATTTAAGTTTTTTTAAAAGACTTACTGTTATCTAAGCTAGTGTGCTCCAAAAAAATGACATATAAGCATTCAAAACTTACAGTTTCTCACTTTCGCCAAAATGGATTAGTGATTTTGATGACATCACCCTGCACTTCAGCTTCTCATCAGATTTTCTATTCAATCAAACGCTCTCTAGAATCTGAAGCACCCCGCTCCCAAATAGATGCTGAAGATGCGGCTAAAATTGGTCACTTTTCTACATGGTGAATGGCACATAGAGGGGATAGAGAACGATTCAGACAGTGTAAATATGCTTTCTATTGGGGTGAATGAAGTCTGGTTTCATGTTAGTGTCACGTGAACCACTGCAACACACACAGTCTGCTCTGGTCCAGAGATATGCGCAGCGGATCATATGCGCGAGTCGCCGCATGCCAGAAAACGTATCGGGCTCATTTAAAGTCTGCACAAGATGCTATATTTTAAAGCAATATGGAGGAGATTAGGAGGAGAAACGGTTAGCGAGAAAACGTGGCCGAGCTGTGATATAAACTAAATGCTATTGGCTATTTTAAAAAGGGGAGGAGCTGATCGACATGTCCCGCCCTGACTTTACTCTATATCTGATCATTAATAAATGTGAACTCGTGAAACAACTGCCACATCGGACATTATTTTCTTTTAAATGTATTTGTTTATTTTCAAAGATTTATGTTTGGCTTTTTTGGCTTTTAATTATGATAGGACAGCGAGTAGACAGGAAACAAAGTGGGAGAGAGAAAGGGGGGACAGAATTGGGAAAGGTCGAACTCTGGTCACCCAAGCTGCCCACAAGGCTATCGACGGTGATGATAGGACATTATTTTCAACTTGACTGCAATGTTTTATTCTCCATCATTCAATGCATATTGCCTGTACATAAATGAACCTTTATGTTATGTCCTCGCAGATTAAAATCTATAAATCAAAATATTTATTGCATTTATAAGGGGAGAAGGCTCAGCACCCAAGGCTCTATCACCTATTGCCTCAATGGTGTACAGTGTCTTTGGGTGGATTGCTGAGGCAGATTGCTGGCAACAGCCATTTTAGGATTGTTTGTGATTTGGTCTTACTGACTTAGGAGTTCTCTTGACCACCCTGAACTCTTCACAGATTTAGGAGCTGGTTTTAACTCTAAAATGATGTAAAATATACTGTTAAAGCAAAAATGTAGGAGTCCTAAAATTTCTCCTAAATCGGCAAGCAGAGTTGGACAGTAGTGAAGTATTTTTACTCTGCTTAAGTCCATTTACTCTGGTCTCCTCAACCACCACCAATGTGCAGCATCCACCTGGATGATTTTGTTTTTCCAAGACAGAAAGAGAGCACTGCGATGATGACATATTTTTGCAGTCACTCTGGTTCCCTTTACAAAAAACAAAACAAAAAACCCAACTTTATTTTTTCATTGGCATTCAGATTACACTGCAGTAGCAAACAACATTTTATGATTACACATTTTGTTCATCAAGATAATCTTCACAAATGAACACAATGTTTATGAAGCCTAAATACAGCTAAAGGTAAGCTATAAATGAATGGCACCACTCTCTTGTGACTTCAACATCATCATCACTAAGCTTTCAACAACTCTTTCATTTAAAATCATTTCATTTCATCTCTTTAGTCTTTATTTAAAAACATTTCCCCTGAAAGTTAGTTTGCAAAAATAGTTTGCAAGAGCACGATTAAACACGCAATGTGGCTGTGAAAGCGGACTAGTGTGTAGATGAGTTGTGCTGTTTGGCATGACAATGTTTAATGTCCCAGACTACTTTTGTAGTCCGATTTAGTCACCCATTCAGAAATGCTAACCCATTCAGAAATGCTAACTGATTTCTGTTTCATTTAGCCTACAAAAATATGTCAGTGCCAGACTCTTATTGGTTGATGTTGTCGATTGCTGCATGATGCAGGCAATCACTGGCTCAAGCAATGAGATTCTCAAGGAACGACTGTTATGTCTTTGTTCTGTCTCCATTTACAAGCATATCCTGATCAGTCCTGAGGCTACAAACTCAATGTGATGTTTGTCTGGTTGAGACGCTCTCTCCTCCATGTGGGGAGTGGGACCCCCATAGTAGAATCTATTGCTGTAGGCTGTTTGCATTGCTTTATGCAAGACTGGGTTACAGCATATTGTCATTATTCTCAGTGTTTCCCAGTACGCACAAACACACCACATGTAGCTCATCACACGTGTCCTGTTCACCAATCGCCACATCTGCAATCTTTGCTGTTTTATAACCCTCAACCCTGCAGAGATGTCTCAATCACCTCTGTATGTATCCTGATTCATTCAGAACAGCTAGAGAGAGGTAAATTAGTGCTGTGAGCCATCTGATTTGGCATTCAAGAGATTAGGCTTGAAAGACACACGGATCCCCTCCGCTGGTGTGTGATTCACTGTAGCAGGTATTTGCATGGCCATGATGCTCATCATTTATCCCTGATGGGTGATGGGTAATTCTTCCCATAGGCATCCCGTTGGCAGTTTAGAGCTCCTACCACGGTCATCTGTTTGGCCTCTATTCAAACGCCAATGTTTGTGTGTCGTTTCAAGATGGTCCCACCAGGCAAGTTCATCACACTGAGGAGTGCAGAGGCGTATCTGCCCAGCGTTAGGTGCCAGTTGTTCTCTCTCGGCTCCTGGTGGATTTCCAAGAATCTGCAGCCAGGCTAATTCTGCTTGAGTGTTTCAGCTGGACTGTCCTAGAAACACAGAGACAAACAGAGTCAGAGACACAAAAGTTATGAAACAAGGACCTCATGCATGCAAATCAAGCCTGGATACAGTTCAGTTGAGGTCAAGAAGCTGCAGGAAGCTGTTTGCACATTTTGTTTAACTGCTCAGTCTAAGATTATTTGGGTTTATGATCATGGTGTGCTTGCGTCATTAACGTTGCTGTTTAGCACTGATGCTTAAGGTAATGACTCAGGAGTTTCTCTCTATGACTCTAGTTTCTCTCTTTTTTTCAGTTTTGTTCCCCCAAACAAGGGCGTAGGGTGCTCCGGATGGCTCTGCAATACTACTCTGTAATATCAAAAATTAACTGAAGCAATAATGATTCTAAAAGAAACTATGACTGGGTCTACTGTTGCTGTATAAATGTACGCAACTTGAATATGCATGTGATTGACAGATAAATTGTGCGCTCTTATTTCAGTGTTGTTTTTTAATTCTATGGATATTTTGGCTAAAAGTTTGTTTACATTTAGTTTAACAACATTAAGTTAAAGGGCACCTAGCTATTATGCCCCTTTTTACAAGATGTAACAACCCTCTACAATGTGAGTAAATCACTCGCATATGCGAGTATATTTCACTCTGGGTGACTAAACAATATCTAACATTAGCCATTGGCTAATAAATGCTTATATTTTACTCGCCAGTGTGTGTGTTAGAGGCTAATAATAAGTCTAGTATAGATATACAAACACGATTCCCAAAAAGTTGGCACACTGTACAAATTGTGAATAAAAACAATGCAATGATGTGGAAGTTTCAAATTTCAATATTTTATTCAGAATACAAAATAGATGACATATCAAATGCTTAAACTGAGAAAATGTATCATTTTAAGGGAAAAATAAGTTGATTTTAAATTTCATGGCATCAATACATCTCAAAAAAGTTGGGACAAGGCCATGTCTCCCACTGTGTGGCATCCCCTCTTCTTTTTATAACAGTCTGCAAACGTCTGGGCACTGAGGAGACAAGTTGCTCAAGTTTAGGAATAGGAATGTTGTCCCATTCTTGTCTAATACAGGCTTCTAGTTGCTGTCTTAGGTCAAAGATCTGGACTGTAGGCTGGCCATTTCAGTACCTGGATCCTTCTTCTACGCAGCCATGATGTTGTAATTGATGCAGTATGTGGTCTGGCATTGTCATGTTGGAAAATGCAAGGTCTTCCCTGAAAGAGACGACGTCTGGATGGGAGCATATGTTGTTCTAGAACTTGGATATACCTTTCAGCATTGATGGTGCCTTTCCAGATGTGTAAGCTGCCCATGCCACACGCACTCATGCAACCCCATACCATCAGAGATGCAGGCTTCTGAACTGAGCGCTGATAACAACTTGGGTTGTCCTTGTCCTCTTTAGTCCGGATGACATGGCATCCCAGTTTTCCAAAAAGAACTTCAAATTTTGATTGATCTGACCACAGAACAGTTTTCCACTTTGCCACAGTCCATTTTAAATGAGCTTTAGCCCAGAGAAAACGCTTGCGCTTTGGGATCATGTTTAGATATGGCTTCTTTATTTTGAATAATTTCAAATTGGTTTCTTGAACATGACAATGAGTTCACTGTACTAAAATGGCCCCCACAGTCACCAGATCTCAACCCAATAGAGCATCTTTGGGATGTGGTGGAACGGGAGCTTTGTGCCCTGGATGTGCATCCCACAAATCTCCATCAACTGCAAGATGCTATCCTATCAATATGGGCCAACATTTCTAAAGAATGCTTTCAGCACCTTGTTGAATCAGTGCCACATAGAATTAAGGCAGTTTTGAAGGCGAAAGGGGGTCAAACACAGTATTAGTATGGTGTTCCTAATAATCCTAACTTAGGTGAGTGTGTGTATATATATATATATATATATATATATATATATATATATATATATATATATATATATATATATATATATAAAAGTATAATATAATAATGTATATCAGTCTAGCATCTAAAAACAAAATAAAAGATTATAGCCAATGGCGATTATATTGTCAAGGTGTGCTTAGAGGTTGTGTAATATAAGTATGCGAAGTTTCAGATCAAAATTCCAAGCAGATCATTTAATATACCATTTTGAAAATGTTGTTTTGTGTGTGTCTCCTTTAACAGATAGGTGTCTCCCACTCCAGAGGGCGGAGCCTTCACAGCTCGTGAACAACACGCCAACGAAAACTGAAACATGATATCTGTTTGGCTTTGATGATCATCTCTATCGCAGATATGCTCACGTGACATTGCAGTTCTTCATCATCATGAAATATCATCTGCATGCGTTTAAAGCCATATCACTCTCAACTTGAGCACACACACCCGACGCATGCGCACAGAGAGCTGGATGTAAGTGTGTCTGTGAGACTAATTCTATTTCATGTGTTATTGTGATTAAACTGTCAAATGCTCACATGGTTATGTCAGAAATACACAAAGTTCACATGAAAACAGTTGGTTATGTCTGTGCACGTGTGCAGTAAGTGTAACAGTGACATTGGCAGAATTTTATTTGTGACAGAGTGAGCGGGCACTTTCATGCGAGGGTTTGTGAAGATTGTGGAGTGTGCACAATCCCGAAGAGTGAACAGCGTCAAAGAGCACTCGCCATGATTTCAAAAACAACTTATTCCAGCGATGGATCGCCTCGTATTTAACACAAATAAATGAATTGCTAATCAAATGGAGATGTTTCTTTCTATTAGTTACATCCGTGCCGCGACATGTTTCAAAAAGTGGTGCTATGCTTTCAGGTAAACTAACGGACGGATTTACTAGTCAGGTCATTTCAGTCTTATTTTCTTTAACCTTTTTGAAAAATAAACCATAGAACAGTAACATACACACCTAAAACTACCATGTCTCCGTCACGTCTCATTGTCACTGTCAACATAACCCAAAACTGTAGCTACAACCTGTCCATATACAAAGCCTGAGCATCGATTACAACCAGGTTGCAACACACGTTAGACACTTTATTTCCACTTTTACAATATTTTCTTAATTTTTACTGAAAATAAATGCCTTTGCGATCTGACATGTAATGGGAAAAGGAAGTAGAGTGAGTTCGGCAAAAGGCGGATTTGAACCTCAGGACGAATTGTGTCAAAATTGTCTGCCACACACCTTAACCTTGTAACACTATTAAACTACATTATTAATGTAAATAATCCATTATTTTCCAAAATTTTGTCTGCCCCAACCAGACGTCAGTGGGTGGAGTTGACATAAAGCAGGCTATTTGCACTGGCCACAGTTCTCTCCCGCGTCATTGCGTTTTTTTTTTTATTCTTATAGAATTTTACATCACTGCTGTTTTTCTAACACACAACTGCAAATTATAGGCTGAATAGGTGAACACATGTCATGAACTCACAGGCGTGACATGCATGAGACAGCCTGATACCTAATTGTCTAATACAGCTGTCAATCAAACTCATCAAGCATTATGCAAAAACACATTTGATTTATTTTAGTGTTTGAGATGTTATAATAATTTTGTAATTACGTTAAAATAATTTAAACAATTATTTAACAACTATTATATTTGTATAATAAACTTCAGGTGCCTATTCATCATTTACATTTATTACATTTGGCAGATGCTTTTATCCAAAGTGATTTACATTGCATTCAAAATACAAATTTTACATTTTGTCAGTTCTTGCTTCCCCTGGGAATCGAACCCATGACCTTGGCGTTGCTAGCGCCATGCTCTTATTGTTTGAGCTACAGGAAAGCATAAAGACAGCGTGGCCCGTATGGGGTCATAGTGAGTGGGCCTATGCCCATCAGGCCCGCCCGCTGGTTATATGCCCCTGCAGTGTAATATACAGCACCTACTGCTATATATACTGTTAATATGAATCAAACAACAAACAACAGATGAACAGAAAATCACTCACTGCTCTTGACTGAATGAACTTCAGTAGCTTTATTAAGAACGCATTTCTTACTTGAATGCTGCTGTTAAATGCTCTGGCAAGGAGATAAACATTGTGGACTGTGTACTGCTCACTCAGGGCGGGGTCTATGCTAATACAGCATGTTCCATCAACATTTGTGGGCGGGGCCTGTAAAATATGACATCACATTGCCCATAATCTGCAAACGGATTGTTCTGAGACACTGCTTATGATGTATGGGGATTATAAAAAAAGGAGTGGGTGGATTTTTACCATTATAGGGTGGCCGTGTACACACACTGCCAACACACATTTATGTTCAAACTGTTAAAATAGGTGCCCTTTATAGAGGGTAAACTTTCTCATTCATCTGAACTGTGCCTGTGGGCTATGTTCCAAACACTTAACTTACTCCTTTCATGCACTAAATGCACATCCTTGAAAGAGAGCAGATTTTTCTTTTAATTGCTTTTCACATACAAAACACTTAAAACCAGTAAAGAACCTTCGATGATAAGATGAACCACAGAGAAGGTGGACATCAGACACATCAAATACTAAGTGAAATACAACATTTCCTGTGAGACTGAAGACTGGAGTAATAATGCTGAATTACCATCACAGGAATTTGTATTGTATTACAGGAATCGTTGTATTTTTGATCAAATAAATGAAGCCTTGATGAGCAAAAAAAATAATAATAATAATAATATTGTGGAAATGTTACTATCTTAAGAAGGCTATAGATACAGTATAATTTATTGATTTAGTGTTTTTTATGTAAATATGTCAACAAAGGCTCTAATGCCCTGAGAGAGGTTGAAATGCCCCATCTAATTTGGTCAGTGGTGGTTCACTGGTCTTTCCCTTTCTTAATAAAGTGACTAATCTTGTTTAAGCCAGGTCAAAATATTCTGGCGCTTTTAATTTTCAACTCTTAGATTTATAAGTTTTCAATTTGTGAAAGCCATCACTAAGAACTTTGGCGGACAATCAATACCTCCATGGGAACCAAAACAGACCTCAAAATCAAACAGGTGATTGAATTTCACAGCAATGTACTCTCTGCCCATGAATTAATTGACACAATCGACTTTTAAGCTAAGAAGTAATTTGGTTCAAGTAATACCTAATGTGTTCCTGTAGCTCAACTGATGAGCAAGCCGTTAGCAATGGCAAAGTCACTTACCAATGGCAATGTAATGTGCTGCCAGTAGCTTTGGATAGATCTGATCAATGCATTCATGTAAATATAATGAATCTGATGTAATGCTGTATAAGGCAAGAAACTTCTGAAACAAGACATTGTGAACCTATTCAATTCCGCTGAAAGAAAAACTATGAGAGTATACAGTGTAAAAGCTAATGCCTTCATGTATTCTTGGAAAAGTTCTCAGTTCTATTTCTGAATCCGTGACAGCAGCCCCTTAACCATCCTTCCCTCTGGGCTGGTGACCATCAATGTGTAATGTGTTTGAGTTATGTTTGAAGCATGTCACTATAGAAATCAAAGTGATGAATTCATTAGCCAGTCCAAGCTAACATAGTATCAGTACTTGTCCTAAAGTGTGTCCAGTGCTGTGAATTGGTGGATAAAGTGGGATGTTTCTATTTGCCATTTGGAAATCCTAAAGGCTCAATGGTGTATACATTGGGGGTCTTCTAATTTTCACACCTTTAGTATGGTGGGGGAAGTTGTAATCTCCTGATTTGTCTGTTTAAATGTCTCTTTGATTTGGGTTTTAGTCACACGATCAAAGAAGAAGATGGATACTCTTTTCTTTGTATTTTCTTTTATTGGTCTCTTCTTCTTGGGGGCTTTGCTCTTCCTCTCTACCTGAGCTCTGCCTTCCATCTCGCTTTGTCTCTACACTTTTGTTCTCTCTTTCTATATCTCAGGTAAAATTATACATACATACTGAGTACAATTAACTGTGTTTTATACATTTTTATACATCTAATTTGTAGCCAATTCAAGTGTAACCATAACCAAATAATGTTGTTAAACCTTCTCAATTATAATCTATGTGCTAGTTTTGATTCTGTATTAACATTAACATGGGACACTCAAGACAGAGATATTCTTAGCTCTACAAGACCAGACAATGTGGGTAAAGGCCATTACATACTCCACAAGAACAGAGAAAAAAAGTTCTCGCTCCCAGGGCTGTGAGAACAAAATTACGTCCTTTTGTTCTCGCAGCCCTGGTTTGGGAGTTCTCGTGGCTTGTTCTCGACACATCATCTGAGCAGAACTTTTTTCTTGTGGTTGTCTGAGAACTATTATGTGATTGGTCAGAAATGTTAAGTGGGCGGGGAAATGGACATGTTCAGCACCTGCTTTTCTCGTGATGTATGGAATGTCCTGGCCAGAACGAACTTTGTTCTTGTTCTTGCCACCTTGAGAAAATGAAAAAATGTATTTGTTCTTGTGGAGTATGTACCAAGCTTAACTGAGGCGAGTGCTTTTATACATAAGGTGATTGCTGAAGGAATGAGCTGCAGGTTCAGGTGATCAGTACTCTGGCGATTGAGTGTGTGCAAGTTGTAGTTAGGAGGGATGCTGGGAAATGTAGTGCTACTGTAGCTGGGTTGGTGACAGGAGATCGTAACTAGTGCTCGAAGTGGGGCGGTACGCACCGGTATACTTCTATATTTTAAGCTGTAGCGTACCCTCACTTTGTCTTGCGTACCGGCACTTCTCACATGTTGCCAGTGCCAGGGGAATCACTAGGCCCCTTTTCTACTCCCTCCCTACTCCCTAAAAAATTGTGATTAGCTCCATAATCTGTACACAAATTCATGATCGACTCAGTCCCTTCACATGAAAACAGCTTCGGCTCCTCCTCGTCTGAAGTATGTTTATTGATAGATTGTCATGACATCTGCAGTTCTTTGTCATAAATGTAATTTACATAGTGCAATGCAGGAGCGATATGAGATAGTGTCCCAATTTTTCGCTGTGTTCACCCCTCATCACACTGTAGTTTTCCTCCAGCGAAAACAGAACATGAAGACAAAGTGAAAACGTTTTAACATATTAAAACGCATTATTGTGGATGTGGCATTAGATTAACAGCATGCACAGAAATCTGTAAACATGATTTGTTGGTTTAACTTAAAGTAGCCTAACCTGGTTGACTTGGGTTCATTTAAACCAATAATTTGAGTTGATACAAACAAAGCTAATAGTTTATGCTATTTATAACAGAAATTCAAAATATTATGTTATCTGAACACCGTTTATGAATCTAAGCTGATTTGACAAAAGATTTGTGAAAAGTTGTGATAAATATATAAATAGAAAAGGAATTTATTTATTTTTTTTATACAGTGCAGTGACAGACAGCACTCAGACAATATGCTGATTTAAACTCCTTACAGAGTTATATTTTTTAAATAGAAAACAAAAAGCGATGGCTTAATATAGGGCAGATTAAACATATTGCCAATCTAGACAATTACACTAATATACGGTCTGTCCATTCTAAATTAAAGTTAACGAATATGACAATATATTATTATTATTTATTTATTTATATTATATATCATAATCATTAGTTAATAGTGAGTATTGGACCCTAATCTAACTCTTTTTAAAATAATTTATAAATGATTAAAATTGAAATACATATCTAAATTATAAATATATATTTATTCATATTTATTCAATATTTACTGTATATGATGTTGATCTTTGTTTAAATAACTTTCAGGAATATTTTATCATTGTAATGTCAGACTTCCTCTGTGATTTTTGCATTTGACATCAGGATAAGGCTGTGTATCGTGAGCAAGCAGGCGTTGCGCTTCAGGCCAGTCGGGGCTTGAAAACAGTGTGAAATTAGGCATGACCAAACTGGCTATTTCCTTCGTTTCTGTAGTACTGTATCTGCCAAAGCCTTGATGGACAGCTCACGCTCATAAACCAATAATGTGTCGTGGGATCAGCATTTGAGCCGTGTGATTCAGCCCAGGTAAGCAGAAGAAGCTCTGCAGTTGTGTACTTTTTCATTAGCTTTGATATATATCTGTCTATCATACACACACACACACACACACACACACACACACACACACACACACACACACACACACACACACACTCACTCACTCTCTCTCTCTCTCTCTCTCTCTCTCTCTCTCTCTCTCTCTCTCTCTCTCTCTCTCTCTCTCTCTCTCTCTCCCTCTCCCTCTCTCTCTCCCTCTCTCTCTCTCTCTCTCTCTCTTCCAAGCTCTCTTGTTTGCCCTCACCAGATGCACAAACACAGAGAGTTTGGGATAGTTTTATTGTTTAAGTTTGCCCATGACCTCAGGGAGAGTGAAAGAGAAGCTTTGTGTCACTCAAAAAATAAGCAACAAGTAATAAGCAACCAAAAAAAAGGGAAAGAGAGAATGCTTTACACCGCTGGCTAGTCCACCCTCCATGGGATGAATGACCTTCTGTTCCTGTACATCACCTAGGTCATCATTCACAACCAAACAGTTCTGTGCCATTGGCTGAACTACAAACTCGTATAGCTGTAGAGGAATGAAGACAAAGTGCTCTTAATGAAAGTGTGCAGGAATAGGATTTATTTGTCTGTGGTGTTGTAGCCTAGCAGATGAACTAAAAGTCTGACAGCTTAAAGCAACCAAAGGTGATCCATAAACTCATAAAATCTGTATTTTTGTGCCTGTCACTACACAGAGACTGCCCATGTAACTTTAAGGATAGTTCTGCCAAAATTTTACTTTATTCTTTAGTGGAATTTCAGGAGAAATTCTGCAGAATATGCTAATATACAGTGATGCTATATATATATATATATATATATATATATATATATATATATATATATATATATATATATATATATATATATATATATATATATTGAAAGAATTGAAAATAATCAAAGATATTTGATTTTTAAAATGAACAAAGACATTTGCTTTACTGTTTTCAACCCCCATCTCTCTCCAGGAGGGCCATTTGGAATTCCCAAAGACAAAGAAATGCTGAAGGCCTGTAGGCCAAATGTGTGTCACACCTGTAACACCGTGGGGGAAGTTTGGTCTGATTGGTCAGTTTGAATGGCTCACATTAGGGTTTCAGTCACATGGTCAAGGAATAGATAAAAGAAGATTGTAACTGTTGCTCTCCTCTTGGATTCTCTGGCTCTCTCTTCTTGGGGGCCTTCTCTTTGGCTCTTCTCTCTTCTTTGTTTTTCTCTCTCTCTCTCTCTCTCTCTCTCTCTCTCTCTCAGGTAAAATTCATGCTGGGTACGATTAATGGTATAAGTTTTCATCATCTCATACATTTATTTTGTAACTATTTTAAGTGTAACCATAACTAGATTTTGTCATTAAATTCTTTCAATTACAAATGATGTGCTAACTAGTTTTGATTTGGTATTGACTTTGAAGTGTTACCTATTGCAATACAATATAGTCACATTATAGCCACGCTCTCCCACATGTTTAGCTATTGTAACTGCGCTTATTTCCGTCGTTGGTATAAGCTGCAGTGGGTGGTAAAGACGAGAAATGTACAGTTTTCTATCATCTTGCTGATAGCGTTTCTTTAGTCATTCGGCAACCCTGCAGTCAGAACCGCTGGAGAGGATCACCCTTACAATATATATATATATATATATATATATATATATATATATATATATATATATATATATATATATATATATATATATATATATATATGTGTGTGTGTACACATAACATTAACATACTAATAACATTGATTATCTCTTCATCACCTGTTAGTGGGTGGGATATATTAGGCAGCAAGTGAACAATTTGTCCTCAAAGTTGATGTGTTAGAAGCAGTAAAAATGGGTAGGCGTAAGGATTTGAGCGAGTTTGACAAGGGCCAAATTATGATAGCTGGACAGAGCATCTCCAAAACTGCAGGTCTTGTGGGGTGTTCCCGGTCTGCAGTGGTCAATATCTATCAAAAGTGGTCCAAAGAAGGAATAGTGGTGAACCGGCGACAGGGTCATTGGCGGCCAAGGCTCATTGATGCACGTGGGGAGCGAAGGCTGGCCCGTGTGGTCCGATCAAACAGACGAGCTACTGTACCTCACATTGCTCAAGAAGTTAATGCTGGTTTTGAAAATTTGCACATTTTCATATGGCTTCAGAAGACTTGGTCTTTTTCCCAATGCGTGCCATGTTGTGAGTCAGTCTTCCATATTCCTCTTTAAGGTCAATGTCCAGGTCGAGGTCATTGTGAAGACTGGTTTATTTTGGTGCCGTTCGTGACCCAGTAGTGTTAAACACGTGGGTGCTGAATCCATGCTGGGGACAGAGACTCTATACCAGGTGAATCGAGCTAAAGTTTTGCATCTTTTTTGAACCTTTCCTCATCCATTGTCTCTTGATTTCTGTGCTCAATGTTTATTTGAGCTAGAAAATATGTTATCCCCAAAAAGACACAAATATGTCTATCAATCTTTTTTTTTTAAATTCTAAACTCCCTTTACAGACACGTCATGTCCAGAATTGCATTAAAAGAACAGCCATACAGTTTGAGTGTTGATTTTATTTTGATTCTCAGCTGCATATCTAGGACATGTTCCATAAATGAAGATCTGGATGCTTGTTCCAGCATGTTCCCTACAGCTTACGACCTCATCTCATCCATATTTAGCCACACATCTGGAACTGTGCAGAAGGGTTAGGAGTGGAAGATATTGAAATGCAAGACACAAGTTCAAATTTGTGGGAGAGCGGATGAGATCAGTCAAATGAGGGCACAAGAGTGAATGAGGTATATTATGACTGACTTACTGTCACATGTCTGTTAAATCCATCATGAAGGTTTTTACTCAGGTAGACATTGAGTTTTATACTAAAAATGAAAATCATGTCATCATTTACTCACCTTCAAGCTGTATCAAACCTGTATGAATTTCTTTTGTTTCTTCAGCTGAACACACAAAAGATATTTTGAAGAATGAAACCAAAAAGTTGATATGTTGATATGCCCCATTGACTTGGGCTGATCAACTGTTTGGTCCGACATTCCTCAAAATATATTATTTTGTGCAGAAGAAAGAAGTTCATACAGTTTTGGAACAACTTGAAGGTTGTCACACCTTTTTTTCTGTACTTTAAAATTGTGGCTTGATTAGAAATGATGCATAATAATAATGATTTTTTTGTAAAAGTGTTTGTAGTAGCCTAGAAGAACACACACACACACACACACACACACACACACACACATATACATACACTCACTCTCATACACATTTAGTTAACCATAGTCTTAATCAGGGCTAGCGGGCAGGGTCTGTCTCTTTACACGTCTTTCTGTTTTCCTCTCTTTAATTATTATTATTTTAATTTTTGTTGTCCCTCCCTTGCTATTATTGTGTTCATTATATGGATTTGGTAAAGCACAGCTGTAATTTCACAGCTGAGAGAACTAGGTTGCAGAAGATCCTGTCATTAGTTCAATACAATAAGTGAAGCATGTCTCTTCAAACAAATTAAAACATTTAACAATCCTAATATATATAGAATATAAAGATATAGTAAAGAAGTAGATTTTTGTGATTTATGATTTTTATTTTTTATATTGACCTATTGTGTATTGACCTGTATCTTCTGAACTCCTTTTCCAATCATCATGAAACTTAGTATGCATTAACAAAAATACATTTCAAGGAGATGCACCAAATTTTGCTAAATTCCACCAAAAGGGGAACACTACACTAAAATGTAACATGCCATTTGAAGTAAGTCAATTAAACGATATTCAGGAAACTATGGCCATTTTCTCTCCTTGATTTTTAGTGTTTGTCACTATATTTATTATTTGTAATCATTTTTGTTATTTTTGTCTCTATTTGTTACGTTCGAGCAGTCTGGTCAATTGTTGATGCGGTGCATGTGCCTTTCTCACTTTGATCTGAGAGACAATTTACAGCTGTCTGATTGGATGTTGGTTCCATGTTTCTCAATGTATATATTTTTATTTCAAACCGACAGGCAATCAAATCAGTCTCCCTGCTGTGTTGTCCTTCCTTTACAAGCCTGAACAGAGACCAGCAGAAGGACGGACGGATGGACGGGCACATAAATACGCTCTGATTTTTGCGAGGCAAGGTAAGTAGGTTCATTTATAAAAGAGAGAACACACAACAAACCACAAAGCACTCAAGGGTTCCTGAAAGCAAAGGCCAGGCATGTCAATCAGGTATTTCTTACCCAACTCATGCAACATTTATCAGAAAATATAAGATTTAACCCAGTGAAGTGTGGATTCATATCTTCGTTTTTGTCGTGGTGTTGTTGATGTTGTTTTTCAATCTATTTTACATAATGGTCTTGCTCTTGCTAGAGGAGAGAAGAAAAAAAATCAAAAGACATGAATGACAAAAACACTTTAGGGGCAGAAATTGAGTATTTTCAGCTGATTTGCACACTCAGAAAAGCATTTGTATTCAGCTGGAAAAGACATCTTGACTCGTCATAAATATTAAACACACTCAATTGGTGAATGCTGATAGATTCTCCCGCTCATCATTACCTGTATTGCATAAACCTCTCTCAGCCAAAACAATTTGAATTATAAGTATGATGAGGCCGAATAGACCATCTAATTGGACTACTTTGGAGCCAAATCCAGCTCTTAACGTTGGATTCCGAGAGTATCTGCATAAATTAAGGATAAGCTCTGGACACAGACCCTTATCTACTTAATTCTGAAGGATAACCTGAATTTATAATTCTTCCGACTCAGGGGCCAGCAAGTTCAGCGAGCGAGACGTTCGTGATGGTGTGAGAGGGAGGGCTGCTGTGCAGAACCGTTTTAATCTCACGGCTCCTTGGACAAAGGTAGAGAGGTCAGCACAATGAGTGTTTTAACCTAGGCGCACTCTGTGCACACTACAATGTCAGACAGGGAAATAGATTGTGAAAGGGCAAAGAGATGTAAACAGTTAGGATCGGTTGGTGCTGCTGAGCCGAGGACAGGTTCTGCTGGAATAAATGCAGTTTGTTTCTTTAAAACAGGATTTAATTGGATGGTGTAAAGTACATTTAACTAATACACTATGAAGGCTGTATAGTTTTCAAAGTGCTGGAAAAATATCATGTCTAAAGCTTTGAAGTTACAAATTATGGGTTCCACCAAAAGCTATTTAACACTCACTGCGAAGCAGAAACCCAGTGAGACAAATATACTGCTAGAGTAGGAAAAAAAACTAATGTACAGAAAGTAAAATGTCTTTTCCCTTTCGAATGGAAACTCACACTGTGTCCTAGGACGCTAATGGGGCCTGTGACTGCACTACTGGTGTATAAATAGAGCGCCAGTAGTACACATCATCCTCTTTCTTGTCTTCAGGAGCCGTTTGTTTGTGATGTGTCAAAGACAATTATGACAGCGAAAGCTTTCAGGAAGTGTATATATCCATGTCAATGCTATTTGACACCTTATGATACACACGATCTGTGCATGATATGCTTGGACGAGGAGCATGCTCCCTCAGCTGAGGCAAGGAGGAAACTGAGATTGTGGGGTACTCAGATGGAGGTAGCCGAGAAATTTGAGAGAGGTATGGCTATTTCTCATTCTTTGGTAGCTGACGAGGGTGAGCTGCTGGATCTGGATGTGTTATTGCTCACATCCTCTGATCCAGCAGTGAGTGCGCTCCTGGCTTCAAGTCAGGGCTGTAAGTCAAGTCCACCTTTGCTGAGTCCAAGACCAGGACTAGTCGAGGCCGAGTCAAGGCCGAGTCCAAAGATGTTCGAGTCCAAGTCAAGACAGAGTCCAAATAAGACAGAAAAAAAGAATCCTCCTCAAGACCATGTACTTAACTATTGATAATTTATGTGATGCGAGAGACAGCATATCTTCAATTCCAAGATATTAATTTTGCATTATTATTTGTAATGATCAAAAAGCATGTGCAGCGTAACACTGTGGGATCAAATTATGCCATTTAATTTACTTTAGGTATAGCAATTTCACTAAAGTCACATAAAGCTGATGTGCAACTTCACATTTTCAGTCATTTAATTATCATGTAACAATCACATTCTGGGCCACCAATGGAAAATGTAATAAATAACAAGCAACACAGGTGTCACTAAAAAATTGACATGTTCCCATTCTTGAACTTATTACTTGTCCTAAAGAATCCATAGTACAAAGTAACCAAAATAATAAGCAAATTAAGCATTTTCAACAGCCCTCCCAAGCAAGGCTGAAGGAGAAAAAAAACATATATTGCTGGACTTGGTCGAGACCAACTAGAACATTTGGCAAGACCAATGACCAAGTCCGAGACAAGTCCGAGTGCAAATATCAACGAGTCCAAGACAAGTCTGAGAAAAATCAGACTCGGGTACTACAGCACTGCTTCAAGCCAAGAAGAGCAGGATGTGGCTGTTGAGGATGATGCTGTTTCTGAATCATCACAGCCTGTCTGTCCTGTGTACGACAAGTTGCTGGAGGTTATGTCTTGCGCTAGAGACAGATTAAATCTGCCATGGCAGTGCAAGAAATGCAAGCTTGCAACTGGTTAGACGAGTGATATATTTCTGGCCATAATCGCCCTGCTCTCGTTAGCCTTTCGTTTCATCCTGATCTGCACAGCGAGGTGAAAAGATTGTGGAAAAAAGACCATATTCAGCCCGCATTCATCCATTTCAGCATGCAAATTATGCAAGAGTGGACGGGATGCATGAGCATGGATTTGATGTTGATGCCACCAGTTCCATCTCTTGCTGGGGAAGGCATCAACGTTGAAGACTCCCCTCTTTGCTAACCAAACCTCTGCGTGTGACATCAGGTCGGGGATAACCGGCATACAGTGGCTGTGTTGCAGGCTTACCAGGCTGATCTGCTGAAAGACCTGGACCAGGGTCAGGGGCTCCCCCTCTGAGGCGGTAGCAGAACTTGAGAACCACAGACCTTGCTCTGGGTGAACTTGGCAGACATCGGGAGAGAGAGAAGCTTTTTTTCTTGACGCGTCGGTTTCACTATCTAAGCTTTCCACCCATCCATTGAGATGGTGGTCAGGAAGTCAAGAGAGGCAAAGGCGCGGTCTGTCCAAGTTGAGTTGCTGTTTGTGAGCCTCCTTGGCAAGGTGAACTTTTAGCATAGAGCATAGTTTCCTCTCGCTTTAGAGGGTCGTTATGCTGAAGCCTCTGCTCTGAGAGCTCCATGGAGACAGTGGATTGGGTTGTAGGCTCTCTTTTGGAGCCTCCCTGGTTAACTGTTAACTGCTAGGCTTTCTTCTCTCGCTCTCAAGTCATCCTGCTGAGGCCTCCGCCCCCAGAGCTCCAAGTATCAAGTGTTTGGCTCCTTTTGAGCCTGCTTGGTAAGCAGTCCTTAGCGTATAATATAGTTAGGCCTACTCTCGCTTTAGAGAGTCTTCTTGCTGAGGCCTTCGCTCTTAGAGCTCCCATGAGTGTTGCTAGGTCTCTCTTCGTGAGACCCCTACTCATCAGGACTGTGTCCCCTGTGGCGACTGGCAGGATATATTTATATGCTTGGCCATATTCTCTTTAAGGTGTTCTTTGAATACCAGGGCCTGAGCTAAGCTGCCCTATGTAGCCAGGGTTTCTGGCCCTAGGGAACAGAGCCACGACAATTGCTGGTGCATACCACTAGGATGGAGTACTCCAGATCAATTCCGTTGAGGTCATTGAATTATTTCAGCCAGACGGCAGTCATTCCTTCAGAATGGTGGAGTGGACAATTGTTCCCCATTATCGTCCTATGACATATGCAAGTGCCCATTGAAAGGGAAAGTCCCGGGTTACAAATGTAACCATGATTCCCTCATTGTAATGCTTCAGGCATGCTTGTACTACATGATTACTTGTACTACAGATGCGCTATTTATACTCTGATCACAAGAGGAGTAACATCATAGGCTGTCGCCAGCTAATGTTATTGTCGTGTTTTGACACGTGCTTTAGACACGGTCATGCTGGAGGCATTTCTCATTAGCTCTCCTAGGACGCAGTGTGTTCCCCTTCTCAGGGAACCATGGTTCCATTCATAACCCGAGCCGTCTTTCCACTTTCTAAAAGACCTAGACCTCTGCTTTTAAATGATTCATTGTACATTTATTCTGTTTAAGTGATTTGACATATTAGTTTGTGAAACACTCATCTATGTATTATTTATTAAAAACAAAACAAACAAACAAACAAACAAACAAAGTTTATTTATAGATTTTTGGCCTTTTTCCCGGTTGAAATCATCATTGATATTTCAAGCAGTTTAAATAATACTAAAAAATATAGTGTTTATCTGCATTGTGGAAAATACAAATACTTCACCTTCACATCACTTCACCATGATCTTCACAAGCATCCATCATTACTGTGAGTGTTTCACCTTTCTACCAAGCAAGCAATAGCCGTCATTTTACCATCTCAGTTTACTATAGACCCGATATAGTCCAGCTATGAGTAACCTACTTCTAGCCAAAATAACCTTGAATTTGGTTACATGTCTTTTTGGCCAAAATAACTTGCGAGATGTATGATATTTCATCATGTAAACAAAGTCAACAATGATTAAAAGGTTTGTTTTCATTTCTTTGAAATTGATGACTCTATTCTTGGGCTGTGGTTAGACGTTTATTAAATTTTCACTGACAGGCACACATTTTGCCTTGTTTTAGCCTAGATGGGGCTGTGTTTGGACAGCTATTAGACGTCTTTTAAACGCAAAATTGCTTGCTGGGTAACCATTTATATTCATGAAACGAAGTTGTGGAAATACAAGTCACATATATTTTCCTCTTTTTTAACAAATTGTCAATGTAGAGTGCAAATGCAAACAGCTTGCTGTTTATTTGTGCATTAAATTACAGAAATAAAATGGGCTTTGTCTATTTGTGTTTTGTGAGCGTACAAAATGGTGTATAATATATTTGAGTATTTTGTTGCATGCATTTGTGAATTGCAGTGTGAGATACTGTTAAATCCATTAAAGCAAAATAAAACTGACTGGAGCACAGATTATTCTCTACCCCTCACAACGGTGTTCTATAACTTTATTTTTTTTCTTTTTTTTTCTTTTTTCTAAAATAGCGGTAAGAACTGACCCGTGTTGAAATGAGGGGTTTCATACTTTAAGGGAAAGAATAAAAAATGGCCAAATGACAAAACAGCCCGTAATAGGAAAAGAAAGTGAGTCAAGCCACATAAGACTGTTAAAACATTAACAACCCCCTGGAATCAAAGTCACCTTAGTAAAAGTGTTCTAGTCTGGCTCGGCTACATCAGGGGAATGCATAAACACGAAGGAGGACAGAGAGAGACTGAGCATTTATTACAAAAATAAATCATTTTAACACTTAGGCCACCCACTGCCTGAGACTGTGGATAATGAGTCCTAAGCCGTGAGTGAGAAAGAGAGAGCGATCCAGCGGCTAATTCTCTATTTAAAGCTGAAGCTTGGAGCCGTGTAAAGTGGTGCTCTAATGAAGGTGGATTGTGAAGGAGGTTTGTCTCAGTCCAGACCGAGTGAAAAATGCTTGTTTGCTAGTTTGTATTGACCATCAAAAGCACTGAAATCTGGTCGCAAAACACCTGTTGTTCCTGGTGAATGCATGGGTATGAGTGACTCTCACAAAACCGGTTACATGTCCGTCCGTCCGTCCATCCATCCATCCATCCATCCATCCATCCATCCATCCATCCATCCATCCAGCCATCTATCCATGCATCCATTGTAGAATATGAATTTCAAACATGACCACTCATGTGTTATAGTAGTTTTAGTTTTATAATAGTTTTATCATGTTATTGAATATGGGAATGTTAATGTTTTTGGTTTTGGAGGACTAGATCTGCTCTGTTGCTGCTGCTGATGATTATTGCTGCTGTAGACAGTGAGCATGTAAGATATGCTGATGCTACATAAATAGACATACTCCCGTAAATATACTTAATCCTATAACAGATCTAGGCAGGTAGAGCTGGGGGAGGTGTGTGTGTGTGTGTGTGTGTGTGTGTGTGTGTGTGTGTGTGTGTGCGTCCTGGTAAACCCTACATTATGGGGACAAAATGTCCCCACAAAGATGGCAATATCCGAAATCCTTGTCCTTGTGGGGACATTTTTTTGGTCCCCATGAGGAAAACCTCTTATAAATCATACTAAGTGATGTTTTTTGAAAATGTAAAAATGCAGAATGTTTCCTGTGATGGGTAGGTTTAGGGGTAGGGGCAGTATAGGGGGATAGAAAATACGGTTTGTACAGTATAAAAACCATTACGCCTATGGAATGTCCCCATAAAACATGAAAACATGTGCGTGCATGTGTGAATATAAATTTCACATACATGTACACATACATTTCTATTTTATTTTGTATTTATTCATTTTAATATTTAGCTCTGCCTCATATTCCAGTTGATTGTAATTATTACATAATGTTATTTCTGCCCTTTAGTTTTTATTTTGACTTTTGTCACACTGTACAATGCTAGCATGCTTACTGCTAATGTGCAAGTTACATTATAGAAATGGCATTCAAAATGTAATCGAAGTTCTGTTGTTAAAATTAACAGACTCCATTGCTGTTCTAGCAGCTGTAATTATCTGCCCTTCAGACACAAGATAACATCTTAGGATAACTGAGGCCTTCACTGAATCCTTGGAAATTAGCTTAAAAGCCCCAGAGAGACCCGGTCCGGATTCTCTGTGCGCCCAGAACCAAACGTACATTTCTGCTGAGCTCAGAGCTCGTGCAGTTCTCCGTGAGAGTGGCGTACACACGAGGGAATAGTAGATGGCTTGTGTAGCTGACAGTTTCTCGAAGGAAGCCTTTGAAGTTTCTCATTTGTATGTCAAAGAGTACAGCGCTCAATTGTTTCTAGTTTTGGGAATGCCTTCTCCTCCTCCTGACTTTAGAAATCGTTTCTGATTTCCAGCATAAAATATTTAAAAGGGTCGACAAGATTTACTTTTTTGTTCTCGTACATTACCAGGCCTGCTGAACATTTTCATCTTCAATGTCTTGTTAACATCAACTTATACTTTCTGTGAAGTTGTTGCTTGCTTTTTTTTTTCTGAATTCCATAGACTGTACCTTCATAAGTGAATTTTTTTTTTTTTTTTTTTTTCACAGTTACTGATGAATATTACATTGTATAAGAATTGTTTATTTTCATTGTTATTGAAAATAAATACAGGTGCTAGTCATATAATTAGAATATCATCAAAAGTTGATTTATTTCACTAATTCCATTAAAAAGTGAAACTTGTATATTATATCCATTCATTACACACAGACTGATATATTTCAAATGTTTATTTCTTTAAATTTTTGATGATTATAACTGACAACTAAGGAAATCCCCAAATTCAGTATCTCAGAAAATTAGAATATTGTGAAAAGGTTGAATATTGAAGACACCTGGTGCCACACTCTAATCAGCTAATGAACTCAAAACACCTGCAAAAGCCTTTAAATGGTCTCTCAGTCTAGTTTTGTAGGCTACACAATCATGGGGAAGACCAATGTCCAAAAGACGACCATTGACACCTTACACAAGGAGGGCAAGACACAAAAGGTAATTGGAAAGGAGGCTGGCTGTTCACAGAGCTCTGTGTCCAAGCACATTAATAGAGAGGCCAAGGGAAGGAAAATATGTGGTAGAAGTGCTTCAAGAACCACTACGCACAGACTATGCAAGACATGGGTTTCAGCTGTCGCATTCCTTGTGTCAAGACACTCTTGAACAACAGACAGCGTCAGAAGCGTCTCGCCTGGGCTAAAGACAAAAAGGACTGGACTGCTGCTGAGTGCTCCAAAGTTATGTTCTCTGATGAAAGTACATTTTGCATTTCCTTTGGAAATCAGGGTCCCAGAGTCTGGAGGAAGAGAGGAGAGGCACACAATCCACGTTGCTTGAGGTCCAGTGTAAAGTTTCCACAGTCAGTGATGGTTTGGGGTGCCATGTCATCTGCTGGTGTTGGTCCACTCTGTTTTCTGAGGTCCAAAGTTAAAAGAAATAAACATTTGAAATATATCAGTCTGTGTGTAATGAATGAATATAATATACAAGTTTCACTTTTTGATGATATTCTAATTGTACGACCAGCACCTGTATAACTATTGGACATTTATGATAAATTATGGTACCTTTTAAGGTATAAAAGGGATAAGACACTTGAAGATGTGTGTTACAGTGATTTTAATATATTTACAGTGGATTTAGATTTTTATTTTAGCTGCTTTATTACACCTTCAGAACTGAACCATATTTGAAAAGCTTTTGATGAATTAAACAAACCAACTTCGAAGCCAGGATCTGTTTCCTTGTCTCTAATAGTGACCACGTTTGAAGGCATCTACATTTGCATAATGACAATTTTGGATTGCTGTTTGTTTATTTATTTATTTCATGTTTGCAAATATAAACCTTGTTAATGTATGCCCATCACTTATGGCTTGATTTTCATTTCAGCTCGAGTTCTCAAGGTTCCCATCCCTGTCATATCCTTTCCCCCTTATTGTGCTACAGAGATTAATTTTTATCACTGGAGAAAAAAAAGAAAAAAGAAAACACTGTCACCTAGCAACCGAAAGCATTCTGATTCAGAGCAAAAGTGGTTCACATCTTAAAGTGAAGACGGGTGGAAGTGATCACACACATTCACGCTTCAGGACATGATAGAAGGATGTTTATCGAAAAGAGTTACAGGGTTGATCCTGAATTTAAGAATTGACTTCCTTTTGCCATTTACACAACACCATTTTCAACTAAAAACAGAAATTTGTATGCATTTTGGACGTTCATTTACATTAAAACAGCATTTTGGGGGCCATTAAACTCAAACTTTTGAAAATGGGTTTCAAAGTGTAATTTTTCTTCATTACTAGTTCTAAATTATGTTTTAGCATTAGTGATGAAGGCTTGGGCTTAACTGTCAAACTGTCAACTTGAGATTTGAATCTGTTGAGGAAGGACGTAGTTCTGCACAAAAAAAGTGTTTTTAAAGACACTTCATTGTTGTTTCTTATTTATTTACACACATTACATTTATACAACAGTTCAGCGGCACAAGTCACATTCGTAGCCGTGCTATATGGCTGTATATCAGCACACTGTGATTACCTACAGTAAGTCCGAGTCACAGCCTTGCTGATATACAGCCATACCGCACTGCCACTCATGTGATATTGCTCATGTATCCCCTGATGTCCTGATACTATAAAATTAGTAAATTAGAGCTTTTTAGAGTAAATTAGTAATGGTGCATAAAATATTTGCTAAATATAATGAAATGTATGTATTTGCTTATATTTCTGTAAGTTTCATATACATTGTCTGTTGAGTGTTGAACAAGCTAATATGTTTAGGAGTAATTCTTAATGACATGAAAAATGAAGAAAGTGAAAATATATATATATATATATATATATATATATATATATATATATATATATATATATATATATATATATATATATATATATATACAGTATATATACCCGTCGAGGCATAGACTCCACTAGACCCCTGAAGGTGTGCTGTGGTATTTGGCACCAAGATGTTAGCAGCAGATCCTTTAAGTCCTGTAAGACCGGATCGGACTTGTTTGTTCAGCACATCCCACAGATGCTCGATTGGATTGAGATCTGGGGAATTTGGAGGCCAAATCAACACCCTCAAACTCCTGAACCATTTGTGCTTTGTGGCAGGGCACATTATCCTGCTGAAAGGGGCCACAGTCACCAGGGAATACCGTTTCCATGAAAGGGTGTACATGGTCTGCAACAATGCTTAGGTAGGTTGTACATGTCAAAGTAACATCCACATGGATGGCAGGACCCAAGATTTCCCAGCAGAACATTGCCCAAAGCATCAGAGCTGCCTTGCCTTCTTTCCATAGTGCATCCTGGTGCCATGTGTTCCCCAGGTAAGCAATACACACACACCGGCCATCCATGTGATGTAAAAGAAAACATGAATCATCAGACCAGGCCACCTTCTTCCATTGCTCCGTGGTCCAGTTCTGATGCTCACATGCCCACTGTTGGCGCTTGCGGTGGTGGACAGGGGTCAGCATGGGCACCCTGACTGGTCTGCGGCTATGCAGCCCCATATACAACAAACTGTGATGCACTGTGTATTCTGACACCTTTCTATCAGAACCAGCATTATCTTCTTGAGCAATCTGAGCTACAGTAGCTCGTCTGTTTGATCAGATCACATGGGCCAGGATTCGCTCGCCACGTGCATCAATGAGCCTTGGCCGCACATGACCCTGTCACCGGTTCACCACTGTTCCTTTCTTGGACCACTTTTGATAGATGCTGACCACTGCAGACCAGGAACACCCCACAAGAGTTGCAGTTTTGGAGATGCTCTGACCCAGTCATCTAGCTATCACAATTTGGCCCTTGTTTCCCCAATTTTGCAAATTTTTCCTGCTTCTAACAAATCAACTTTGAGGACAAAAGGTTAACTTGTTGTCTAATATATTCCACCCACTAACAAGTGCCGTGATGCGATAATCAGTGTTATTCACTTCACCGGTGAGAATACACCATTTATATCATTAAACACATTCATTTTGTCATCATTTGCTAAAATCGACAAAGTAAACAATCAGATTGAAGGGTGATTCTCACAAAACTGTATTTTCTGCAAACTTCAAGGAGTCCATATAATTATATTATATAATACATTTACACACACCTAAGCACCCATGAAAAAAAAAAAAAAACATTACAGAAAAAAAACAGTAGTATGTGTACAGAGCAACAACAAAAAAACTCTGAAATCAACCGCTTTGACTGCATAAACCTACAATTACTAATCAATGCAGCCTTGATGAGCAGAACTCTTCTTTCAAATACATTGAAAATAGTTGTCACAGTGTTTTGGGGTTTTGTTCACGTTTCATGTTCTGATCTTGTTTTCCATGTTCACTGTCTTGTTTCCTGTTTTGTCATGTGATTCCCATGCCCTCATGTGTTCTTGTGTCATGTTCTCATTGGTTCATTGTTTAATCATTGTTCACAGGTGTCCCTTGTCTAGTCATTAGTCCATGTGTATTTAAGCCCTCATGTTTGCCCTCTGTCTTTGTAGAGTATTGTTACCTGTAACCATTGTTGGTGAGTGGTTTAGTCAAAGCTGGTCATGTGTCGTATCAAGTCTTCATGGTTTTTTGGGATCTTGTAAATAAAACTGCACTTGGGTTCATCAAAGCTTGCCTTCAGTGGACACTTTGTTACAATATATTGCCAACCATTTACATGCACATGAACTTTAATGACATCCCATTCTTAATCCATAGGGTTTAATATGGAGTTGGCTCACCCTTTGCAGCTGTAACAGCTTCAACTCTTCTGGGTAGGCTTTCCACAAGGTTTATGGGAATTTCAGGCACTGATGTTGGATGAGAAGGCCTGGCTCGCACTCTCTGCTCCTATTCCTCATAAAGGTGTTCTATCAGGTTGTGGACAGGACTCTGTGCAGGCCAGTAAAGTTCCTCCACACCAAACTCACTCATCCATGTCTTTATGGACCTTGTTTTGTGCACTGGTGTGCAGTCATGTTGGAACAGGAAGGGGCCATCCCCAAACTGTTCCCACAAAGTTGGGAGCATGAAATTGTCCAAAATATCTTGGCATGCTGAAGCATTAAGAGTTCACTGGAACTAAGGGGCCAAGCCCAACCCCTGAAAAACAACCTCACACCATAGTCCCCCTTCCACTAAACTTTACATTTGGCACAAAGAAGTCAGGCAAGTGCTGTTCTCCTGGCAACCGCACAACCCAGGCTGATAGCCAGACAGAGCAGTGTGATTTGTCACTCCAGAGAACACATCTCCACTGCTCTAGAGCCAGTGGCGGCGTGCTTTACACCATTGCATCTCATGCTTTGCATTGCACTTGATGTAAGACTTGGCTGCAGCTGCTCGGCCATGGAAACCCATTCTGTGAAACTCTCTACGCACTGTTCTTGAGCTAATCTGAAAGCCACACAAAGTTTGGAGGTCTGTAGCTATCAACTCTGCAGAAAGTTGGCGACTTCTGCACACTGCCTCAGCATGTGCTGACCCTGCTCTGTGATGTTATGTGGCCTTCCACTTCGTGGCTGAGTTGCTATTGTTCCCAATTACTTCCACTTTGTTATAATACCACAGTTGACTGTGGAATATTTAGTAGTGAGGAAATTTCACAAATGAACATTGTACAGGTTGCAACCTATCACAGTAACTGGCAATATAGTGTGTGTGTGTGGTTAAAATTACATCTCTGGGAGATACAGCGTCTACCAACCATGGGTTTCCAATTCAACAATGACTGAAATAAGCATGAGAGAGAAGCAGACAGGGAAGGAATGGAAGATCTGAAGTCATTATGTTCTCTCAAGTCCACCATGTGTCTGAATGTCTTTTTCAATCAGCCCTCATGCCTCATAAAATATCACCACCTCCAGGGAGTACTTCAGAAAAAAAAAAAAAAAGAGTTGAAAGGAAAAAGGAACAGAGACATGGAACTACATCTGGCTCTCTCAAGTTATTTTCCATGTTGTTCAAAAGGTGACTCACAATAAGTTGCATGAAAAATATTTTTTTGTTGGTGCTTGAGTTCATTGGAGCTGCAGGAAGTCGGGATGCTGTGGAATTTTGTGCCACTTTTAGTATTGAGATACTATTATAGCTTTTATTAAAAAATGTTCATTAGTTTATATTTACACTTTAATTTTACATTTTAGTTAAAGCTTTAGTATCTTTGGGAATTTTTCCCCCATATAGTTTTAGTAAATTCATTACATTTTTGTACATGTTTAACCTAATGAAAAAGAGAAATGTTGCTTAGGTAACTATGTCGAAGTGCAGCAAAGATTAAGGAAGAGTAGAGCTGTAACAAGCTTATACAGGTGCTGGTATTTCACTAATTCCATTCAAAAAGTGAAACTTGTATATTATATTCATTCATTACACACAGACTGATATATTTCAAATGTTTATTTCTTTTAATTTTGATGATTATAACTGACAACTAAGGAAAATCCCAAATTCAGTATCTCAGAATATTACTTAAGACCAATACAAAGAAAGGATTTTTAGAAATCTTGGCCAACTGAAAAGTATGAACATGAAAAGTATGAGCATGTACAGCACTCAATACTTAGTTGAGCTCCTTTTGCCTGAATTACTGCAGCAATGCAGTGTGGCATGGAGTCGATCAGTCTGTGGCACTGCTCAGGTGTTATGAGAGCCCAGGTTGCTCTGATAGTGGCCTTCAGCTCTTCTACATTGTTGGGTATGGCATATCGCATCTTCCTCTTCACAATACCCCATAGATTTTCTATGGGGTTAAGGTCAGGCGAGTTTGCTGACCAATTAAGAACAGGGATACCATGGTCCTTAAACCAGGTACTGGTTGTTTTGGCACTGTGTGCAGGTGCCAAGTCCTGTTGGAAAATTAAATCTGCATCTCCATAAAGTTGGTCAGCAGCAGGAAGCATGAAGTGCTCTAAAACTTCCTGGTATATGGCTGCGTTGACCTTGGACCTCAGAAAACACAGTGGACCAACACCAACAGATGACATGGCACCCCAAACCATCACTGACTGTGGAAACTTTACACTGGACCTCAAGCAACGTGGATTGTGTGCCTCTCCTCTCTTTCTCCAGACTCTGGGACCCTGATTTCCAAAGGAAATGCAAAATGTACTTTCATCAGAGAACATAACTTTGGAGCACTCAGCAGCAGTCCAGTCCTTTTTGTCTTTAGCCCAAGCGAGATGCTTCTGACGCTGTCTGTTGTTCAAGAGTAACAAATAAAACTCTTGAATCTTGACACAAGGAATGCGACAGCTGAAACCCATGTCTTGCATATGTTTGTGCATAGTGGTTCTTGAAGCACTGACTCCAGCTGCAGTCCACTCTTTGTGAATCTCCCCCACATTTTTTTATGGGTTTTGTTTCACAATCCTCTCCAGGGTGCGGTTATCCCTATTGCTTGTACACTTTTTTTCTACCACATCTTTTCCTTCCCTTCACCTCTCTATTAATGTGCTTGGACACAGAGCTCTGTGAACAGCCAACCTCTTTTGCAATGACCTATTGTGTCTTGCCCTCCTTGTGCAAGGTGTCAATGGTCGTCTTTTGGACAACTGTCAAGTCAGCAGTCTTCCCTATGATTGTGTAGCCTACAGAACTAGACTGAGAGACCATTTAAAGGCTTTTGCAGGTGTTTTGAGTTCATTAGCTGATTAGAGTGTGGCACCAGGTGTCTTCAATATTCAACCTTTTCACAATATTCTAATTTTCTGAGATACTGAATTTGGGAATTTCCTTAGTTGTCAGTTATAATCATCAAAATTAAAAGAAATAAACATTTGAAATATATCAGTCTGTGTGTAATGAATTAATATAATATACAAGTTTCACTTTTTTAATGGAATTAGTGAAATAAATCAACTTTTTGATAATATTCTAATTATATGACCAGCACCATATATATGTATATAAAATGTATGAAGACTTTAGTTGCTAAAGCCTCTAAGTCTGCCTGACGTTTTTCTTTAAAATAAGTATTTTTGTCAGGCTCCTATGTATAGGTTTCTACCTTAGTACAGGTACTTCTGAATGGGCTGAGGCTGGGATTTAGTGGGTTTGAAGTGAAAGTGTGTTATGACTAGATGATTGGATTTGATAGAATAAGTGCAATTCCATATTTATTCCACAAGGTGGCAATGTCTGCTACACAATAATGAAGTGATGTTTTACTCATCGTTACCACAGGCAGAAAACAAAAGAATAGGAAGAATCATCAGCAAAACTTGAAATGGCTCAGCAATTTACTGCAGAGCAAGTACTGAACGCAACCATTCGTCCATGGTCGATATAGATCCGGGTCACTAAAGACCCAAAAATATAAGAATGATTGCCAAAACATGCATGCATTTAATGGTTAACTCCACCCCACCCCAAGTAACGACATTTTTTGTTTTATGGTTTTAGTTTTCTATAATAACTAGGGTTGCCACCTTCAGTGTGGCAAAATAATGGACACCCATTCATAAAGGGAGGAATGTATCTTGTTCAACAGAGAAATATATACAAAAAAAAAAAAAAAAAAAGTTTGGAACAACTGTCCCTTTTATGCAGTCGCTCTGAACCAGTAATCACTTTGGCAATTCCGAAATTCAATAAATGTACATTTTTATTATTAATTTAAATTATGACAATTGTAATTATTTGTCCCATTTGTATCTACATATTTTTTTAAAAATGTCATAAACTTTATATGACGGGATTATTTATTATGCATGATTAATATAGCCTAGCTAAATGATAAATAACATTAATAAGGCTATAATCAATTAATGTCTAATATATATATATATATATATATATATATATATATATATATATATATATATACACTCACCTAAAGGATTATTAGGAACACCGTACTAATACTGTGTTTGACCCCCTTTCGCCTTCAGAACTGCCTTAATTCTACGTGGCATTGATTCAACAAGGTGCTGAAAGCATTCTTTAGAAATGTTGGCCCATATTGTTAGGATAGCATCTTGCAGTTGATGGAGATTTGTGGGATGCACATCCAGGGCACGAAGTTCCCGTTCCACCACATCCCAAAAATGCTCTATTGGGTTGAGATCTGGTGACTGTGGGGGCTATTTTAGTACAGTGAACTCATTGTCATGTTCAAGAAACCATTGAAATGATTCAAGCTTTGTGACGTGGTGCATTATCCTGCTGGAAGTACCCATCAGAGAATGGGTACATGGTGGTCATAAAGGGATGGACATGGTCAGAAACAATGCTCAGGTAGGCCGTGGCATTTAAACGATGCCCAATTGGCACTAAGTGGCCTAAAGTGTGCCAAGAAAACATCCCCCACACCATTACACCACCACCACCAGCCTGCACAGTGATAACAAGGCATGATGGATCCATGTTCTCATTCTGTTTACGCCAAAGTCTGACTCTACCATCTAAATGTCTCAACAGAAATCGAGACTCATCAGACCAGGCAACATTTGTCCAGTCTTCGACTGTCCAATTTTGGTGAGCTTGTGCAAATTGTAGCCTCTTTTTCCTATTTGTAGTGGAGATGAGTGGTACCCGGTGGGGTCTTCTGCTGTTGTAGCCCATCCGCCTCAAGGTTGTGCGTGTTGTGGCTTCACAAATGCTTTGCTGCATACCTCGGTTGTAATGAGTGGTTATTTCAGTCAAAGTTGCTCTTCTATCAGCTTGAATCAGTCGGCCCATTCTCCTCTGACCTCTAGCATCAACAAGGTATTTTCGCCCACAGGACTGCTGCATACTGGATGTTTTTCCCTTTTCACACCATTCTTTGTAAACCCTAGAAATGGTTGTGCGTGAAAATCCCAGTAACCGAGCAGATTGTGAAATACTCAGACCGGCCCGTCTGGCACAAACAACCATGCCACGCTCAAAATTGCTTAAATCACCTTTCTTTCCCATTCTGACATTCAGTTTGGAGTTCAGGAGATTGTCTTGACCAGGACCACTGTAGCGTATGGACGGTGCTCATAAATGATCAACGGACCAATACTTTGATTAGTTATAATGACTCAAACAAGACCGGCGCCGTGAAGTCTACAGACTGACAGGTTAACGGTGCTAAAAGGACACAAACCATGCCTCGTGCAGCTCACCGTCATAAACAGCCCCTCCCTCACACATACCAAAGGACATCCGAACAGATTATATGACTTTTAACTTAGTTATTTTTCATTTTAGGTGTGTTGTGGTCCCTGTATGTATGTATGCTTTTTGTTATAACCATTTTAGATGTGTTTGATAGGTTAGAAACTTATAGCCAGTGAATGCGTAAGGAAGAATGACGTCAATCCTCGCTGCCTTTAACTCTTAAGTTAAACTCCCATGCTTGGTCTCAAATCTTTGTCTCGCAATTTGTAGGCCGGCTAGGTGCGTTGTGTGGTACTATGATGCATCAAACTCTTTCTTTCATGCCAAAACCCCAAAGTCTGCATACCAAAACCCCCAAGTCTGCTTCTCTAAGAGAGCCATAAAACATGTTAATGAGGCGAGATCCAAGACAAAGGGAGATTTCCCGCTTCTGAGTTCCTTCGCTCTGACTGGCTGTTCCGACAAAAGAGGCGTGCCCCGTCGCGGCCCTTTAAAGATGGGCCACAAACGCCTCTCTCTCTTGTCTTCTCTCTTCGTTTTGCTTCCTGTTGCCAGCTCTCTTCCTCTTTTGGCTTTCCTCCTCTTCTTCGCCATCTTCCAACGGATCTCGTCACACAAAGGAACCAAAGTTGAATTTCCCGCGGACTCCAAGGACCCACCCCTGCAAGATTCAAACACGGACCGGATCGTGGAATTCCCCTAAACGCACGAACTCACGACCAAGGAAACATATGCAAGTATCCCTTAAGCTGTCGTTATAAAGTCTTGAGCTTATACCAATAAGTTGGACCGATTTCTTGCTTGTACTCAATAGGTTGTGTCGATAGTATCACCGTTGCCTTCTCTCTCTCTCTCTCTCTCTCTCTCTCTCTCCTTCCTTCTTTCAGTTAATTTGTGTATGTTTGTTTATTGTTTGTTGATTTATTAAAATATATATATTCACACGTGATTGTGCTTGAGTTTGCTCATACATAGGTCACTTTTACGGTGAACCGACCCTGTTACAAATTAAAAGAAAGATACTTCTCGTGGCCAGAGAGGTGTTTAAGAGTTATTAAAAGGGAGATATTTGGTGGACAATTATCCGTCCTTTGAACTCAATTCTAGAATCAAAGAAATTTCTAAAAGTTGAATCAAGCCCTAGATATTAATAATTGTTATAATCCGTTATAATCAACTGTTAATACCTAAATTCCCCTCTGTGCGGATCTGTGCATATTTGATCGTAACACGATTAAACGCATGCATAAATCCCGCACCATTTCCCCTGGGGCTAGTTATTCGTTACACCACACCCCTAAATGCATTGAAGCAACTGCCATGTGATTGGTTGATTAGATAATTGCATTAATGAGAAATTGAACAGGTGTTCCTAATAATCCTTTAGGTGAGTGTATATAGTCTGAGCAACTGAAATGCTTTTTTGCTGTAACGAGGACTCAGGCAGATTGGGATCCATGTGCAGTTTATTAAAATAACACAAACTCACAGTGCAAGCAGGTGTGGGTCAGTAAACCAGGGTGAACAGCAACAGAGGCAGTGCATAACAGGCAATAGGTCAGGGCAGGCAGCAAACAAACGAGAATCAAAGTCCAGGCAAACAAACACCAAGGGCAGGCAGAACAGGTTTGCAAACGGTAGTCCAAGTCAGAGTCAAACACAGACAGGATAAATCACAGGGAATAATGCTCATACTTCGCAATGAATGAGTGTGAAAGCAGAGTTTATATAGACATGGTGATGAGGAACAGGTGTGCAGTAATCAGTCCTGGAGTGAGGGTGTATGGGAAATGAAGTCCGAAATTGAGGTTAGTACTCTGGTGAGTTCGACCTTTGGTGTCCGAAGGTGGAATCTTCACCGGCGTTTGTGACAGATCTCGGACATAATGTCCCACTGAACCTGGGCTAGGACAAAGGTGGGAGAGATAATGGTCTCTTGTTGAGTGTTTTTAGGGGTGTGATCGAATTTTCATGATAGTGCATCAGCTTTGGTGTTCTTTGAACCTGGGATGTATGTAATTGTGAAATTGAAACCATCTGGCTTGCCTGAGATTCAGTCGCTTAGCTGAGCGTAGATACTCCAGATTCTGGTGATAGGTTAGTACCAAGAACGGGTGTCTCGCTCCCTCCAGCCAATGTCGCCACTCCTCAAACGCAGCCTTCATAGCCAGTAGCTCACGGTTTCCCATGTCATATTTCTGTTCGGCGGTTGAGAGTTTTCTGGAGAAGTAAGCACATGGGAACAGTTTAGGTGGGTTACCTTGTTGCTGGGAGAAAATGGCACCGATTCCGGTGTTGGAAGCATCCACTTCTACCACAAATGGCAAGTGCGGGTCAGGATGGTGTAAGATAGGTAGTGAAACGACTCTAATTTGTTAAATGCCTGGAGAGCGTCTGTAGACCACCGCAGTTTGATGTTTCCTCCCCTTGTCTGAACTGAAGTTCCTTTGAAGCTCCTTCAGTGTAGCAGGTCGAGGCCAACTCAGGACTGCCCAAACTTTCTTTTCGTCGATCGCCACTCTTTCCGGGCTGATGATGTACCCAAGAAGCAACACTGATGACTGGTGGAACTCACACTTTTCAGCCTTGGCGTAGAGCTGATGATCAATCAGACGTTGCAGCACCGTGCGGACCTGTTGGAGGTGTTCCTCCATGGTGTTTGAGTAGATCAGTATGTTGTCAATGTACACCACCAAGCACTGATTGAGCATGTCTCTGAAGATGTCATTGATGAAGGATTGGAACACCGAAGGACTATTGGACAGCCCAAAGGGCATGAAGAGATATTCATAGTGCCCGTTGCTTGTAGAAAAGGCCGTTTTCCACTTGTCCCCTTCCCGGATGCGAATGAGATTGTAGGCAGAGCGGAGATCAAGCTTGGTGAAGAACCGGGCAGTTCTCAACTGTTCTAGAGCCGCTGGGACCAGAGGTAGCGAGTATCTGAATTTGACTGATGTCATTTAGGCCACAATAATCAATGCAAGGTCTCAGACCTCTGTCCTTCTCCCCCACGAAGAAGCCGGCTGCAGCCGGTGACGTGGATGGTCGAATTAAGTCCTTTTCTAGCTCTTCCTTAATGTAATCTTTCATGGCTTGATCCTCAGGCTCAGAGAGTGGAAAGAGCAGTCCCCTAGGTGGCGTGGTTCCTGGCAGGAGATCTATGGCACAGTCATTGTTGTGATGCGGTGGGAGTTGTGAAGCTTTGGATTTACTGAAAGCCTTGATGAGATTGGCGTACTCCGGTGGGACCCCCAGAGTGGTGTTTACAGTGTTGATCAAGACCGTGGCTTGGTTGTGTTGAGCATAGACATTTGGAGTGGCAGGTGGAGCTCCAACATGTGATCTGTTTTTCTTGCCAGGATATCTGCGGGTCATGTTCTTGAAACCATGGGAAGCCCAGAATGACGGGGTTATGCGGAGAGTGAGTGACAGAGACGGATGAGTTTGGAGTGAAGAGCGCCCACTTGAGTTTGGTAGTGGTGTATTGCACATGACCAGTCCCCAGTAGGCACCCATCTACTGCTGCTGCTGCCACTGCCAAGGGAGAGTTACAAGGGGTTAGAGGTATACCATATTGCCGTGCCAGCTCTTAGCCAATGAAATTGCCTGCGGCCCGGAATCGACTAAGGCTTTGGCATGTATAATCTTAGTTGCTCAAGGTAATGGGTAGATTAAAACAGTTGTTCTGAGAGATGGCAGAAATCAGTAAACTCACCCTGCGGGCTTGTGTCTGTGGAGGTCGGCTCGGACAGTCAGCTTTCAGGTGTCCAGCTAGGCCACAATAAAGGCAGAGGTGATTCTTAACATGGTGATCCCGCTCCTCCGTGGATAGGGGAGTACGTCTGACCTGCATGGGTTCCTCGTTGCTGTTTGATGGAACATTAGGTTGGGGAATTCCTAGCCATCGGCTGTCTCGGTGTGAACGGATGAGATTGTCGCTGCGGATAGCCAGTTCAATTAATTGGTCTAGGGTTTTATCTTCATCTCGGCAGGCGAGTTCGGACTGCAGTTCATCGTTGAGACCCTGGCGAAACATGGTTTTTAATGTGTCCTCCACCCATATAGTTTGTGTTGCCAGTGTGCAGAAGGTGAGAGCGAATTCCATGGCCGTGCATTGAACATTGCATGAGGAAGCCTTTACATTTAGATGGAGTGCCATCAAACTTCTCGGGGAACACCAGGCAAGGGTTGCTTGTTATCGTGTTAACAGGTGTTAGTGGTACTACCTGACTTGGCTGCAGCACTGGGACGTTGGAGGCCACTGGCGTTTGATGAAGGTTTCGGACCGCCTTTACCAGTTCCTCCGTCATGTTGGTCAAATGACTAAATTGCTGTTGGTGGGCCACGAGTTGGTTTGCTTGTGCTGTTAACTCATTGGATAAGTGCATGAGAACCACTGGATCGCTAGTTGGCAAAGACTCAGGCAGATTGGGATCCATGTGCAGTTTATTAAAATAACACAAACTCACAGTACAAGTAGGCATGGGTCAGTAAACCAGGGTGAACAGCATTATCAGAGGCAGTGCATCAATCGTGGTCATAACAGGCAATAGGTCAGGGCAGGCAGCAAACAAACGAGAATCAAAGTCCAGGCAAACAAAGATCAAGGGCAGGCAGAATAGGGTCACAAACGGTAGTCCAAGGCAGTGTCAAACACAGGCAGGATAATCACAGGGAATAACGCTCAGAAATGCAGCCAGAGCAAACAACCCTTACGAAAATGAACCATTGTTTTACTACAAATAAAACCAAAAAAAAAAATGGTTATTGTAGTTAAACCATGGTAACCACAAATTAACCATGGTTTTGCTACTCTAACCATAGTTTAACCATGGTATTTGTGGTAAAACTCTGGTTATATAAATGGTAATCAATTAGCCAAAAAACCATGGTTACTACACTTTTACTACAATAAAACCATGGTTATTTTTCGTAAGGGAAGACTTCACAATGAATGAGTGTGAGAGTTTATATAGGCATGGTGATGAGGAAGAGGTGTGCAGTAATCAGTCCTGGAGTGAGGGTGTATGGGAAATGAAGTCCGAAATGGAGGTTGGTACTCTGGTGAGTTTGACCTCTGGTTGCCGACAGTGGAATCTTCACCGGCGTTTGTGACATGTAAAGTGCAAACTGCCTGAGGTTTATCATGAGTTACTGGACAGACCCATTGATAATTTTTTTCTGTTCAGCTCTATATCTGGAGATCTCTCTTGCGTTCAAACAGTGGACGCGAGCTCGACATGTTTCTAAAAAAACACCCAAGTTTACAGCACATTCTTGAGACTCCGTTGCTATGGCAACAAAGCCGCTAAAACACGCAAATGAGCTTCTGTACTACTTATTGTGAAATTGATTTCTTTATATTTGCTATTAGTATTCTCCATACTGCAAAATTATTATGTGTTTATTGAACTGTGTGGACCTATGTAAAATACGGGACAAATCGCGTCCCGTATTGATTTGATACGGGACGCGCCATTTTGCCTGTAAATACAAGACGATTCCGTGTTTCACAGGACGGGTGGCAACCCTAATAATAACCCTGGTGCCTCCGCACAAATGCAAATAATGCCACCCCATTGGACTTGAACGAGTTCCAGGTGTGAGAATTTTCCGTTTTACATTTGAGCTGTCCCTTTTTGTCTTCCCATTTTTTTCCATTTGGTAGTATGCATTCGGGATTGTCTCGTTCGCTGTTATCCTTTATCACTGCAAGTACAGGACGAAATTTCATTGCATGCTAACCACACTTTTATCCAGAGCAAATGGGCTTGTTTAGACTCACAGGTCAGGTTTTCTTGCTCCAGGGCCCAAAACATAAAGGAAGCCCTGCGGTAGTAAATCCTTTGCAGCTCCATATCCAATTTCCTCTATGGAAGAGAGTTTGGGCAGAGGAGGTTAAAGAAAGGAGGAGGGGAGAGAAGGAGTCAGGGGATATGTCCCATCCTATTAGACGTTTCACACCAAAGAAGGGGATAAGATCCCAGAGTTTAATAATTGATCTGTAGCGATTAAATATGAATGCTGTCGGCCGCTTTTCACCACATAAGGGAATTGCTAATAGGGGATCTGAAGAGGCTCGGGGAGGCTGGTCCAGGACCTTTGTGTGTGTGGAGATAAAAGTTGAGGTCAAACTCCGTTGAGACGACTCCATGTATGACATTAACCACAGAACAACACAAATAAATGGTAGAAATACAGTTCTCCAGATCCTGCTAATTCTTCAGTTTTTCAGCATATTTTGCGTATTTGAACCCTCTCCAGCATTGACTGTATGATTTTGAGATCCATCTTTTTACACTGAGGACAATTGAGGGACTCAAACACAACTATTAAAAAAGGTTTCAAACTTTCACTGGTGTGGCAGAAGGAAACACGATGCATTAAGAGCCTTTTTTTAATTTTTTTTTTTTTTTTTTTTTTCTGACTTTCATGTTTAAAAAAGTTAATTAAACCATGATTTGCAGAATTCTGATTAAATGTTAATTATTATTTTAGCAGAAGAACTGAGAGGAATACACAGTAATATTCGCAGGGGCCTCACAAACTATTTACCATTTCTTTATTTACCGTTTGTCTCCCTTTGAAAATGTTTAAACCCACAGCAACTTTAATCCTTAATAGAGCAGCATTATCAGTGTTTACTTTCATAGGGTGTATGTACTTCCACATGCAATGGTAATTTCAGCTCAAGCACATTTTTCTGGGAGTAAATTGCGGTGTTTTTCTAAGAACGGCGGCTGATTTAAAGCATGGATTGTTTAGACTTTCACCTCAATCACATAGTAATATCTCTGCTGCTGTGTTCCATGTTAGAGTCATATAATGGACCTTTTATAGGTAATGTGATGTATATGATGTGTGGTATGCGCCGCTGGTATACTAATCTCATTTGGCATATGAATATGTGTTTCTGCGTGACAGAGAGAGTTATGCGTAATTACATGTGTTCCCTATGGCAAGAATCTTCACGCACCACAGTGTCCTCTGCAAATGTGATTGGAATTTTGCTTCAGGCACTTATTATTATAACTCAGATTCACAATGTTTACTGTCCCTTTCCACACTGGTTATTTAAAAATAATAATTAGCTGCTGATACTACAGTCTGTGTCCAGGTAAGTATATGAATTCCGTGGAGAATTCCGAGAGTTTGTGCCGGGAATACAGATCCACTTTAACTAATGTGACAGGACTTCATTGATTTTTGCTGGGTTTTAATAATGGCCAATCAACTGCAGCCTTAAAGCCACTGGTTCCTGGAATATGCAGTAATTCCTAGCTAGCATTATTATTATGAAATAATAATGATGACAGCAGAGCTGCATGGTGTTTACGGCTGGCATGGCATTTAAACCTAAGCCAGTGTGCATGATGTATTATGTCTGTGAACGATGTCTTTATGCTACATTGGTTGCATTTGAAGCTTGCATTATTGTTCAAGCTGCCTGTTTGAATTTATGTCAGATTGTCAAGGAAATATGACACCTAAGAGTGCAAAAGGGTCATGGAAACGTTAGTGCAAACCAGAAGTCTGAATGGATTTAATCCGAGTTATTTCAATTGCAGTAGGCCTCCATTCACTGAAAACAGGTGTTGCTCACTGGTGTTAAGTCCTACAATTGAGCACAGCTTTGTTAGCTCTTACCACACCAATCCAAGACAATGCAACTTGAACAAAAATACAAGAAGAAAAGAAAAGCTAATGATTTGAGCGTGTTTGAAAAGAGAGACGGTTGCAAGACTTCTTGGTGTTAAATTATATTATTACCAGTCGAATAGCCACCCATTTATAGCTACTATGTCCTCCATCCTTACAGAGCTCTACAATGGAGCTGATTTCAGTCTGAAAGGTTATCTTATGTCTGGCTCTAGCAGAGGACAATTGTCTGTAAAATTGAGCTGGCTTAAGAGTCATCTTGTCGTTTCTGTGAGTTTGTCAATCAAAATAATAGTTTGATGCACAAATGCTAAAACTCCCAGGCTAAACTTTTATTTAAATAACAACTTTTTATTATGAATTCAGCAATTCCCAAAAATACGTCTGACCTCTAGGGATTAGAAACAAACCTCTTATCTTATTCTAATCAGCTTAAAAATACACACGCAAAAAAAATAATAAAACATAAATAAATAAATAAATAAATAAATAAATAAATAAATAAATAAATAAAAACCTGCAAATTTGCCAATTAGTCCGTACGGCGGACCAAAATGATTTCCATAATCAGCCTGTAAACAATGCTGTTCTCTAACAGAGGACTAAAAAGCTTCTAATTTTGTTCAGGTTGTTTTTGCATTTCCAATAGAGTGCATTTGAACAATATTGTGTCTCACAAGCCTTTACAGTGGCAGATTCTTAGACATCTAGAGATGTCTACATAACTCCACTTGTTATCACCGGTGCTGTTATGCCTGCTGTAAGTTTATCTTGCATAATACTCCTCAAATTCCTCCAAAATGTAATTCAAATATTCTGGAAGGAGCTGAGTCACAACCATCTGTACCCTCTAATAACTCATTACTAAAAACTCATAACATTATCTTGACCATCTTACAATTTATTATCAATGCAACTGCAAAATTTGAACTGAATGAACTCTAGAAGCTCCGTTCATATTAATTAGGTGATGTAACATTTGCAGTTTTTCTAATTAATTTGCTGAAAGTTTACTTGGTACTAAAAGTTGATTTACATTTTTTTTTCTTCATGCAGAAACTAAGAAAACATTTTCATTACTTGAAACAAAATAACACTGTTAAGTCAAATAATGTATATAATAATATCAGATTTGAGCGAGTTTGACAGGGACCAAATTGTGAGGACTACATGATTGGGTCAGAGCATCTCCAAAACTGTAGCTCTTGTGGGGTGGTCAGTATCTATCAAAAGTGGTCCAAGGAAGGAACAGTGGTGAACCAGCGACAGGGTCATGGGCAACCAAGGCTCATTGATGCACGTGGGGACCGAAGGCTGGCCCGTGTGGTCCAATCAAACAGATGAGCTACTGTAGCTCAAATTGCTCAAGAAGTTAATGCTGGTTCTGATAGAAAGGTGTCAGAATACACAGTGCATCGCACTTTGTTGTGTATGGGGCTGCCATGCTGACCCCTGTCCAACGCCATAAGCACAGTATTTTATTTCAGTTAGCTGCCAAGGCAACATTTTCATTAAGTTTAACTTGAAGTACTAAAATAAATCAAATAAAAAATAAACTAAAGCTAACGAATAATAATAATAATAATAATAATAATAATAATAATAATAATAATAATAATAATAAATAAATAAAAAATGCTAGACTATATAGTAGAAATTAAATAAACAAAATATTAAACTTAAACTAAAATTAAAGTGAAAACAAAATAAAAATTAAATCTTAATTCAAAATTTGAACAACAAATATAATAGTATATCAATGATATAACATTTTAAATGATTTTAATAAAATCCATTACATGATAAGCTGAATAATTTATCACACAGAACATTATTAGTTGTTAATAAAATGATACTAAGTTAATGTGTTAAACTGATGACTTGTATTATTTTAGGCTAATTTAAGTATGAGGATGAATTACATAGAAGTGGCATTAATAAAATGGCCTGCATACTTTATACCACTTGAACTGTAGGTGTTGTGGACCTGCAAGCTAAAATAACAACTCTCAGTCCACATGACAAACCTTTGAAATCTCATTATGTCTAATGGGAGGGTCAGTTTAATGTCAGTGAACATATAAAGCGCTCAAATCAGTGGAAGCAGCTGAGCTATTCCATTTTTAAATGAATGAGCCTGTCATGCACGGCCAATTGCACTTGTGGATTTCAATTATCACTTAACATGTTTCTTGATTGCATGATTGATATGACAGCTGCAAGGTGCAAAGTCACCTCAGGTCAGGTTCACTCTGATGGGCCTTAGCAATTGCAAAATCTTTTGGGTTTTTTTGGGGTTTTTTGTTTTCGCTATGTAAGACACATTTAGCCCTCTCACACAAAGCAAATCATCTGTGGTGCCTCAGCACGTCTCGTGTTGATTTATGAGCACATCCCAGACCTCTTTAATGTCACAGTAATGTGTCTTTTCGCTTCACGGCTCCTTTATACTCAACACAGCCACTATCAACCCTTCATGACATTTTCTAAGTCTCTAACTGACTGCGTGCTGCTCCTCACATGCTTATGCTCACAAACACGCACGTCCATACCAAATTATCACTCGTATTTGATGAAGAGTGCAAAAGTGTTGATGACATTTACAAATGTCATATGGTGATATCTTTACAGTGACAAAAAAATAAATAAATAGATGTGCCACATTCACACGATTCAAGTCTTCAAACATACACTCTTTTAACCCTGTTTAACTGAGTTATTTGTCAGCATATCCGTCGACCTAACAGCTCAAATTGTCTATTCCTCATAACCAAAAAATCTAATCATACACTCAGTCAAACGGAAATTACTGTAATGTACGAAGAAGACCTCCGATTGAACTCTTTTTCATATGTAAATTTCACTCTAGTCATCATTCTTTTTCAGCACATTACACTCCCATGAGCATCTATCATAATCATTTGACATTCATTTTCATTGGCTGCATGCTCATGCAAGTGCATTTGTGTAGGCTTGTGTGCATTCGGGATCAGTGGCATTTCTAAAGTTTCTTAGAAAATGTGTCAATTACATGTTTATTTAGAAACAATTATTATTAAATATCACATTTAAATATTTTTGGTTAATAAACATGTTGGCTAAAATATGATTATTACCACATAATATTTGGATACTTCCTCTTCTTTGTCAAATATGATTGGATGGATGATTGTTCGGCTGATTGGTTGGTCCAAAACGCAGCAGCTCAAGTTCTTAAGTATGACCATATTAGCCCAGCCCAGCTATCTGCATTGTAAAAAGCGCTATATAAATAAAGGTGACTTGGCTGGTTTGTTGGTTGGTTGGTTGGTTGGTTGGTTGGTTGGTTGGTTGGTTGGTTGGTTGGTTGGACGGACGGTTGGCCGGTTGGTCGGATGGACGGATGGATGGATGGATGGATAGATGGATGGATGATTGATTGATTGATTGACTGATTGACTGATTGGCTGGTTGGATGGTTGATTGATTGACTGATTGACTGATTGGTTGGTTGTCGTCTGATTGATTGATTGTTTGATTGATTGATTGATTGATTGATTGATTGACCGATCGATCGGTCGGTTGATTGATTGATTGATTGATAAACTTCACAAGAATATATATTAAAAAAAATAATAAGTCATGACTTGCAGCATGTTCATGACCTTGGAAATGTTAAGAAAAAAATAATAAAATTAGGAGACATTTTTGAGAGACAACTCAGGAAGATTTAACAGCTGTGTCAATGTTTCCAAAGGAATTCAGTTTTGCACTGTTTCTTTCATATTATGACAATATTAATTCATGTATCAATGAAAACTTGCAGCTCAGTAAATGAGATAAATGTTGATTTAGTAACTTCTCTGAGTGATTCAATTCACTCAAGGATTATGCAAACTGAATCAAACTTTTGAACAATTCATTAAAAGACTCAGAACTATATTTTGTCAATCAGACTACACTGATTATGCTGTATGTTTTGATTCACTAAAAAGAACTGGCTCTACACTCTCAAAAAAAAAAAAAAAAAAAAAAAAAGGTACATTGCTGTCACTGGGGCGGTACCCTAAGGTACAAAAGTGAAAAGGTACATCTTTGTACCTTACTCACCCCTAAATGGTACATATCAGTACTTTAAGAATGCGTATTAGTACCTTAAAGGTACATATCAGTACTTTAAGAGTGGGTATTAGTACCTTAAAGGTACATATCAGTACTTTAAGAGTGGGTATTAGTACCTTAAAGGTACATATCAGTACTTTAAGAGTGCAGATTAGTACCGTAAAGGTACATATTAGTACCTTTTCGGTTTTGTACCTTAGGGTACCGCCCCAGTGACAGCAATGTACCTTGTGACAGCAATGTACCACTGGCTGTCTCACTGACAAAAAAGAACCATAATATTTAAAAGGAAGAAAGAAATTACAGTCATTACGTCTCACGAGAAATAACAGTTAATTGTATAATGGTTATACCTTTCTAAATCAATAACATATGTGGCTTACAAATGTGACCTCTGGAGGGCACAGCCTTCAAAATAAGAGACAGCTTCTCTGCCTATTGTTATTGTTATTCACTAAAAATAGCTGGCTCTTAGGAAAAAAAGCTTGCAAGATGTTTCTTGCCATTATTTCTCTATGCATGGTCTTATTATTGCATCACATTCAATACAGGTTGCAACCTTACATTCACAACTATGATTTATTTGCCGTGGCACTGAAGATTCAGCAAGATAATTCTGATTGGGTGAATCACATTTGAAGCAATTTTAAAATAGTAGTAGATAAGCAACTCTAAACAACATAACATCTGCTGTGTGTTGTGCAACACCCCTTATTAGTAACTTCAAAAATCCAAAACTTGTTTTGCTTTTCAAAGTACCATAATGCAATGTTTTTCCACAGGCATATTTCCAAGTTAGTAGATGCAGCCTCATCGAAAGGCTGGGAGTCACAGGGAGGCATGGCAGGTTCCTGTTTATGAGCATTATTTGCATTTGAAAAAATGCAAGTGAATGTTTATTGCCTAGTGAGGCTTCCGTTTGTTGTATTTTTGTCCCATCTGGAAGCTCTAAATGATGATTGGTCAGGACTTTGCAACAAACAGCCTCTAATTGATATGGTGATGTGCATGACAGTTTGGAAATTAACAGGACAGCTTTTATTCAGTCATACATAGAGTGCTCAGAGATGCAATTAGCAGTCGTGATATTTATTTTAGCATTCATCATTGTGTCTTTGATCTAAGTGACATGTGAAGGCCAAGTATGGGAATTTGTCCTCTGCATTTAACCCATCCAAGTTAGTGCACACACATTAGGAGCAGTGAGTAGTGAACACACACACACATACACACACACACACTGCAAACTGTGGACACACACCCGGAGCAGTGGACGGCCATTTTTGTGAGGTGCCTTGCTTATGCTCACAAACACACACGCCCATACCAAATTATCACTCGTATTTGATGAAGAGTGCAAAAATATTGATGACATTTACAAATGTCATATGGTGATATTTTACAGTGACAAAACAATAGATGTGCCACATCCACGCGATTCAAGTAATTTCCTCAGGCACCTCAGTCATTTCCTGCCGGTATTGAGAATCAAACCCGCAACCTTCAGGTTACCAGTTTGACTCTCTAACCCAGGGGTCTCCAAACACGGTCCTGGAGGGCCGCTGTCCTGCAGAGTTTAGCTCAAACCCCAATTAAACACACCCGAACCAGCTAATCAAGGTCTAAATAGACATACTGGAAACTTTCAGACAGCTGTTTTAGAGTGGCTTGGAGGTAAACTCTGCAGGACAGCAGCCCTCCAGGACTGAGTTTGGTGACCCCCCTGCTCTAACCATTTTATAAAAATATTTTATATAATAATATAGCTCAATTCAGGCAGACCTGGAGTCCTGGTCCCCTGAGCAATGATCTATTCTGTCCTTCAGTATCCCATAATGCTCCTGGCCTTAATAAAGTCCCTGTCCAGTGTTAGCGTGCACAGTACTACTGTAAAGATTGCAAAAATGCAGTTCAGATCCTAATCAATGATCTTCATTATTAAGTTGCTCTTTTTAGTTGCATTTTGGCAAGATAGGAGATGCAGGCGGCAAGTTAAAAATATAGATCTGAGTCCCCATTTAGACTGATAATTGACCATTGTGCTTCCCTACTCCTGAAAGGCACCAGCCGTCACTGATGGCGACATACTTTATGTGGCGTCAGCAGGCATGATATTGAAAACCGATCTCAGCAGCGTGTGACTCATTTTTTCCTACCCAAAATTCAGCCTCGCACGCACTGCGTGTCATTATCAAACGTGGGCATAAATACAAATGGCAGCAACAAAAGAAAACCAGAAGATTGCTAAGAGCACAGCACCACCTTGGGGTAGATAGTGAATCAGAGCCGTTTTAGGCATTGGTTTCTAACTCCTTGTTCATATCTTGAAAGAACGCCAGCCTCCCATGAGCCTGGCTGTTCTCCGGCGCCAGTCTGTTCTCCCGGCACTGCGCGTTTGTCTAGCCCACGAGGGTTGCGCATATCTTTCTGTGCATAAACCAGTATGTGTGGTATGAGAAGAGAGCAATCACTCATCGGTCCGCAGGGAAAGTGAAATGGCGCATGGGTTTGCTCAATGCAGGCAGGTATTAAAGGCAAACCCGGAGCCCTGGTCCCCTGAGCGATGATCTATTCAGTCCTTCGGTATCCCACAATGCCCCTGGGCTTGATAAAGCCCCTGTCCAATGTCAGTGTGCACAGTCTCACTCACAGATGAGTGTTATCTCCCTGGGGTTTCGTCACGTAATCTGTGTGAGCTGTAAATGTGTAATGTGTTTGTGTTTTTCAACAAAAGGTCTTGAACTACATTCTGTAATTTCCAGCATAACAGCAGAGATAGAATTGAGATTTAGAGGAGATTTAGACTGTTTTCTTCTGCTATTTCTAAACACGTACTAAAAAAAAAGATTGCAAGGAACAACCATTATCTACCTGAGTGAAGTTATAATTTCAGGTTTAGGCGGTATAACCAAAATCTTTTTAACACTATATAATAACAACAATAACAATAAAGACCATATATGATTCTTCATAAATTATTCTAATATTCTGATTTGCTGCTCAGGAAACTGATTTGCTGCTTGGGAAATTTATATTTCTTATTATTATCAATGTTGAAACCATTTTTGCTGCTGAATATTGTGGGAACCATGATGCAATACCATTCAAAAGTTTGTGTTCAATAAGTAAATGAATGAATACATAAATAATAATAATAATAATAATAATAATAATAATAATAATAATAATAAAACAATAATAATACTTTTATTCAACAAAGATGCATTAAATTGATTTTTAAAAATATATATATTTAAAATAAATGCTGTTCTTTTTAACTTTCCATAAAATATTAATATTTTCGACATCATAACATATTGAATTTTGAATTGAACATAGTGAATTTTGTCTATACATTTTATTTTTTTATATACATTTAAGTATAATAATTATAATATACATTAAATTATAATATAGGGGAGACCAGGTATGGTTGTAACACTTTTTCTTCAGCACCTAAAACTACCTTTTTTTTTTTTTTTTTTTTTTTTGCTACACGTCTGAAACTTTTAGGCAAAGTACTCACATTGTCTACTACAAATGGCAACAATTTAAATTTTTCCAACTATATCATAGACTTTGTGAGATGATGACACATACAAATTGGTTCTTTGGTCCTAAGTTGTAACAGGTAAAATGCACAAAAACTAAGGGTACTCCAAGTGATATGCCTCAACAAGAGTTTTATTTTAAATGAATGGCTGCAACAATAAAATATCTGTGAATATGGGGAGTGTATGTGCATATTGTGTTTGTGCATGCACACGTGTGCGTTTGTTTGTGCATGTCTGTACGTGCCCATTCATGTGTGTGTGTGTGTGTGTGTGTGTGTGTGTGAGAATGAGATCAAATTAGCATAAACATAGGCATTCTTCTCAAAACACGTGTTACAACCTACCCCGCCACTGTCACTCATTGTTTAGCTAGCTGTATTAGCATGGTGCTTTGAAATTAGCAGGAGGTTGATACACCATTCTTTACTACAGAAACTACACTTTGACATGATAAAATTTTGTTTTTTGTTTTACTTTCTTACCTCAGAATTAGATGTTCTGCTGTAGCTTCAGGAGCGATAGCAGGAGCGATAGCAACACAGACTGGAAAACCTCCATGTGGGATCGTAAAGGAAGCCAGAGGAAACTGAAACTGTCATATGACTCCTATCTTATCCGTGATTTGTGTTACAACTCTCCCTGTGTTAAAACTATACCCGGTCTCCCGGGTATATATGTATATATGTGTGTGTGTGTATATATATATATATATATGTGTGTATGTATGTGTGTGTGTGTGTGTGTGTGTGTGTGTGTGTGTGTGTGTTAATGAATTATTTAGCAATTTTGGCAAAAGTAATCTAATGAATTAAAAGAGATTTAATCTTATTTGATTATTTTCTCTTTTTATTTGGAATTTAATTGACACAAACCAAAACTATTTGGTCAATTTTCTCCCACCATTGCTGCTGTCACACAGTATGTGGTCTTACCACCAGTTTAAATTTGAACTTTGTCTGTTTGTTTTGCTTTTCGATGTGAAACTTTCCCAGTGTAGATTAGCCAACACTTTTAAACACCCTCCCTTGGGTGAGAAGGAAAAATGAGACCTCAACAATGGTGTTCCCATCAGCTATGGGCGAGTCATTTGTGGAAATGTCATTATCAAACAACACAGGATGGCACCCAACTGCGCGTATCCCTATAACGTGGTGTTCTAGAACGCTGCCACCTTGGTAAATGTGTTGGTGATAAGTGTAGTACAAACGTCGCTTGATACGGACCATGAGAGCTTAGCTCGTAACTGATGGAGAAATCTCAATTAAACTTAACGAAGGGAGCCAAACATCTGGGCATCATTTTTTAATTGACAGTTTGGTGTATGCGTTGGATGCAGCAACAGATTGTCTTTTTTTTTTTTCTCTATCACACTATCACACACATTCTTACTCTGTCATGCCGACAGCTAAGTTGATCTTAAAGGATTTAGGAATAACCACTGCCTAAAATAGAAACAATTGGTTACTTCAGGTGGAGTCTACTTGGCATTTTGATATATTTGCCAGATTTTAAACGCATACATTCATCATGAGCATTATACGTCATATTATTCTGCTCTTTTAACACTTTAAAATAGGTCAGAGTTGACCTGTATTTAGAGGAAATTTAAAGGAAAATTTCATCAGATAACTGCAGGAATGACAATGGAGAACGGAAATATCCTGAGATGAATTAATGTTGATGCTCTCGCTTCATGTGACAAGACTGTTGAGCAATACTAATTATAATTTCATTTTCCCCCTGTCTTTGCCCCATGTGGCATTCAAATTTATTTTGAAAGTGCATTTGCATCTCAGAGCACTGCTCACGCAAAATAATCTGAAAAACATCAAGCAACCAGCCCCTTTGTTTGACTGAAAGACACATTTTCCTGTCGATTAGTCTACAGACTACATTGTTCTCCACCATGGTTCAAAGCAAGACATTTTGATTCCAGTCACGGATAAACTGAAAAGTTAAGTAAAGTTATCCTTTTGATCCAAGACTAGAAGTGTTATGCTTTATCATTCACAGATGGGGATTAAGGTTTTTTTTTTTTTTTTTTCTTGGGATAAGCAGAAGCGTTTACTCTTAATGGTGGATTCTGCTCTTGCATTCTTTCTGTTTGTTTACACTAATATCCTGAATAAGGTCACTTTCAACAGAGTTTGTGTCCCACAGGTTCTTATGCCTTGACTTCTCTTACCTTGCAGCAGTGTTTGCACATTCTGGGCTTTCTCCTAGCAGGTATGGGATTTTGTTAGTTTTCCAATTCTGCTGAAATAGTCAGTGGAGGTTTGATAAATGGGGAAAGAATGGGCTCTTAATTTCTGTACAGTAAAAGCCATGGGGTCAAAAAGTAAGTTTTTGTTTCTCGAACAGTCTGTACTCTTTTCTAGCAGGTTTTGGCTGTACCTTCTTGTCTCTTACATTTGATGAGTATTAACACTGTCGGGTCAGTCTTTGGTGTCAGCTATTTTGTATTCTTAGTTTGAAGGAACACTTTTCCCAAAAATGAAATCATTTAATCGATCTTATGTTGTTCCAAACCCTTATGACTTTTTTATATGTGGGAAACCAAAGCAGATGTTTTGCATAATGTCCAGACTTCTGTTTTCCAAAAAATGAATGGTGACTTATACTGTCAAGCGTCATGTTAGTTGAAGGCATCATTTATTCCCGCATTTATGTCACTGATGTCATTTCAGCCTTTTAAAAAAAATCTGTGTTAGATTTTGTCTGTGGCTGGATGTAACCAATTGTCGAGATTTGTATATACACTATATTCCCAAAAGTTTTGGGACGCCTGCACATGAACTTTAATGACATCCCATTTTTTTAATCCGTAGGGTTTAATATGGAGTTGGCCCACCCTTTGCAGCTATAACAGCTTTAACTCTTCTGGGAAGGCTTTCCACAAGGCATTTGTGAGGTCAGGCACTGATGTTGGACAGTAAGGTCTGGCTCGCAATCTCCACTCTAATTCATTTCAATGGTGTTCTATCGCGTTGAGGTCAGGACTCTGCGCAGGCCAGTCAAGCTCCTCCACAACAAACGTGCTCATCCATGCCTTTACGGACCTTGCTTTGTGCATCCCCATCCCCAAACTGTTCCCACAAAGCTGGAAGCATGAAATTGTCCAAAATGTCTTGGTATGCTGAAGCATTAAGAGTTCCTTTCACTGGAACTAAGGGGCCAAGCCCAACCCCTGAAAAACAACCCCACACCATAATCCCCCCTCCATCAAATTTTACACTTGGCACAATGCAGTCAGGCAAGTACCAATGCTGTTGTAAGGTCCATCCGTTAGCCCAAGGACGGAATCTAACGGCCTGGTCGAAGGACTTCTGCATGTCTGCCTTCTCAGCACTTCTGTTGGATTCACTTAATTTATGACCATCGAATTTTAAATCTGACTCCATGAATAATTTGATCTGACTCCAATTCTTTGTAACTGTGTTACATTTGTTACATTTGTAACTTAACAGCTGATCATAAATTTAGTTGTGATTTAATTTAGATCTTTGATTTCTCTTAGTATCTCTTAATTTCAAATACTCATTCCTCCATGGGATCCGGAGTCGCTCAGAGGATAATGCTCGCGATTATAATTACATTACCTCACGGACGCAAATTAGTCAGTTCTGATATTAGTCAGAGGATTACAGAGTGAACTATTTTACCTTTAAGTGAGTCGCACATGCTTACTCATAACAGAAAGTGTAATTTTAGCAATAGTCACGAAAGCTGCAACTTATTAATAACAGTGACAGTCAGAAATCAGATTGCCCCTCATGCTTAGCGCCATGCTCCGGTCATGGGGTCCTCGGTATGAATCTGCCCTGACAGAAAGATTTACGGAAACTCCTACAAACTCCGCATGCGACACTACTTGAGTAATGACTTAAGAAAAATACAGAATAAATCAAGATTAACATTTATTTTGGCCAGACAGAACTTAAAGAACATAATTAAACATGAATCCATGGTACACAACTTTCTGCGTAAAATATAAAATACAATTAAGTAATATGAAAATAGTTTCAAAGAGTCATATCTGGCACACTACATACAGTGTGTGTGTGTGTCTCTTATGACACTGACACAACACTGCATGGGGCTTCTGTCTACAGAATGTTCCCAAATGGCAGCCCTGCTACCCTTCCTTAAATACCCAGACCAGAACAAAGGGTTGTAACTATTTGCAACACAAACACCTAGTTTGGGGAGAAGATCAGATATCTTTGGAGAGACCACTCAAAAGAGAAAACAATTCTCATATGTTTCAATCTTTCTAACCCTACCAGTGACTTCAGTGATGTTGAGACCATTTTACCAATCGCACTATGACCTTTAAAAAAGACACCAGACATGAAAGGGATAAAACAATAGATTCACAAGATAAATCATATGTAGTATATCTGCATTCTGGGACTTGAATCAGGGGGAAGGGGAAAGGGAGGTAGAGAGGGGGAGAGGGTTTTGGTCAGGGCGGTGTCCTACAGTTTCTCTGTGAGATCTTCTCTTCAGATTGAGTTTTATTGTTTTAATGCAGGGTGTTGGATCTCAGCTTTTGTCTTAGCAGTAAAACCGGTCCTTACACTGTTGTTCCCAATTTCTTCCACTTTGTTATAGTACCACTAACAGTTGACTGTAGAATATTTAGTAGTGAAGAAATTTCACAAATGGACTTATTGCACAGGTGGCAACTTATCACAGTACCACGCTTGAATTCACTGAGCTCCTGAGAGAGACCCATTCTTTCACAGATGTTTGTAGAAGCAGTCTGCAATCCTAGGTTCTTGATTTTATACACCATAGGCCATGGAAGTGATTGGAACACTTGAATTCAATGATTTGGAGGGGTGTCCCAATACTTTTGGCAATATAGTGTACTATTTAATCACCAATGGGTCTATATATTTGTATTTGTTTTATTATGATAAATGTGACGCAATATAACATTATGATTACATGAAATAGGTTTCTCTGGAGAAGCTGTACAGAATGAACCAGTCGGCTGCTCTTGAATCACTCTCGTGGTACCCTTTCAAGTCTGACAAAATTTCTAACCAGCATACACTGCTTCAAGCAGGATAATAAATCACCATCCATTTTGGAAATTAGAAGCCTTAAAGGAATAGTTAACCCCAAATTAAAACGTTATCATCATTTACTCACCCTATCACTCCGAACATGACTTTCTGTCTTCTGTGGAACATAAAAGAAGATATTTTTAAAAGATATGTTTGTCCTAGTATACAATGGAAATGCTAACATAAAAATGCAGTTTAATGTTAATTGTCCCTTTAATATTCTACAATATATAAATTTTTATAATATTTTACTGTAAATGACTGTAGCAATGCAATAGTAAAAACCTGTTAATTGGTTAACAGTAAGTTCCTGTATATACAGGGAAAAACTGCAATAGAGCTAACCTTATATTTAGTGTAATTTTACATTAAAATACTGGTAAATGTACCATCTTTGGAAGTAAAAAGAACAAATCATCTTATAACAAAATAAATAAATAAAAATACAGTGTTTATGCTAGTGTCATGTATGCTACCATGATGGTGTTTTGTATTTGTGTGCAGTGTTGTGGGTAATGCATTACAAGTAACTCAAGTTATGTAATCAGATTACTTTTTCAAGTAACTAGTAAAGTAATGCATCACTTTTAAAATGTAAAAATTTGAGTAAATTATTCAAATATGTAACGCAAGTTACTTCGTTTTCCCATTTATTGACTGACAGCTCTCTCTTGTCCCAATGTTGACAAAATCATACGATGATAACATGGTGGTTATTGTAGTTCTAAATGTGAGCTTACTTTTAGTAATCTCACTTGCACTAAATAAATAAATAAATCAGTGTTCCTCAAAATGAATACAAATCTGAATACTATGCAAACCTCCAATAATTAAATATGATAAATAAAACAAATATTTTTATGCATTTAACCTCACTTTATTTACCAATGTACTTGCCACTTCAATGATCCAGTTGAACCAGATCCAGTTTTTGTAAAATGTACAGGTTGTTCTGTAAGTATGTTTACATTTTTATTGTATTTTATTTTACAGATTTATTATTGTCCAATATAGTAATCATAATATCTTAACTCTTCCAAAGTAACCACGAATGCCCTGATATTTTACATGTTATATCTGCCTTTTATCCAAAACAACTTGCATTAAAGGTATTACTTGCATGCATTTCCTGTTTTAGCTACACAGTGCTAAACCCTAATTCGGGGACTTACATGTCTCTTGGTTATGGCTTTGGCTAGTGCGAATATAGAATTTAATATACACTTTTTGGATATTTATTGTTACTATGTGCTCTGTTTTGCTGGTGCTTTTTCTTTTTACTTGTACAGAACTAACTGTATTTTTGCATTGCATAATCCACTGGGTCTCATTTTTCTGTTCTGTGGTTATTAGACCTCACATCCATAATCCACAGTGTACTTTGCAACAAATTCAAGGTTTTTCAGCCAGGTTGCTGTAAGGATGTCAGTCTTGATTATTTTTTATGAATAAAGAAGACTCTTCATGCTTTTCTGTAGTCTTGTTAAATTTTGTACTGGTGCTTATGTTTAAACCAAGCTTGATGTGCTTTTTGGTATGTTCTAGGGGCATAATTTAACGTTGCATTTGCAGTCTTGACATCTTCTGAAGGTTAACTCTAAGGGCCCACGTCTGATAGAAGTTGTTTAGGGGGTCAGAATGTTGGGCAACAACAATGTCAGATAATCTTTAGAATCTAGTAGAGTCAGACTGACTGTAGAAAGAGCCCTCGCCAGTTTTCTCACCCACCCTCTCGTTTCTCGTTCTCTTTTCAGTGCCAGGTAGCTCATGGCACAGTATGATGCTGTGTGAGCTCCATCTGTTTGGCGCACGGCTGGTGACAAACTGCGAGAGAGGAGGCCTAGTCAGTTGCTGTGGGTTGCAGTGTGGTGGAACCAATCGCCACCTTCCCACACGGCCCAAATAAGAGAAAGCCCCCCGGGAAACCCTTCATCACGCCCAGGACACAACCCAACACACAATTTGTGCTCCACCAAACATGGAGCCAACTATCAATGCTGACGTTGTCCCTGAACAGTAATAAAAAAAAAAAAAAAAAAAAAAGGATTTAAGGCAAATAAAGCAGAGTGATCAAAGCATTAATAGTTGATATTTCATTGTTTTCATTAAAATGAAAAGTCTGATATTATTTACACGTCGTTCCAAACTCAAGTGCTTTTTAATTTTTTGAGTAAATGACTGACTGAGTTTTTTATGAAATTTTCAAAAAGGTCACCATAAAATGTGTCCATATGATTTGTGACAATACATTACAAGTTTTCAGAGTTTTATTAAACAAACAAACAAATAAATAAAGCAAGCAAGCATTTTCTGTTACTGCTGTTCCTGTTCTACTTATATTAGGTAAGCTCAGTGTCTTCGTTTATTTAAATATTTTAAGACTTTTTTAGGATATCTTTCATTTGATTTTCTCCTATTGTGCATGTTTATTTTAGTTTTAATTGTTTTCTCTGCAAGCACATAGAAAAGCTTACATTTATGGCGTTATATAAAATAAAGTTGTTATTATGGTCACACTTTAGTTTAGGGTCCAATTATCACTATTAACTAACTATTAAAGGGATAGTTCACCAAAAAAATGAAATTATCACATAATTTACTTACCCTCAAACCCTCATTCTATGACATTCTTCTTTCAGATGAATACAATCTGAGTTATATATAAAAATAAAAATAAATATGCTGGCTAATCCAAGCATTATAAAGCATTAGTTTACCTTCCTCCACCTGTGCCTGTTTAGCTCCCTCATCACTCTGTGTACTTAATCTCCCCGTTCTGTTCTTCCTTTGTCAGATATTGAATGTGGTCAAGCTGTTTGCTACCTGCAAGTCTCCAGTAAACTTTAAAGTTATTTGTATCCTTCGTCTTCTTTCCATGGCTCAAACTGTGACAGAATAACTGACCCTCTAAAACAAGCATAGATTTACAAGAAGATGGACTCACACACACTGCACTTCCTTCTTCACATATAGAACTGACTGTGGCTGGGGTATCTAGCCATTTTGCTCCAGAACGGTGAACTCTCTTTCGCCACTTGAGAGCCAGAAGCACCCAACAAGGCCATTACAACACCGATGCCGAAGAGGAATGACGAGCCAGAGCTTTGGCAGACGGATCAGTCCATCGCAGAGCCAGGAGTGGACATTGACCTAATAGACCTGTGGTCTACGGATGCTATTCCCACCCAAGTCCTCACCCTTGTATCATCAGTCTCTATACCGGTTCCGCCCAGAGACCTTCTTCTGGCCTCTTCCTGCTCTAACGTTCCAATCCCGTTTTCATCGCTGGTTTCGGCCAGTCCCTTGGATCCGTTGGCACCACTGGTGTCATCAAGCTCCTCGGCTCTGCCACCACTGCTAGCTCCGTGCAGTTCACCTGCCTCACCTTGGGCCTCTCCAACAACAGTGTGGAGAGTCCCCGGCTATGCATCGGGCCTCCGGGCCCACTCCTCCACCTCAGCCTGTTAACCCATCACCTGCACCTTGTCTCACTGCTCCTTCATCACCGCCACATCCCATCTGCCTGGAGACTCCACTGGGTTCCATTGGGACTCGGGCCTTTGGCAGTCAATGTCCAGCTGCTGACACAGACTTCTGGGGTTCTGGCAATGCCTACACCCTGCACCCCTATATCATCATCGGACTCCTCCCTTCCTCAGGCTTCCCCATCGCCCTCTCTCACCGCATCTTTGCCCCAGTCAGCTGAATCCTCGTTGACGCCTCAATCACGTGAGTCAGAAGTTGGGCTTCAGGCTGCCAGCACTTCGAAGTCACCCTGGTCCGTCAACCTCTCTACTAAGTCGGTTCCTACCTTCATCACGGTTCCGCCTTCATTGTCCGGACCCTGGATTCCTCCCAGCCCATCACTAAGGTCTCCATCCTGGTTCCTTTCACCTTCAGCTCCACCATGGTCCACCATTTCACAGACTCCTCGATGTCATCACCATCCGTCACTAGCCTCACGCCCTACACTTGAGCCTCATCTCCACACCTTCTTCTCTGTCATCATCATGGCGCGAGGACGCTCCTATCCGAGGGAGGCATAATGTCACATGATGTCCTATATTATACTATCTTAACTTGTTCTCGTTAGTCCCTGATTAGTTTACCATCCAGGAAAAGGTCTGTGACCTGAGTGATTTGGTGCCTCTTTGGGATGGCACTACGAGGCATTGTTCACTTGCAGAACACAAGCTTCTGGAGGGTGCGTAAGTTTGAGCAAACGAGTTTAGGTATATTGGTGCACAGCCCGTGGTTGACTTGTAGGCAAGCACCAGTGCCTTGAATTTGATGCAAGTGGCTATTGGCAGCCAGTGCAGACTGATGAAGAGAGGTGTGATGTGGGCTTTCTTCGGCTCATTGAAAACCACCCTTGCTGCAGCATTCTGGATCAGCTGCAATGGTTTGACAGTGCATGCAGGAAGGCCCACTAAGAGTGCATTACAATATTCCAGTCTGGAGAGAACAAGAGCTTGGACCAGGAGTTGTGTGGCCTGCTCTAATAGGAAGAGTCTAATCTTCCTAATGTTGTATAATGCAAATCTGCAGGATCAGGCCATTGTGGTAATATGGTCAGTGAAGTTTAACTGATCATCAATTATAACTCCAAGGTTCCTGGCTGTCCTGGAAGGAGTTATGGTTGATCAACCTAAATTAATGGAGAAATTGTGATGAAGTGCTGGGCTGGTTGAGACCACAATAAGTTCTGTCTTCACAAGGTTGAGTTGAAGGTGATGGTCCTTCATCCAGCCAGAAATGTCTGTCAGGCAGGCTGCAATACGAAGAGCAACTGTTGGATCATCTGGTTGAAATGAGAAGTATAATTGAGTGTCATCAGCATAGCAGTGATAGGAAAAGCCATGTTTCTCAATGACAGATCCTAATGATGACATGTAGATGGAGAAGAGAAGTGGTCCAAGCACTGAGCCCTGGGGAACCCCAGTAGCTAGATGCTGTGACTTAGACACCTCACCCCTCCACGACACCCTGAAGGACCTACCTGAGAGGTAAGACTTGAGCCACTGGAGAGCAGTTCCTGAGATGCCCATCTTTATGAGTGTTGACAGGAGGATCTGATGGTTGACTGTGTCAAAAGCAGCAGACAGATTGAGAAGGATGAGTACTGTGGATTTGGAAGCTGCTCTCAGTGCTTCAGTAACCAAGAGCAGGGCAGTCTCAGTTGACTGGCTGCTTTTGAAGCTGGACTGGTTGTTGTCGAGGAGGTTGTTCTGTGCAAGAAACATAGAGAGTTGGTTGAACACAACTCGCTGAAGTGTCTTTGCAATGAATGGACAAATGGATACCGGTCTGTTGTTTTCTAAAAGTGCTGGATTTAGAGAGGGTTTCTTAAGCAGTGGGGTTACCCGAGCCTGCTTAAAAGCTGTGGGAAAGGTACCAGTGTGAAGAGAGGTGTTGATGATGTGAGTGAGTGCAGGTACAACTGAAGAAGAAATGGCCTGAAGGAGGTGGGTAGGATCAAGCAGACAGGTAGTAGGGTGATTGGAAAGGATGAGTTTGGAGACTCCAAGAGCAGAAGGAGGGGAGTGTGTGTGTGTGTTAGCTGTTAAGATGTGCATGTCAGTTTGTGGTGTGGAGAATTTGGAACTGATGGTGGTGGTTTTGTTTATAAAGAATGTTGCAAAGTCGTCAGCTGTAAGAGTTGAGGAAGAAGGGGGGGAAAGGACAAAGGAGAGAAGAGAAGGTTTTGAAAAGTGTTCGAGAGTCAGAGCAATTGTTTATTTTGTTGTGGTAGTATGTCATTTTAGCAGTGGAGCTAAAATGTGTATAATGTATAATGCATAATGGTCTGGATGAAATGGGGCAAAAGTTGTCTACGCACAATGTTAGAGTGGAGCAAAGAGTGTTAGTAGCACTGTTAATGTCCAGTACTGAGAACTGAGCAGGTGGAGGAAGTGAGGATGAAACCATAGTGGATAGGCAAGAGGGAGAGAGTGAGCGTAGGTTACACCGAAAGGTGACCTGTGGATAAGTGTGTCTTGTCTCAGGAGTCAGTATGAGGTTAAAAGTGATGAGAAAGTGGTCTGAGGTGTGTAGTGGAGTGACTGAAGTGTTGTCTGTGGAGCAGTAGCGTGTGTAGACAAAGTCCAATTGGTTACCTGACTTGTGAGTAGCCGTAGTAGGCAGCTTTTATACTCTTTTTTGTAATACTCTTAATTTTATAATCCATCCATTATAAAAGTAATCCATACAGCTCCGGGGGTTAATAAAGGCGATCTGAAGTGAATCGATGAAAAATAGTCATATTTAAAACTTTATTAAGTAAAATATCCAGCTTCCGACAGACCGCCTTCCATATTCAACTTACAAAAAACCCATCGATTCACTTCAGAAGGTCTTTATTAACCCCCCAGAGCCATGTGGATTGCTTTTATAATGGATGGATACACTTTTTTGAGCTTAAAATGTTTGGCTGCCATTTATACATTATAATGCTTGGAAGAGCCAGGACATTTTTTAATATAACTCCGATTGTATTCGTCTGAAAGAAGAATGTCCTATACACCTACAGTAGGATGGCTTGAGGGTGAGTAAATCATGGGCTAATTTTCAATTTTGGGTGAACTATCCTTTAACTATGACTTTTGCTCCAATAAACTCCTAATTACTGCTTATTAATATTTAATAAGGTAGTTGTTAAATGTGGGGATTAAGGGATGTAGAATATGGTCATGCAGAATAAGGCATTTATTTGTGCTTTATAAGTACTAATAAACAGACAATATTCTAGTAATATGCATGCTAATAAACAACTAGATAATAGTGAGAATTGGACCCTAAACTAAAGTGTTACCATCAGTGGTCACTGTGAAATACTTTTAAATGGAAAAGAGATTCTTTAAAAATTCCTTTTGTTCCATGGGGGAAAAATAGATTTTGCATTTAGATTTGGAATGACATGAGGGTGAATAAATTCTGAATTAGACCAATTGTTGCAGAAAACTTTGATCTTGTTATTCAAGCCAATGTTAAATTAAGCCTTGTTAATTTCACCAATGACCAAAAAACCCTTTACAACAGCTCAGTTACTAAAAGATGGCCTACTGTCTTACTGTCACCTTGACAACAAAACAACATTAGCTCAATCTCTGTTGAGTCCCCAAGCGCCTCCCCCTCTTTATGTCATATCTGACTGACTTAAAGCAGTTTAAGATTAATAAGTAATTAAGTTGTCAAAACAGGCCTTTTCTTTTGAATTGCCCTATTGTGCATATTTCTGTCAACTCTGTTCTCTCTAAACTCATCATTTTGGCTATTAGCATAATTCTTATTACTCAAAATGAGCACAGATCCTTACATTGTTCTCATTACAGACCCAGAACCCCTTTAATGTGTGAGATCACCGCTCTGATGTGTGGAGAAACAATTAGCTGTGATCCGCTCCAGTCTCCATTCAGTAATGGCCATGTAGATTTGACTGGCAGGCTGAAAGCAGGAATAAGTTCCTCAGAGAGGAAATATGAGAGGATGGTGACGAAGGGAAGACAAGAAGGTAGAGACGAAGTGTCTAGGTAAATGGAGCCAAGCTGTGATGATGAATTTATATAAATGGTTAGCCATTAGAGTGTAACATGTTGATTGTTGTTTTTTTCTCCATCAGTTTTAGCTCAAAATGCAAGATTATTTTCATTTATTTACACATGCTGAAGTTTAGTTCCTCACTGTGGTCACTGAACCCTGCTGCTCAGGACAATGGTCCTTTGATTTAAATTTCACGAACCATTTCTTATACAACACTCTGACCTTTCACTACACCATTTATGACATTTACTTGACGCACAATAGCAGATTTTATTGTTGCTCTCTTTTTCATCATCAACGGCATGTGTAGAAACTCTTTATTGCTAGTTCTGTATTCTGTGTGTAACGTCTCTATGAAATAAAAATTAAGGATTTGAGGCAAATAAACCCAAGCGATCAAAGCATTAATAGCTCAGCCAAAAATGAAAAGTCTGTTATTATTCGCTCATGTCCTTCCAAACTCGATTACAATATTTAATTTTTTCAACTTTATGAAGAACTTTCACACATATGTCAATCTGTGTCTGCACTACATTTCAAGTTTGCTGAGTTTAAATAAATAAATAAGCATTGTCTGTTACTGTTCTTTCTGTTCATGCACTAAACGTCTTTTAATTTATTTAAATCTTTTCTTAATACATTTTTAGGATAGCTTTTATTTAATTTTATCCTATCATGCATGTTTATTTTTGTTTTAATGTAGTGGTGCACAGGAAAACGTCTCGGTTACGTATGTAACCCTCGTTCCCTGAAGGAGGGAACGGAGACGCCACGTCGGAGTACCGACGAATAGGAATCTCGCTCGCGAGAGCCAATCTACTTCGAGTGTAACTAAAACGAGCCAATGCACATTGGCATGCAATGATTGCACCAGGTGCTCATGCCACGCTGTGCGGGTATAAATGAGACACAGGTGATTGCATCAAATTAGCCTTTTGCTGAGGAGCCGAGTAGGTAGGCCGGCACCCCAGCAGGGTACAGAGGACATGGCGACGGGACGTGGCGTCTCCGCTCCCTCCTTCAGGGAACGAGGGTTACATACGTAACCGAGACGCTCCCATTCAGTCGGTCACTCGACGCCACGCCGGAGTACCGGCTTAATAGGAATCCCTACCAAAGTGCCATGGCCTCTGCCCCTTCCAGTGCCCAGTGTGAGCCGCCTGAGCTCTCTTACCTGATGAGACGGGGCTCACACCAGGAAGTCCACCACTGCTGTTCCGCATGACCCTGCTCAGTGATTATTGGATGACACTGGGAAAGCGTGCCTAGAAAAGGGGCCGCTGCGGAGCCCACATCGCACTCGGAGGAGTTATGTGGAGTACAAAGCTGAGCCGTAGCCCGCAAGGGAGGAGGGGCTCAGTCCCGGTGACGGGAAGGCTCTCCCAAGGGAAAGACACGGGCTTCCGTAGGAGCGATCGTGGAAGAATATATGGGATCCCTGCAGGGTCACTCATATAAGCCCAGCCCATTACCGGTTCTCAAGGATTCAGCGGCAAGGGGCCTGATGCCCGACGCCCGCGACGTCCGACACCGAGGGAGATGGAGGACTCACAGAGTTTGCTTCTGGAGAATAAGAGCGCCGGAGCGCAGCAAGCCGACAAGAGCCGGGCCTCTCAGTGCTTCTACCCGCTTGAGGTGAGAACACAGGAGGAGACCGGCTCTACACGTAGGCTATAGAATCTAGCGAACGTGTTGGGTGTCGCCCAGCCCGCAGCTCTACAGATGTCTGACAGCGAGGCGCCACGTGCCAGCGCCCAGGAGGATGCAACACTTCTAGTAGAGTGTGCTCGCACCCGAGCGAGCGGACAGGGCACACCTTGTGCTTGGTAAGCCAAGGTGATGGCATCCACTATCCAGTGGGCCATCCTCTGCTTGGAGACAGCCTTTCCTTCTGCTGGCCTCCGTGACAGACAAAGAGCTGATCTGAGGTTCTGAAGCTTTGAGTTCTATCCACGAGATCCGCAGAGCGCGGACGGACAGAGCAAAGCTAGGGCTGGGTCTGCCTCCTCCGGGGCAGCGCTTGCAGGTTCACCACCTGGTCCCTGAAGGGAGTGGTAGGAACCTTGGGCACATAGCCAGGCCGGGGCCTTAGTACCACGTGGGTATTTCCCGGCCTGAACTCTAGGCACGATTCGTCGACCGAAAATGCCTGCAGGTCCCCTACCCTCTTGATGGAGGCCAATGCAGCCAACAGCAAAGTCTTCATAGACAGAATCTTTAGCTCTGCTGACTGCAAAGGCTCGAATGGGGCATTCTGGAGTGCTCGGAGCACCAGAGCAAGATCCCAAGAGGGTATGGAGGGGGGTCGAGGAGGATTTAACCGCCTCGCCCCCCTAAGGAACCTGACGACCAGGTCGTGCTTCCCAACCGTCTTACCTTCTACGTGGTCGTGATAGGCGGATATAGCAGCAACATAGACCTTGAGGGTGGAGGGGGACAGCCTACGCTCCAACCCTTGTTGCAGGAAGGAAAGCACAGACGCGATCGAACATCTTCGGGGGTCTTCTCGGCGAGAAGAACACCACTCGACGAACAGGTTCCACTTCGAGGCGTAAGCCTGTCTTGTAGACAGTGCACGTGCCGAAGTGATGGTGTTAACTACCTCTTGGGGTAAGTCAACTAGAACCTCCGCGTCCCGTCCAGGAGCCAAACATGAAGCTTCCACAGGTCTGGACGCGGGTGCCACAGGGTGCCCCGTCTCTGAGTCAGAAGGTCCTTCCTCAGAGGAATCTGCCAAGGAGGGGCTGTCGCGAGGAGCATAAGTTCGGGAACCAGGTCCGGTTGGGCCAGTACGGCGCCACCAACAGGACCTGCTCCTCGCCCCTCCTGACCTTGCACAGTGTCTGTGCAAGTAGGCTCACTGGGGAAACGCATATTTGCGCAGCCCCTGGGGCCAGCTGTGCGCAGGGCATCCGTGCCGAGTGTACCCTCGGTCAGCGAATAGAACCACTGGCAGTGGACGCTTCTCTGGGGAAGCAAACAGGTCGACCTGTGCCACCCCGAACTGTCTCCAGATCAGCTGAACCACCTGGGGTGGAGTCGCCACTCCCTGGGAGCGCAGCTCGTGAGAGCTCGTCGGCCACACGGTTGCGCACACCAGGTACATGAATGGCCCGGCGACCTCAGACACTTCTGACTCCAGAGGAGGAGATGGCGGGCGAAGTTGCGACATGCGACGGGAGCGCAGACCACCTTGTCGGTTGATATACGCAACGGTCGCAGTGTTGTCGTGCGGACCAGTACATCTTTGCCCGTAACCGCCCTTTGAGGCGGCTCAGAGCAAGATGTACTGCTAGCAACTCGAGGCAATTGATGTGCCAATGCAGGTGTGGGCCCGCCCAAACCCCTGACACTGCATGCCCGTTATGCGTGCTCTCCCCAACCCGTGGCGGAGGCATCCGTGAAAACCACAGCATGCCTGGACACCTGTTCCAGGGGCACTCCAGCCCAAAGGAACGAGGGGTCGGACCACGGACTGAAGGACTGGCGACAGGCCGGTGTGATGCTCACCCGGTGAGTGCCGCGTTGCCACGCCCATCTCGGGACTCGGCCGTAGCCAATGCTGAAGCGGTCTCATATGAAGCAGGCCGAGCGGCGTTACTGCTGCCGCGCTGCCATATGCCCCAGGAGCCTCTGAAACTGTTTCAGTGGAACCGCCATCCTGCCTTGAAACATGTTCAGGCAGTTCAGCATCGACTGGACACGCTCCTCTGTGAGGCGCGCTGTCCGCTCGACCGAATCCAACTCCATACCGAGAAAAGAGATCCTCTGCACGGGGTGAGTTTGCTCTCTTTCCCAGTTGACCCAAGACCCAACTGGCTGAGGTGTCTGAGCACCAGGTCCCTGTGTTCGCACAACTGATCCCTGGACTGTGCTAGAATGAGCCAGTCGTCGAGATAGTTGAGGATGCGAACGCCCGTTCTCTCATGGGCACAAGGGCCCCTCCGTGACTTTCGTGAAGACACGGGGACAGGGCCAGCCCAAAGGGCAGGACTTTGTACTGATATGCTCGACCCTCGAGAACGCAAAGCGCAGAAATGGCCTGTGTCGAGGAAGGATCGAGACATGAAAGCACGCGTCCTTCAGGTCGATCGCTGCAAACCAATCTTGGGGACGGATGCATTCGAAAATGCGTTTTGCGTGAGCATCTTGAACGGTAGCTTGTGGAGGCTCCGATTCAGGACTCGCAGGTCCAAGATTGGCCGTAACCCACCGGGTTTCTTGGGTACAATGAAGTACGGGCTGTAGAAGCCGGTCTTCATATCGGCTGGAGAGGACCGGCTCTATCGCGTCCTTCGCCAGCAGGACAGCGATCTCCGCACGCAGGACATGGGCATCTGTGGCATTCACCGGAAGTGAAGCGGACGCCCTTGAACCTGGGGCGCGGGCGAACTGAATCGCGTGGCCGAGCCTGATGGTCCGAATGAGCCAGCGAGACGGAGCGGGAGCGCTAGCCAGGCTCCCAGGGACCGCATAAGCGGGACCATAGGGACCACCGGCGTACCCACCGTGGGGCAGCGGTGGAATGCAGGTACCGGGCTGGGGCGGCTGTCTCGTGGAGGCGGCCCGCAGCGAGGTGAGAGTGTGCCGTGCCACACTTCCCTGATTCCACAGGTGGGCAGCAGGAACCTGAGGGGGACGTCCACTGCTGCCTGCTGGCGAAGGAGGAGGATGAGTGTGGTCCGGCGTTTGACCGGCCACAACTCTCCGAGCCCCCTGAGGACCCGGAGATGGAAGAAACTGCTCTTTTATTGAGAATTTGGGGGAACAGAAAGAAAACGGAACACAAGATTCTCCTCCCGGCCCTCCTCCGGGGGATGGAGCGGTGCGGTCACCGTCTCCAGAAGAGCAGTCCTCCTCATCTCCGGGTCGCCCGTCTCAGGAGCGCTTGCCCTTGGCCTTGCCACCCCTCTTGGCAGGCCCCTGGACGGGCGGGGCGGCCTGCTTGCGCCTGGCTCCACGACGCGCTTGGGTGGAGGCTGCTGCTGCGCGCGGAGAGCGGGAGGCAGACGCAGGCGCCGCCCTCGGCGACGAGCAGGCTGAGCTGCTGCCGGGCGGCGGGTGGAGACAGCAGCTGACCGCCGTGGCAGGATGTGACTGATCGCCTCAGTCTGCTTCTGTGCGGCCGAGAACTGCTGGGCGAAGTTCTGGACGCGTCGCCGAAAAGGCCAGTCTGGGAGACGGGGAGTTAAGGAACCTGACTTTGTCGGTCTCCTCATGTCCGCCAGACACAGCCAGAGATGGCGTTCCTGGACCACCATGGTGGACATCGCGACGACCCACGGCCCGCGCCAGTAACCTTCGTCGCACGGCGCGAGGTCCGTTGCGGTTCTCAGTTCCTGAAGAACTGCGGGATCGTGACCACCCTCGTGCAGGGCCTTCAGTGCCTGGGCCTGATGGACCTGCAACAACGCCATAGCGTGTAAAGGCGGAGCCTGCCTCTCCACAAGCCTGATAGGCCTTCCCGATCAGATCGGACGAGTACCTACAGGCCCTGGAGGGAAGACACGGGTTCCCCCTGGAAGTGGAGTTAGGGCACAGTTGCATAGCAACGGCCCGTTCCACGGGAGGAACCTGCGTGTATCCCTTTGCAGGTCCGCCATCGAGGGTGGTGAGGAGGAGGATCCACTAGGCCGGTTTCGGGCAGTAAAAGGTGCTGTCCACGACCTTGTGAGCTCCTCGTGCACCTCCGGGAAAAAGGCACCGGGTGGGGCGCTGAGAACCAGCACGGGCCACCCGAGAAACCAATCATCCAGCCTTGAGGGTTCGGGACACGGTGGAGGGTTCCACACGAGCCCGACTCTCTCGGCGGCCGGGCAAGCATAGCCATCATCTCCGGATCAGTATCGGGCACAGCGGGTCTACCCGGAGGAGCCCCCTGCGCCGACACATCCTCTCCAGAGAGTTCTGACCCTCCCTCCGATGCAGCGATGGACATCTGGTCCTCAAGGGGAGCCCCAAAGGATACGGATGGTGCACATCTCGTGGACGGCCCACCGCGTTCCAATGGCAGCTCTACTGGCTGCGGAGTGCGAGAGGGATGAGGGTTCCCGGGGTTGGTTCCCTGGGGAAAGCGCGCTCACTGTAACCCTCAAATCAGCCGGGCCACTGCCTGAAGTAACCCTCTGAGGAGGGTTAGATCGAGGCAGAGGCACGGGGCTCCGCCTCTGCGAGACGAGGGCAGACGCGATCGCAACTCCGAGATGGTCATGTTCCCGCAGTGAGAACATGACTCATCCACCAGCGCTGCCTCAGCGTGCTGAACGCCCAAACACGAGATACAGCGCTGATGACCATCCCTCGGTGACAGGAAACCACCGCATCCTATCTGTGTGTTCTCCAGAAACACACAGATAGAATGACATCTTGAAAAAGACGCAAGCTCTATCTGTGCAAGCTCTTTCAGAAGGACGCTCTCCTTGGTGCTGAAGCACGCAGGGGGAGGGGTCGCGGCGACACAGTCAGGGGGTAGTGCAGCCTGACGTGCGCGCTCTCTCTCACGAGGGTGCTCTTACCAGCCGTGGGAACGCCTTTTTAGCGCTCTCCACCTAGCGCACCGAATCAGCTGTGAGAACAGCCCTTGTGATCCTTCTAACGAACAACAAAGAGAGATGATCGAAACCACACGACCCGCTGCAGTGCCGTCACACCAACACCGACTGAAGAGATCACTTCCGAAAGGCGGCTCCGCGTCAGTCACTGCGAGGTAGGGAGTGATAGCTGGCGTAACCATCTACCACTCGGCTCCGAAGCAAAATGCTAATTTGATGCAATCACCTGTGTCTCATTTATACCCGCACAGCGTGGCATGAGCACCTGGTGCAATCATTGCATGCCAATGTGCATTGGCTCGTTTTAGTTACACTCGAAGTAGATTGGCTCTCGCGAGCGAGATTCCTATTCGTCGGTACTCCGACGTGGCGTCGAGAGTGACCGACTGAATGGGAACCAATTTCATTGCAACGTGTGTGTGTGTGTGTGTGGTCCTGGTAAACCTGATGTTACTGGGACAAAATGTCCCCACAAACATGACAATATCCAAAATCCTTGTCCTTGTGGGGACTTTTTTTGGCCCTTAAGGGTAAAACAGCTTATAAATCATACTGTTTTTTTTTTTGTTCACGACTCTGCTTGTAACGCCGTTTCATTCAGAGATAATGGAAAATAGGATCCAAGTGCAGAACACTGAGTTTAACAAAAATAACAAAAGTAAATCCAAGCACGGGGAAATATAGGCAAAACAACTTAAAACCAAACATGGGGAGAAAACAGAACTGAAAGCAACACATGTGATACATCCATCAAGGACAATAACACTGAACATAAAAGTCCACACAAACAGGAAACATTTAACAGTGTTAAATTCATTTGATTAATTTAGATTCTCTTTATTATTATTTAGATGAACATTAATTGTAATGTAACAACATTTTGACAGAGTAAGTAAATATCTGAACCGCTGTTGCAGTTTTATTTTATTTTGTTTTTATTTAATTTATAATTCCATCACGTTGACAGAGAAAACTCCCTTTCATGATTCACGGCTAAATTATGCTTTCTTTTGCTGTGGCACTGGGCACAACACAACATAGACTATACTCAAAAATGTATAGCATTTGACAGATTTCTGTATCGCCCGGCCAAATCCCTGCAGGTAAGAACACACAAGCAAAACATCATATCCTGCAGCAGCTGTTACTGTGAGTTATTGTAATGTGTGAAGATGTAGATTAGTCCACTGTTTAACAAAACCATGGCAACAGCCTGCAAATAGCCCTCACGCTGATTTGTCGATTGACTTGCTAAGTTCAGCATGTGGTGGGAAAATGAAGTGTGTTACACACACCTCCCTGCCAACCCGGTTCACCCCTGCCAGAACAATCTAAGAGCTTGGTTCCCCCGAGTTCATTTTCCTGGAGGCATTTTCGTCTCAGCGAGGTGGATGTCGGCAGGTGAAACAATCAGTGGTTGGTGGATGGACAGGATTTAAATGAGATGACAAAGCAATTTTTCATTTCCTTCCAGCAAGCTGTCTAAATAAGTAGATACGGAGTTGCTACCCATCTGCAAAAATGATACATCTGACCGGGAGGTCAAAAGTCAGTTTCTTGTTCTACCCCAAGAACTATTGAAAAAAACAAACATTTTACGACCTTAAACGTAAGCATATTTTAAAGTCCTCCTGCCGTCAATAATTGTATCTGTTAAAACAGCCCAGTCTCATTGTTAATACATAACTTTCAAAGAGACAAAATGACGATTTTAGTAACAATAAAAAGATATTTTGAACTTGCTTTGCTAATCCTACACCTACCCCTAAACGTACCCATATCCATGTATTAAAACTATGTACTGGTATAAATAAAAGCATAACAGATGGACCAGTGTAATCACAATATTTTATTTATTGCAAAAATGTCAAAAGCGGTACCAAAAGTAGTTCAAATGAAGATGTGTTGCGGTCGCAGTCCTCTCTGGTGGTATATAATAGTTTTGTATGAGGTACAGAGCAGAATGTAAATTATTAATCAATGAAAATATTAATCCGGCTTCACTCCGTGAAGTTTCCCATTTCAGATACAAATGGATTGAAACACGGCATGTCACAGTCTGTGATGAAGCAGACGAGAGCCAATGAGCGTTCGATGCCACTGCCGTAAATCATGTCGTAACGCTTCATGAGTCTGCGTTTTTAATTTTTTTTTATTTGAATCAATCACAAAGAGCGCGGGATTTGACATTTACGGTTGCTGCTGAGAATGGAGATGAAGATCACTGGATAAAGGGTTCAATTTGGATTTGTTCCTCGCAAGCATATGGATTCTAAAGATTTGGATTACAGCAAACAAATAAAATGTATGTGTTTTGTGAATTTATGTTGTGTTTTGGTGTATTTTATGATCGCCAGAATAGGATAAAACGCCTTTTTACGTCTTACGGCAAACAACAAGCTAAATACTACAAAATGGTTAAACGAATGCAGAAATGTTATTCATCTTAAGGTTTTAAAATGCAGTATTCTTTAACATCATCCGAAATGAGTTTGCAGCAGAAGTCACGAACAAAGCAAAATGTTAATTTATATTAAGTAGATTAACTTAGTAAAATGCATTTAATAAATGCGACAAAACAATAGAAACAAAACATTAATGCCACGATTGTAATATTCATATATGGGGGCACACCTAGATACGTAAATAATTTATGTTTTAGTGCTGTCAATACATCAATATTGTACGTTTTAGTGCTGTCAATACATCAGTATTGTACGTTTTAGTGTGTATGAAAATGTACGTGTGGTAGAATCACACTTTACGTAAAAATACACACGTATTCTCATGAGATCACGTTGGTTAAAACTCATCTTCAATCACCAAAATTAATTTTATTTTTTTAAGTTTTTGAATTTCTTCTTGCCTTAAAATAGCTCGAATGTAACTACACCCTTGCTTCATTTAGTATACACAGATTCATGAATATGCTAATTAGCTCCACCTCCACTCGCTGTCAAGTTCAAACAAGGAAAAACTGAAGTGAGGACTCAAGTCCAGGTAAAAGGATTTATTAGAACAAAATAAAATAATACAAAACAAAACCCCACGAGGGTGGAAAACTGAAACATGAAATAGCAAAAACCAACCTTAAACAAACTAGAACCAGGATCACAGGAGACATTAGACAACAATCTGACAAAGACTGCAAACACCAGGGGACTTATAAAGGGAAAATAATCAGGAGGGAACAGGTGGGAGAAATCAAACACTAATCAGATAATGAGGGAGGGATCAGACAGAGACACACCACATGTGCTCCACGAGACAGGACAGGCATGTGACACTCGCTCAACTTTTACTCAAGTTACTGTAGTAAATGCTGAACAAAGATATTGCTCTTTACAACGTCGGACACATGACGGTAATTCATTTATCAAACTAAGTTATCAGACAGCTAATATTGTGTTGCTAATGTTACACAAACCATGTTCCCGTTCGCCATCTCAGTCTGCCATCTAAAAATTAGCATCCTTAGAAATACTTAAAAGAACGTCAGTGGATGATAGTTCATCATAATATACATAATTCACCCGCAAATGTACACAATTTTTCTTATCAACAGAAAAGTAGAGTGGGATAACCTGGGCTGCGTTCAGCCCTGACAAAACATTGCAAAATATTTTTTTAAATGGAAACGGTGGTGCGTTGAACACGGAGCCTGATGAAATCGGTATAAATACATGTTTAATACTGCAAAACACACTCAATGTTACAGTCACTGCCCTTGCTGTCTAGAATAAAAGAGTGAAGGGATTTGTGGAAACTGGTTCCTAATTATTGTGATCCAATATCTGCCTCGTATTTCAGGATGAAAGACAAACATGTCTTCTAATATCTTCAATTGTTGCGTATACCGAGCTGCAGCAGACACGTTTATAAACGACTTTACTTGGACCCATTGCGAGCTGTCTCTTTAACACCGTACGGTTTATATACATGTTGCTGCTGATTGGGCTGACATTTTTGACACACCCACCAAACAAGAGAAAACGTATCTCAAACCCGTTGAAACGTGGAAACATGACGTTCAACCCGGAAACCGTAGCAAAACGTTGCGCAGCGGTTTGAGCTTGAACGTGCCCCTGGCTTCTCTTAAGACTTCCCTGCTTCACAACATAATAATGATGATATGCTAAAGCCCTGCCCCCCTCGTGACGTGATTGGTTATAAGGTAGTTTGTGACGTAACCAACACCAGCGATTTCAAACCGTGTTTTTTAGACTTTTTTTACTGCAGTTTAAAGGAGAAAATACTCAGCAATGGTGTTGACTCTGAATTTGCACATGTCTTGTCTGAAAGCATATTAAAAAAAACACATAGACATAAAAACAACATTAAAAACTTTATTTTCACCACAGGGGGTCTTTAAGTGAAGCAGGAATGACAAAGAGATGAAAAAAAAAGAAAGAAAAAGAAAAACATTTGATGAAAGATTTTGAAGGCAATAATTATTTTTAAATGCTTTACAAATATTACATATGTTTAAATATTAATAAATATCCTATTATTCTATTATCCTATTACACAACTATCCAGAATAACTTCCACTAAAGTTACACTTGAAACATCACATTAATGGTTAGATTAAAATTCACAAACCACAAATGACCTTTTACTATAATTTTCATGGCAAAAGAAATTAATGTTGAATGTTCATTTCAAGTGTAAAAAGCAATCTGACCACTTCTGAGCTTAACCTGAGATGGATGTAAAAAACAGGAACTTATATTAAGAAAAGTAAATAGGGTCAGTGTTCATTTCTTGTTAACAACAGAGAAATACTGAACACCACTCCAAGGCACCAGCTGGGAAAGCCACCTGTTTCAAAACATGTTTTCTTTTTAAATCTGCACCCAGTTAGATGGTTAGTAATTATAGTATGTGTTATGCCTCAGTGAGTACTATGTTAAGAACTTTACAGCAACATAAATAATACAAAAGTCTTAGAAAAGATCTCGCGCGGGATTGGCAAAGGCTCACGATTCTCACACCTTTGGTTTTTGGCAGGTTGGCACCTTGGTGATGCGTAGGACAACCAGTATGGCACGGTAATTGGCTGCGCGTCGTGACATCGACTCGGCTGGTACCCAAAGAGAGAGCCAAAACACCCACATGATTTCTCAAATCAAAAACAGAGCACGTTGGAGATCGAGTAAGGATTATTTCATTAAAGCCATAATCCCTTCCGAAGCATCTAGGAGGTCAGTTCTGTTAGCATGTCTGTCGTTGTCATTTTTGCATGCACTTCAGAGTTGGATGTTGTGTCAAGTCACCTTTATTTATATAGTGCTTTATACAGTACAGATTGTTTTAAAAGCAGCTACTCAGTGATAAACAGGAAAATGACAGAATAAAAAAATTAAATAAATAAATAAATATATATATATATATATATATATATATATATATATATATATATATATATATATATATATATATATATATATATATATATATATATATATATATATAGTCTATTCAGCTCAATGCAGTTCAAGTTTTGTTCTTATCCAGTAGTGTCAGAGCAGTCAAATGAATATATTACTGGAAATTAAATGTACCTAACTAAGCCAGCCAAAGGCGACATTGGCAAGGAACCCAAACTCCATCAGGTCACAGAAATGGAGAAAAAACCTTGGAGGAAACCAAGCTCAGTCAGGGGACCAGGTCTCCTCTGAATGTGAACAGTGTCAGCTGAAAACACTAGTACACAGGAGGTGAATTAAAATAGAGGAGGCACAATAAACTGAATCGATCTGAGGATGCCTCCCAATTAGGGATGCAATGATTCACTCGGAGCCTGTTGAAAATCGCTAAAAATGCGTGACGATTCAAGTCGATTGAGATGTTAAAACAAATCGTGATACACGTTTTAAACAGCAGGGACGCTGAAACCATATACTATGACCTCGCTTTACAGGCACGATAGCAACGAGCAAGTTGTAGCTAGCATTACGGACTGTGCGTGTACACTGGCGTGAAGACGAGTGAAATCAGTGATTGTTTTCAGTTCATTCATGTGGAAGTTGAGTGCGAGCGCACCGTCAAACAGAATGACGACGCAAGCAAGTAGTTTACATTGACTCATTCAAATTTTCTGCCATAGTAAATGGATTCTAGGCTCTTCCTCATTAAGAAAAAGACCAGCGCGAGGATGTATTCCACATACTGAAGGAGAACCGTATGTAACCCTCATTCCCTGAGGAGGGAACGGAGACGTAACGTCAGTGACTGACGAATGGGGGTTTTCCCTGGAAGCCTATCATCTTCAGGATCTAGAAAATGCCCAATGGCAATGCCAGTGCCATGGGCATGCAGAATTTGCATAGCGTAACTCCGCCCCAAAGTGTGGGTATATGAGGAAGTACGCTGGCAACATCGCATTATGTTTACCTGCTGAGGAGCCAAGACTGAACTCCAGGCCATTCCAGTGGTACAGCGGAAGTAGCAGAGGGACGTTACGTCTCCATTCCCTCCACAGGGAACGAGGGTTACATACGTAACCGAGACGTTACCTTTCGTTCAGTCACTCCAAGTAACGTCAGTGACTGATGAATGGGGGTCCTAATGTAATCACGCCACTCGGCTGTCATCCAGTGCCCTGCGTAAGTGTGAGCTCCCTGTCATTAGGCTAGTACGGACGAAGGACTCCCACTTAACACAGGAATGCCAAGGTACACTGGGAAGCATATTCCAGGTGGAAACATGCACCAAAGTGCCCACCCGCTGGGAGAACTTAAGAATACACATATGACCCGCGAGGGGCTGCATATGGAAAAACTCTGGGGTAACCAGCTGAAGGTGGATCTTTAAACCCCAGGGGTGGCAAGGTTTGCCAAGGGAAAAACACCTGCTCCAGGAGGCTTATGGTGGAACTACACATGTGGGGGTCGCCAACGGGGGAACCATGCACACGGAGGCACCTAACCTGACACAAGGGCCTGAGTGAGTGGCAGACGCACTGCTGTCGGGATCGACAGTGCTGGAGGAACTCAGGGCTTCCGGAAAGCTACCTGAGGAATATATTGCACGTATCTAGTCCATGGAGTGGAATGGTGAGCAAGCGAAGACACCTGAGCCTCATCCATTACCGGCCACTAGTAGAGGCGAGTACACGAGAGTACACTGGCGCCACTCTGAGATTATAGAATCTGGCGAATGTGTTGGGTGTCGCCCAGCCTGCAGCTCTGCAGATGTCTGTTAGCGAGGCACCATGCGCAAAAGCCCAAGAGGAGGCCACACTCCGGGTGGAGTGCACCCTGACCCCTAAGGGGCATGGACGCCTCTGCGTCTGGTAAGCCAAGACAATGGCGTTCACTATCCAGTAAGACAACCTTGCTTGGAGAGAGCTTTTCCGTTCAGCATCCCACCATAACAGACAAGGAGCTGGTCAAAGGTCCTGAAACACTGTGTTCTGTCTACGTAAGCACGGAGGGCACGTACTGGACAGAGCAGTGCTTGCCTCTTCCAAAGGCAGTGCTTGCAAGTTCACCACCTGGTCCCTGAACGGAGTGGTGGGAACCTTGGGCACATATCCAGGCATGTCAAGGATCACGTGAGAGTTGGCCAGCCTGAATTCCAGGTACGCTTTGTCAACCGAAAATGGGGCATGAAAATGGGGACCTTGAGCACATATCCAAGCATATCAGGGATCACTTGAGAGTTGGCCGGAGGAGGATTTAGTCTCCTGGCCCCCCTCAGGAACCTGATGACCAGGTCATGCTGATGCCAGAGGGTGCTGTCGGAGGGGCTGTCGCAAAGAGTAAGAGTTCATAGAACCAGGTCCGGCCGGGCCAAAACGGGGTGACCAAGGAGCTGTTCCTTGCCCTCCATGATCTGCACAAAATCTGTTGTCAAGACGGCTCACTGGAGAAACACATGCCTGCGTGGCCCCCGTGGCCTGCTGAGCCTAGTAGGCAATGGTAAGTGTTAGAGGAAGGCAAACAGGATTACCTGTGTGTTGCTGAGCTGTTCCCAAATCAGCTGGCCGTCTGAGTCTCCATTCCCCCAGTTAAGTAGCTGAACCCGTTAGAGCTCGTAGCTGCACGAATGAATGTTATGAAGCGACCTCAGATGCTTCAGACTCCAAGGAGGAGATGGCAGCCAAGTTGCAACATCCGGTGGGAGCGTAGACCACCTTATCGGTTGGTGTACGCTACTGACACAGATGTGGGAACGGACCAGTACGTGTCTGACCTAAAGTAGGGCTTGGAAGCAGTGCAGGGCAATACATACGGCCCACAACTCGAGCCAATTAACATGCTGTAGGCACTGGGGTCCTTGCAGGAGCATACGACACCATATCAGTTGCGCATGGCACCCCAGCCCGTGACATTCTAAGGGAACTTTAGCCTGTAGAAAAATGAGGTTCACACAGGGTGAAGGTATGATGGCAGGCCCGAGCCACTGGGACCCAGAGCATGCCCTGTTGCCATACCCATCTCGGGACTCAGTCGCAAAGCCAGTGCTGAAGCGTTCTGATATGAAGCAACCCAAGCTGCGTTACCACAACTATGGATGCCATATGCCCCAGGAGCCTCTGAAATAATTTCAGTGGAACCGCATTCTTGCCCTGAATAGGTTTCAGCATTGACTGCACGTGCGTGCACTGCGTCTGTAATGGCCTCAGTCTGCTTCAGGGTGGCCGAGAACTATTGAGCGAAGTCCTCGACCGCACCGCCAAAGAGGCCAGCCTGGGATATGGGAGAGTTGAGAAAGCGGGTTCACTCAGCATCTCCCACATTGACCAGGTTAAGCCACAGGTGTCTCTCCTGAACCACAGCTGTGGACATCGCCCAACCCAGGGAGCATGTGGCCACCTTCGTTGCCCGGAGGGAACATAATGTGAAGCAGAAACATAATGCGATGTTGCCAGCGTACTTCCTTATATACTCACACTGTGGGGCAGAGTTACGCTATGCAAATTCCGCATACCCATGGCATTAGCACTGCCACTGGGTGTTTTCTAGATCTCGAAGATGGGCTTCTAGGCGAAACCCCCATTCGTCAGTCACTGACATTACTCGGAGTGACTAAACGAAAGGAAACGCTGTTCTGTTGCAGAACCAGGTGTTGGATTTATTTTACTATCTCTTTCTCTAAATGTGCACATGGATTTTTATTTTTCAATAATCTGTTGATTATTATGGCATATTTATCTAAATATGTTCTGTTTTTCTAACTCTTGCAAGGGTAATGATACAAATTATAATTTTGCCTTTATAACAATGTGAAACCCCTGTCACTGTTGTACTTAAATTTTACCTAGTCTTTTTATTTCTGCTATTCCTCCCAAGAAAATCTCCTTGAAGGGACTTTTTGAGGATTTGTTTTAAAATTTCAATCGAGTTATTATTTGACATAAAGTATATATTTAAATTTACAAAGAAATATGCTGAATTTTGTCTGATAAATAAAAGGACACTTTTATTCTATAATCTGTCTTAAATCCCATTTTGTAAAAAAAAAAAAAAAAAAAAAAAAGAAAAAGTGAGAAAATCGCATCGTGAAATTAGTCTAAGTGAATCGTATTACATTGTGAGTTAAGTGAATCGTTACATCCTTACTCCCAATTAGTATTATTATTTTATTTTATTTATTTATTCTTGCTTAACTGCTTTAAAATTTTTTTTTTTTTGGTCACTTTTAGACACATACAGCAAGACAATATAAATGTAATTTATCTCACCTTGTCACATGTGTGTTCAGTTCTGCCTAGTCTGTAAGGTTCTCATTAGTCACTATGGTTCTAATTAGTTAAGTATTGTCAGCTGTTCCTGTTTAGTGTCCTCATTTGCCATGTGTATTTATACTCCCTGTCCTGTTCAGTTCGTGCTGGTTATTGTTTGTGTGAATGTTTCCTGAACCTTTTGTGTTTGTTATTTGGATTAAAGACTTTATCATCTCCTTCGTTGTGCACTTTCTACAGCTACCAACGCGTTACACACCTAGCCTGTCACTTGAAGCAAAAATTCATCATTCTGTCCTTTTTTTAAATTATTATTTATTTATTTTTTTAAAGATCATGTTCGGCTGCTCGGGGAAGATGATTGCTGTAGCCTTCAAGTTAGGCCTTCATTTTTAATTTGTAGCTACTGTTCGAATGTTGGCTTGGTATATTTGTGGCGACTCTCTGCTCTCCATAACTATGGAAGTTGGTACATTTATCAGCGGTATCAATTACTTATTATTGGGAAATACAAGGATCCGTGGTTCTACCATTGCAAAAAAGCATAATGGTTCACTTTGGATCACGTGTGCCTTGATAACCAATCACATTACAGCCTTGACATCATTGAATTTTGTTCAGAGTTGTGCCAGTCAATCACTGTTTCCATATTCACCATAGAAATGAATGAGAAGTGCTAAAACAGCATTTTTTTTTTTTTTTTTTCAGTGTAAACTCTAAAAATAGATCAATCAAAAACGAATGTTTAAGAGCATACAAGTTGAAGATCAGCCGATGGGTTGTGGATTCATTAAATGCTAAGCTATTTCCTTACAAAAGTGGTTTATTAAGTGCAGTGATGCCTCTCCTCCGTTGTTCCCTGTGTACCGCAGCGTTAGCAGACGTTACGCTTTTTCCAGCTAAGGTTGCAGGCTTGCCTTCAAGTGGCTTTGGTTAGCCTCCTCTTTTTTTTTTTTTTTTTTTTTTTTTACAAATGGAGGCAAAATTCTCTGGATATGGATTTTGCCTCCCACGCTCCTCCTCTATCAGACTCGCCTTTTTATCGCCTTATCAGACTTCAACACATTCGGGGAAGAGCAGCAATGGTTACTAAGTATTGTATGGTCCTTGCACCACTTTTCCATTGTTTTGCTATGGAAACACACTAGACAGACATGTTTGACTGTTCTGCCTGCGTTTTTTTGCAGCATCTCGCGCATGACACAGCGTACTAAAAACGCGGCTCTCGGGTTAAAATTTATGCATCTTGAGACCTTGCCCTTTTCCCCCCATTCCACTGCCCGTGTCTTGCATTTCTCAAAGCAAAAATGCATTCTGTGTGAACGGCCCCTTACACAGTGGCGAAATTACAAACATTCTGAGACATTAAATGAAATTATTAACTGGGAATTTTATTAACATTGAATCATCCTTCTCCAATTTTCACCAAATTTTGAGTAGGCTATGCCTTCCTTGCCCCCCACAGATGAGCCACAACTACCGGTGTACACACAATTGAGGGTTTAGGGTGCAATTTCGGATTCAGCCTATGAATTGTCTTACAAGTTCATATTTGCTTGCATTGTATGCACTTAACCACCAGGTGCATTGTGTGTCACTAATGTGAACCCGCTTTCAGGATATTGTGCGTCATATTATTATCTGACCCGTGGGGTCTTTAGCAATACTGTGCCTTTAGTGAGTAATTACAATATTATATCCTGTCTAAAAATAATCTTGGGAATATATATGTATTTCATATATGTTATTGATTCTGTATGTATTAATCTTCTATATTGGGCAGAGGTTTTAAGGAAACAATATAATCAGGCCTTCACTAAAATTCACTATTCACAAAAACGTTATTGCATGACTTATTTCCATGTCTGCATTGTTTTATTGCCCAATTCACTAAAATCAGGAAACTGCACAAAATAGTTTGCAAGATCACAGCTGAAAAAATGTACACTGTGCAATTTTGCAACTTGCAGGTCAGTTCTGATTGTATGGTTGTGGAGGATGCAGCAAACTACCACTATGTGATGACTTTACTGGGGCCGTAATGCATTACTCAGTCTGCTATCCAGACACTTGAATCTGCTCCTTAAAATGGCAAAAGCATGCTCGTCTACATTGCTTGTCTGGACGTGTGCCCATTTATAATGCTGTTCTCCATCATTTGATCATCAGCAGAATTACTGCTGCCATGATCAATAGAAAATTTGCACAAACATCTCTGTTAAACATAATTTTGTTTACTGACTATTTCCATTGGTGGAATTACTGTAATGCTAATTTGGTAGATATGTGTTTTTTTATTAAAGCAAAATCTACAGTGAAACAGAAATGCGATTAGTTAATCAGACACCAATGTTTTCTGCACGCAAGGATTTTTTCTCACAAAATTTTTGGCTAATGATTATGTTTTAGTTAACTGGACAATTAAATGCAAAAAAGTTGGCTTAACCAGTGAAAAGAAGTTGGTTTAACAATTGTTGGACCAACCTAGCATTAATTGTAAATTCAATTTGTAATTACAAGTTAACAAGCATACAAGTTGCAACAAGTTAACAATGCATTCTGGGTGAATCATGCAAAACTCATCCATGGCTCCCAGCATGCATTACGGCATGAAGCATGTCACCATTGTTGAGAGTCATAGGCTGTAAATCTCACAAGAGGTCAAAGTTCAAGTTGAGCTTTATTGTCATTTATTGCGGGGACATACAGACATACAACCATGAAGTAAAACACTATAAACCTATACATAACTAACCTACTGACAGATTTGACTATAAATATACTATATATAAATACAAATGTTAACCTATACATGTCTGGGGAACAGTACAAGATTATTGTAGTGCATGTGCATGTAAACATACATATATTATAGAGTCTTTTGTGGGCTTATGTACACACAGCAGTGTGTGAAAGTGACTAGTGCGCATAGGGGAGAGTGTGTTACTACAGGTGTTTTTTTCCGGCCCACTCACCTGTGTGTAGCACACTTCAAATTGCACTTTTTTTTTTTTTTTTTTTTTGGTTTATGTTTCAGGAGGAAGGGGGTTTGTATGGGGTCTCAGGGAGGGGCAGGGGGGTTTGAGTTCAGGGCTCTCACAGCCTGGGGGAAAAAGCTGTTGAGCAGTCTGGTGGAGCGGCCTCTGATGCTCCTGAACCGTCTTCCTGATGGAAGGAGCTGGAAGAGACTGTGGGATGGGTGGGTGGGGTCCTTCACGATACTGTTTGCTTTGTAAAATGCTTAATGTACAATTGATTTTAAACCTTATTCAGCTTTTCTGATTAAAACCATGCTGGATCTTTTCTAGATTCACAATAAAAAATTTTTTTTAAAAAGTTAATAGAATATTGCTGATATTAAACTCAGTCATAAAATCAGTGAATTAAAGCACTACACAATGATTATATTCTTATTCAGCAGCCAGAGAAACACTAACAATAAAAAGTCGTCAAACTGCCCAAATAAAGAAACACTGATCACCATGATGGTGACATAAACGAAACAATTTTCAAGACACACAAAAAAAAAAAAAAAACGATCAAAACTCTATCAGCTGAACAAAAGATCTTAAATTAGGAGATATGTGACCTTACTCAGTTAATTGAGTTGAGTGAACTACTTTGTGTAAAAGTATAAAAACGCTGTGCAGCAAGTTTCCTTACAATTTTAAGTTATGTCAACTTTTCTTTTTTAAGAAATAATAATAATAATAATAATAATAATAATACAACTTTTTTTCTTCTTTATTTATGACAAAACTTCCCTTTTTAGCCATGTAGATTTCAAGCATTTTTTTTTTTTTTTTTTTATCATTCAGGATTACATGTGACTACAGCTGTATCTTAGTTTGCTCATATATGGCATTCACTGAAATGGAAATTAATGGAGTGAACGGAGCACATACATTAATTTGGACAGAGCACATGCATTAATGTGTAAATATGATGTGTCATGCGCCTTCTGAGTTCAGCATCTCAGCGAAGACACATCTTTTGATGCTTGCTGTCATTACTATGGAAACCACAATAGATATACCTGATATTAACTACACATTGTCATTAGTTTTGTGAAGTACACTTAGTGTGAAGTACACGATTACACATAATTGCAGCAATGTATACAAGCAACATCAGTGGAAACATGCTTTTGTCTCCGTGCTATCACCGTGCTGCACTTTTATGAAAGCAATAAAGCACTCGAAGCCGTGTAGAATGATATTACGTGTTGAAACTAATAATGTCCAGTTTGACAGAGAAAAAAAAACCAAAAAAAACTGACATGGTCCACAGGATGAGGTTTTTGTGAGTGAATGATTGTGGGTTTTTTTTTTTTCTTGAGGGGATGAGAACAGAAGTAAAGCTGAGTACCAGATAAAATCAGCACATCTAAGATCATGTCATGGCAGGTAATGACTCATACATGTGGGATTAGCTCAACAGACTTCAGGATGACGTAAAAGCTGGCTATCGATTGCTGAAAATACTGAGTGCTGCTGGACAGCACTGACTGGATGACATGGATTAAATCTGCACCCCACTGTAATAAATGAATGTAAATAAATACTGTGAATAAGGGTGTTCACACTTGGCAGGTTTGGATCAATTAAAACAAACCTGTGATTGCTCCGTTAGTGCAGTTAATTTGATTAAATGTGGAGGGGACAATCAGGGGACAGTCCCGTTTTTTGGTGTTCTGTCCCCGACTGGAGCTGTCCCCGGAAACGTGCCCGTTTTACAGCTCGTTCAAAACAACCCGCAGATATATGGCAAAAAAGTGGCCAACAATCATGTAGTGATTATTTTCACCAGCAGATGGTGCTGTGAGGTACGCTGACTCTACTCACGCCGCTACTACTTCATGAAGAATGTAACCGAGAGCAGCGCACCATTATCGTCAAATATCAAAAGAAACATTGTTATCACTTTCAAGGTAGTAACATAGTAACTATTCATGTTAAATGTTTGTGTGTGCTTTATAATAGAGCCTCGACAGGGTGCGGGATGGTTTTGTCCCCAAAAGTTGTGCAGTCACAAAGCAGTGATTACCATCTTAACTATAAAAAAACCTAAACAATTACACTTGCAACAAATAATTATTAATGTTGATAGTAATATAGGAGCCCACAACAAAAAAAAAAAAAAAAAAAAATGTAGTGATATTTTGACCACTTAAATAGGAAATGTCCCCGGTTTCCATTTCAGAAACCTGGTCACCTTAGGTTACCATCCGAACCCCAGTGTGTGCACCAAATAAGGTGGGTCTCTGTCCACTTCCAAACAAACTCTGGTGTGGTTTGACATAAATATGAAGGCAACACGGACCAAAGACATCGAAACAAATAAAAAATGATTCACCAGAAGCGACTCTAAAAAGTTTATGTGCAACAAAGTAATTCCTGGTGCTGTTTTGACTCCTTTACACATTTTAAAAACTCTTTATGAACTTAGCTGGTCAAAATACCATAATACGTACTCACATATAATGAGCACATTTAGCCCAGGCCAGCGCGTGCGTGTGTGTGTGTGTGTGTGTGTAAAAACATCTTTGAACACACCCTTAGATATTGGAAGTGAATGCAAACCAAAAACCTAACCATCCATTTTCAATTCATGCTTGTTCAGAACATTATGGGATTGACAACAGAGCAGGACATGAAAGGAACAAATGAGAGGTGAAAAAAGACAAAAAATATATTTTATTCAGATTTCAAATGCAGTTTGCATGCTTTTGTAGTGGCTTCAGTATTACTTACATATTATTGAAGTATTTATTACTACTAATTTCAGTGCTTTAACTTATTTCAGTTAGTTGCCAAGGCATCTAAACTGATATAAAAGTCTAAAGCAGCGTTTCCACCAAAATTCCACAAAACATTTTGTCCCAGGAACGTTGCTGTCTGCATTTCCATCGCAGTCTAAAGTACTGTGAAGACTAGCTAGGCAAATTTATTCAGTGATGTAGGACTGCACGCGATTACCACTTATAAGCTTAATAAAGCCTGAACCTCCTTGTCGGTCCATTGGTCATATTTTTTTAAACTCCATTGTTGATTCGAATAGCAAACAACTCTTACTGCACGCACCACAAACAGACTTTTAAAAATGGTGGTTGAAATAAAATGCTGTGTGAACTCAACCAATCAGCATGTTCAGCACCCAAATCCCACCCCTGAAAGTTCCTGAACTTTGAAAAGTACCACCTCGCAAGCAGGGACTTTCTGAGGGGGACATTTTTACCCGGATCTTCATTTAGACCAGGGATGGGGAACGTTGATTCTAGAGGGCCACTCTCTTGCAGAGTTTAGCTCCAACCCTAATCAAACACACCTGAAGCTAATCAAGGATTATAAGGCTGCGTCCAAAACTTGGAAATTGCTGCCTTCGGAGGACACATTTCAAGGTAGGAAGGCATCAAGGCATGTCCGAATCTAATGTTAGCTTCACTTCCTGCCTCCTGAGATACCTTCATCTGATCGATTTTTGAAGGCAGCATATATGTATCCTTCGCTGCCTTTGATATCCCACAATCCTGTGCGTTCCATTCTGTGACAGTTGAGCTAGGGAAAAAAGATGGCGTCCGAAAGTTGCGTTTGTGGCTCAGGGTAGGTATTACGCATCTTCTGAAATAGTACAAAATCTCTGGATCAAAACACAAGTGAAGAAGAAGGAGAAAGATTGTTTTGCTGTGTTTTACTGTTTTTGAATGCAAGAGCATGCCCAGTATAAACATGCTTGTTTGAGGTGTATGTTCATGCATTTATGTACTGTATCAACTAAACTACATCTAGGATCTAAAGTCTTGTGAGGATCTGTCTTGCCTCAAATCAGCAGCTCAGGTCCAGGCTCATGAGACGACTGCTGACAGATCATGATTACACACATGATTCTCCCTGTGCCTCGTCACTCATAAATCCAGTGTGATGTCTTTCCTGATCTAAGACTGCTCTTTCCATGCTTTAGAAACCTGAATAATGCAGAATATACCATGAAAGGTTTGGCCTACCGTAGATGCAATGGAACCTTTATAAGTGGAAATCTCATAAGTGCACCTTTTATCACCCCAAAATCAAAAACATGAGAAATTATATTTAGTACTTCCTTTTTACTTCAAGGGATACAACATATTGTAGAACGATTTAGTGTCTTTTTAGTATATTGTGACTTTTTTCATGACAGTTAAGTATGTCTTATGCCAATTCTCATTTCGCAGATGCATCAAATGCTAAGAAATTGTATTCACATTACTGTGTAAAAAAAGCAGCTATATATATATATATATATATATATATATATATATGATTTCAATAATGGGAAATGCATAACAAACACTAGTCAAGATGCATTAGGAGTGAAAATGTGCTTCATTTTGATAAATGTCAGTGAATTTGGAGGGGGATACTATTAATGGTCCTAAACTAGGCTTAATTTTCTCTATCCAAAATGTACTTGCTTATTTTTATTAATTAATTAATTGCTTAATTGCCCATTCTTTCATTTTGATTTTAGAGTTAAATGTGACCTGGACATGTTTTTGTGAGATTCAGCTTTTTCTTTTTTTTTCTTTTTGTAGGTCATCCGCTCATCACATTCAGCTCTCTTTAGCAGCAGATGGTCTCCTTAAGATCCAAAATGGATCTTCTCCAGTTGTTATTTCCATCCTGCTTGCATCAACAAGGTCAAAGCAAGCAATTCATTTTCTCTCACTAATACACATCGGAGCATATTGTTCAAACTGCTAATGAAAAACCTCAAGAACACACTACAACATGCAATATAATTAAAAACAAGTTGCCCTTCAATACATGCATGTATTGGAGGGGGAGGGGGGGTAAAGGAATGGACAAATACTCAAATTAATCAATTACTGTACAATAAAAATGTTTACATGAACGCAGCTATTCCACTGGTTGTCTAGCAATGCATTCCGGCCCCAATTATATGCACATTAAGCACAGAAAATCACAGCATTTCAAAATCATGTAGACATGAGCCAAGGTATAATAATGACCATCAAGTTGAAATAGTGTTGTTTCCATAGGCATACATTTCAAGCATCATTTTAATTAAAACAATTTTGAAAATAATTTAGTATGAGATACCCATAAATGAAGCATCAACCGAAAACTTTTTGGTTGTTCAAAGCATTAATAGTGGACAAATGCAGGATGGATGAAATTAATAAACAGAATAAGCATAAAACTCAAATATCTGTATTCTACAACAGCATGTAAGTACACATTGGATTAAATATTACCATATTGCTACCCACCAAGACCACTGTGCAAGCAGTGTGAAGGTTATTGATTCAAATCCCAGACAGAACATGTCTTTTTAACTTTTAAGATGTAACCTGAATGCAATTTAGTTGTTTTGAATAAAAGTGTCTGTCATATGCATAAATGCAAATGCTTATCAAACATATCCTAATAGTGTCCAAGCCTTGCAGCAATTATCTGATGATGGTGATGTTTGCACTTATAATTATGGACTTTATTTCAATTTTCACCTTGGACCAAGCACATTCCGGAGGATGTTGATCATAAGGGACAGTAAGTATATGTTAGGGTGCACTTGAACAGCAAACCTTGAGCCACAGAATAGAGAGGATTTTCTGAAAATGACTTAAAAAAAAAAAAATATATATATATATATATATATATATATATATATATTCTCCAAAGCTTAGACATAAATGATTTTGAAAACCAAACTGAATATTTAACAGCTCAATAAAACCTTCATTCTGCTGTGACGTGTTGAGTGACATTTGCCAGAGCTCCATTTAACATCATAAAGCATCTCGCTTTAATGTCGCTCTCATTTTCCTATCTTAAATTTACCCCCGCCTCTCTCTCACTCTCATATACACACTTCTTGTCTCCTGTTTGATGCAATCTCAAATGCTTCAGTAAAATTTGCCCCTCGATTATTTTGTCTCTCTCTATTTCTCACTGTCTCTTTTTTTTTTTTTATTATTATTTATTTATTTATTTATTTGTGGAGACTGTTGATGTGCATTTGTACAGTTACAAAAAGTCCCTGTCAAATAAATAAGTGAGATACTTTGGATAGATGAGTCTAATCAGAAGACAAATGCTAATGCTAATGACATACAGAGTTAATGAACGGTACTTTACTTAAGACCTGTAACTTGAGTCATTTTACTGCATCAGAGGACCAATCTCATTTAACTCAAATTGGTTATTCTTTTAATCAGTGTTGAAGCCACTCTGTATGTGTGTCTCTTGTGCCAAGATACACTGGCATTTACACTGGAGATTCTTTTAGCGGGGACGATGGGTTTAGTGAATAGTATGAATCAAGATGTCGTCAACACATTATTCCTACAACTGTAATTCCTACACCCACACTTGTAAACCCTAATGCTCAAAATAATTCATTGTTTTGAGCAGAGCCAAATCAAATTAAACAAAATAGTTAAATCAAATTAACTTTTATGAGTATTTAGAGCTTTCTTTTTCTTTTGAGTTCACAAAACTGACACATTTTAAGTCAATCTGAGTTTCATTATTTTGAGTTATATGAACTTGTTTCTTTTTAATTTAGCTTTTAACTTAAATTTAACTGAAACTGGGCTTGGATTCTGGTGAATAATGCAGATTTCCATCCCAAATGCATAAATCAAAATATAACATTTGAACTAGAGAAATGTGGTGTTGGCACTTTCAGCCTGGTTGAAGCTATGCAGTTGATAGGGAATCTAATTTTAAACACATGCAAATGCTCTCACATCTCTTCCGACATCTTCCTTTGTAACTAGTCATGTCCTTCCGCATTTCACCTCACATAGACTGACCCCAGAATTTTGGCAGTGTGTGTTGACAGAATGGCTGTATGATAGCTGGGTTCTGGGCTGTCGTCCAGAGGTATTCTCTTATTAATTAAAGTGGCTGGTGGCTGTGCCGTCACCTCGTCACACACATACTCACACACACACATTGCACCCTGTATGAACAACTGTATACCCCTGTTCCCATAGACTACAGGGAAGTGTCCTAAATGGGGTTATGAGGGATTGTATTTTATGTGAAGCAGTAAATTCTCTCATTCTCTATCATTTGCACATCACTCCTGTAGGAACGGATGTCACATGGGATGTAAATCTGAAATACGACATGTCAGAAGCTGAAGTGTGCTAATCGGTCGATTTTAATTTGATGAAATTCTTTGCTGAATATGCTCACTGATTTGCAAGCGTAGCATAATGGAATGTTTTATGCTTAAATGTGACCTATCATACATTTTTGCATTATTATTGTTTTCCTGATATCCACTTATACGGTTTTTTTTGTGCTCTAAAAACTGTTGTTTATTTTGATCATTTTCAATCCTCTCTCTGAAATTTATATTCAAACAGGGATACAGGCAAGGCTGGACAGATGTAATCGTGAACCTTTTGTTTTAAAATTTGGGATCCATCTTCTGATGTCACTTCTGAATCTTCTGACATTCATGGATGGGAATGATGGAAGGAGATTTAACAATTCTGGCTCTGAATTCCATTTTATTTATTTTTTTACAGTTCCATTAACAATTCATTTGAAGAAATAAATGTTTTGAAAAGACTAGTTAATTTCATATTATTTGTGTATATTTTATATAACATAGACAACAAATCAGAAATAAATTCAATACAAATCTAAGGAATACCTTTCAAGGTCTATACAAAGACTTTCTTAATGACTTTTCACAGTTCTTTTATGGAAGCTTGTTTCCACGAAAAAAAAAAAAAAAAGAAAAGGTAATTGCAAAGTTTATATCTCACTGTCACGAGTGCCCCGGTCCTCCCTCACTCACACTCAGAGTGCTAATGAGAGACACCTTCTGTTAATTAACAGCTGTTTGAACATATACGCACAGCACACCCAGTCAATCTTTGTCTGGTCTTTGTGTGTGCTATACGGACTCACCTCCTGTTTGCTGATTAAGATTCTCATGTTGATGCTTACCAGTCTTACTTGTTCTTATGTGCTCTGGGACCCTTTTGTTGGACAATTATATGGATCTTCACCTGTGGGTTTAAATTGTATGGACAGATGTGAAATGCACTTCAGTTTGGCAACAAGTTTAGTTACTGTTTGATACTTCCCTTAGTTGTATTCTGTTTATGTTGGACATTTTGAGAAGCTGCCTTTGTTGAAGAAAATCCTGTGTTTCAGTTTATTTCCCTGGAGATCTGTGTAGTGGTGGCTGATGTATCCAACATCCAGTCTACAAGATACTTATCTGTGATACTCACCTGTTGTTATCCAACATCCAGTCTGCAAGATACAGTAGTCACATGTGTTACTCTCCTGTTGTCAACCTGTATCCATGCCTACTTTTCTCCTGTGTTATCAACTGTTTACTTAACTGCATATTTAGCTGTCTGGTACCACAGATGTTAAAAAACTCCTGCACTCGGGCCCTAATGCTATCTTTCTGTTTGGTGTGTTCGTTACACTAACAATTCAGTCTTTTCTCTTTATATCTTTTGTATTGTCTTTTATATCTTAATTGCAAGTTATAAAGTCAGAAGATTCTGACAATTCTGAGAAATAAAGTCACAAATCTAAGAAAATATGTCAGAAATGTGAGATAAAAAAAGTTATTTCTTTATTCATTTTTTTCTCACAGTTGTGATTTATGGGCACTATCATACACCCGGTGCAATGCAAGTGTTTTTTTTTTTGTTGTTGTTTTTTTTTTTTGCTAGTTTCAGGCTGAGGTAACACTTTCGATTACAGCCCGGAAAGAACTGCGTAAGTAAAGTGAATTTACAGCGTCATTTTGGTAATTATAGTGTAACCATAAAGTATGTATGTGTAGGTATAAGGAAGCAATATGTAATAGTTGGGGAATAAAGGGTAACAATCAGGAAAATTAACAAATCATTTATACTGTAAGTATTTTTAATTAAGGGGTAATTATCCATGTAGTTATAGGGTAAGTATGAATCTGCAGGCTGTAAATTAAAGTGGTGTTTGTTCCCCTCTTGTTTTGTGTAGTTACAGGGTAAGTATGAATCTACGGACTGTAAATCAAAGTGGTGTTTGTTCCCCTCTTGTTTTGTGTAGTTACAGGGTAAGTATGAATCTACGGGCTGTAAATCAAAATGGTGTTTGTTCCCCTGTTGTTGTTCGTGTAGTTACAGGGTAAGTATGAATCTGCAGGCTGTAAATTAAAGTGGTGTTTGTTCCCCTCCTGTTTCGTGTAGTTACAGGGTAAGTATGAATCTGCAGACTGTAAATTGAAGTGGTGTTTGTTCCCCTCCTGTTTCATGTAGTTACAGGGTAAGTATAAATCTGCAGGCTTTAAATTAAAGTGGTGCTTGTTCCCCTCTTGTTTCTTGTAGCTACAGGGTAAGTATGAATCTGCGGACTGTAAATTGAAGTGGTGTTTGTTCCCCTCTTGTTTCGTGTAGTTACAGGGTAAGTATGACTCTGCGGGCTGTACATTAAAGTGGTGTTTGTTCCCCTCTTGTTTCGTGTAGTTACAGGGTAAGTATGACTTTGCAGGCTGTAAATTAAAGTGGTGTTTGTTCCCCTCTTATTTCGTGTAGTTACAGGGTAAGTATGAATCTGCAGGCTTGTGAGTTTATGTCTCAGAATTCTAACTTTATAACTCACAATTGAGACTTTATATCTTAAAATTCTGATTAAAAATGTCACAATTTCCTTTTTTTTTCATTCTGTGGCGGAAACAAGCTTCCATACCTTTTAGAGGCGGTAAAAAAGGCAATACAATAACTGGCCCCAATTCAATTCAAAGTACTAAACAAACAAGAAATAACATTATTCATTAATTTATTCAAGTGGCTCAAGAGTCATTCGTATTGTCCACACTGTACCTATATATTTTTTGATTCACATGAAAGAACCGGCTCATAATTAACTCACTTATATTATTAATTTACATTGTTATTATTATTTTAGACAGAGTTTCTGTAATTCTCCTCAAATGAAAATTCACTCTGGTGATGTCTATTCTTCTCTCTTCTTTATGTAAAAAAACAGTTTTGTCTGAAATGAACAGCTGCACACATATAGCAGGGTCACCTAACTCGACAAGCCAGTATTATAGGTTACCGAAGACTGTTACCACTCTCTATTTCACATACATTGTCTTAAATGCTACCAAAATTCAGTCTGATGACATCTAAACTTCTTGATCTTTTATCCTAGAAAGCATATTGCTTTGCTGTGAACATCTACAGATATAGCAGTGAAAGATCATGTGTACATCAGATATCTTTAGTCAGATGCATTTACATTGTGCCTGTGCCTCAGATGCAATCAACTGTATTTGTTTTTTTTTTTTGTTTTTTTTACAAAAGTGTGACCCAAATTACAAGTATAATTAGCCCCTTTGGCCAGCATCAGGTCAATGTAGCATGACCTCTCCATGGGAGATGTCTTATAAGGTCATCATCAGGTTACACTGTCATAGGCTTTCCATAGGGTGTTATTTTATTGTTCGAGGCTCATTTGCTATAAACGTCTGTTCTCACAGTCAGTACCTTGGGTTAAAGGGTACATAACACACACAGTTTCTACCAATCTTGTGTTAATTTTGAGTACATATAGAGTAGTATTGCATCCTTCATATCTCTGAAGAGTCTTTAGTTTTATCAGATTTATAAAAGACAGATACACTGTGCCAATTCTTTCCGAAAACAGCCAAGCTCATGGAGGTGTGCAGTGGGCGGAGCTAAAGAGTCATGAACACACACACACACACACACACACACACACACACACACACACACACACACACACACACTATATGTTTGTGTTGTTTACATTATATGCACGTACATTGCAATTGCCAAAAAAAGTCGGAAGTCGGAAATGGCGCCGCTGTGTTTGGTCGCCGTTCAGGTCGCTCCACGAAGACTGTGCTTTTATTTACTATTTTACTTTCTTTTACTCTCAGTTTTTACAAACTTATCATCTGCATTGATCTACTACGACAGCAAAACTCTTTTGGACATTGGTTACCTCTACACTGGACTGTTTCAGGACACTTTCGCCGATCCTCTGTGGCCATCTGAGATTCTTCGCAACGCCGAGTTGAACAATGGACAGAGCCAGCGGTGTAGAACAAAGAAACACCGTGGGAAACGCGCTGGTATCCGTAACAGACTGAGGAAAAGGGCATTCAGACCTCCTCTCCCGAGCATTCTTCTAGCAAATGTTCAATCCTTGGATAATAAGATGGACGATCTTAGAGCCAGGATAAGTTTTCAACGGGACATGAGAGACTGTAATATCTACTGTTTGTCCGAAACATGGCTCACGCCCGCGGTCCCGGACACAGCTGTGACGCCGTCCGGAGAACTTCTCTGTTTTTCGGATGGACAGAACAGCCGAGGCGGTAAATCCAAAGGCGGTGGAGTGTGTTTCCTGATCAACAAGAAATGGTGCGATCCCAGGAACATCACCATTCTCTCGCGGTCCTGCTCGCCTCATCTGGAACATTTAACAATCATTTGCCGCCCATTCTATCTGCCGAGGGAGTTTTCTGCGGTTGTCGCGACCGCCCGTTTACATCCACCGCAGGCAGACACAGCGCTGGCTTTATCTGGCCTTCATGATGTTGCCAGCGGCGTCATAAACCAACATCCGGACGCGGCATTCATTGTCGCGGCGATTTTAACAAAGCAAACCTAAAGAAAGTCCTGCCAAACTTTCATCAGCACGTCTCCTGCCCCACACGAGGAGCAAACACACTGGATCACTGCTACTCTCCGTTAAGAACGCCTATAAAGCGCGGTCACTTCCAGCGTTTGGCAAATCGGATCATGCCGCCATTTTCCTCACTCCCGAATACAAACAAAAGCTCCTCCAGGAACCCCCGGTGAGGCGGGAAGTTAAGCGTTGGTCACCCCACTCAGAGACCGCGCTACAGGCAGCTCTGGAGGATGTAGACTGGGACATGTTCGAGCGAGTTCAGCTGGCGTAAGCGAGTTCACAGAGCGTGGCGCTTTGCTTCATCAACACGCTTACAGAGCAAACCACGCAAACAATAACAATAACGTCCTTCTCAAATCAGAAACCGTGGGTGGACAATTCAATCCAGCGGCAGTGAACGCGACGCACTGCTGCTTACAACGCCGGTCTCCATTCAGGGAATATGAATGAATACAGATCGTCCTGCTATGCTCTCAGGCGAGCAGTTAAAGCCAAAACTCCGTTATAAAGACCGAGTGGAGTCTCATTTCCAACTCAACGACTCGCGGCGCATGTGGCAAGGTCTGAGGTCCAGCTGCTCCTTTGGATCTAAATCCTCTGCAGAGGCAAGCGTTGATCCGTTGCTCGTGAACGAGTTAAACTCTTTCTATGCTCGCTTTGACTGTAACCGCGGCAACGCGACTCCGCCAAGTGGCGCGTTAGAGGAAATTACCCAGAGCAGTAACAATCACGTGATCTCTGTCTCGGAGGATGAAGTTTGGAAAGCACTCAAGCGTGTGGACGTTAGGAAAGCTGCCGGGCCGGATGGTATTTCAGGTCGTGTTCTGCGGTCCTGTGCTGATCAGCTCGCCGGGTTGTTTACATCTATCTTTAATGAGTCCCTCGCTACATCTGTGGTCCCCACCTCCTTCAAAAATCCACCATCATCCCTGTCCCTAAGAACAGTAAACCCTCTTGCCTAAATGACTATCGTCCAGTGGCTCTCACGTCTATAGTCATGAAGGTCTTTGAGAGACTCATTAAAAACACCATTTGCGCCTTCATTCCTGACACTCTGGACCCTCTTCAGTTTGCCTATCGTCCCAATAGATCGACTGAAGATGCCATCTCTCATGTCCTCCACTCCTCCCTCACTCACATCGACAGCAAAAGTGGGAACTACGTAAGACTGCTATTTATTGACTATAGCTCAGCCTTTAACACCATAGTTCCCACCAAGCTAACCTCCAAACTCCTGGATCTCGGCCTGAATCCTTCTCTCTGCCACTGGATTGAGGACTTCCTCACTGGCAGGCCTCAGGTGGTGAGAATAGGCCAGTCCACCTCCACCTCCATCACCCTGAGTGTGGGAGCTCCACAGGGCTGTGTCCTGAGTCCCCTGCTCTACTCTCTCTACACGCATGACTGTTTGTCCACACACAGCTCCACCTCTATCATCAAATTTGCTGATGATACTGTTGTCCTGGGCCTCATTTCCAACAACGAGACGGCATACTTGGACGAGGTGGAGCATCTAACATCATGGTGCCAGGACAACTGTCTCTCTCTGAATGTTGGCAAGACCAAAGAAATGATTGTGGACTTCAGGAAGAGACAGCAACGGACATACTCCCCCCTCATGATCAGCGGGTCACCAGTAGAGAGAGTGAGCAGCTTCAAGTACCTGGGACCTGACCTGGACTGCTTACATTCAGACACAGGTGAAAAAAGCCAGGCAAAGACTGTACCACCTGCGCCAGCTGAGGAAATTCAGGGTTTCACCAGCTATCCTGAAAACTTTCTATTTAGGGGCGATAGAAAGTGTTTTAACTCAGTGCATCACAGCGTGGTATGGGAACAGCACCAGTCATGACCGCAAAGCCCTGCAAAGAGTAGTGCGCTTATCCGGCGTATCTCTCTCCCAGCTCTCCCGTCTCTGCAGGGACGTCTACACCAAACGCTGCAAAGGTAGAGCTACCAAGATCATCAAGGACTCTAATCACCCTGCAAACCCTCATTTCACGCTGCTACCATCTGGTAAGCGCTTCCGAAGCCTGATGGCCAAAACTGAGAGACTCAGGAGGAGCTTCTTCCCCCAGGCCATCAGACTCCTGAACTTAACATCACGTGACTTCACGTCAGGATAAACATCGATACACTGACATTGCACTGCACTTTCTGTTCTCGTTGTTACTGTGTAACAACCTGTCATAAACCTGTTTGCACATTATACTCTTATACATTTGTTAACCACATATTTATAAGTCTACAGTTTACTCACTGCAAAGTCTACTTCAATTATTTTATTCCACTTTATCCTTATTCGTTACCTTTTTTTCTCTTGACTTGATTATTTATAATTCTACAGATATAGACATATATATATATATATATATATATAGATAGATAGATATATATATAGATAGATAGATAGATAGATAGATAGTACTTTTTTTTTATATCCTATTTCTATTATAATTTCTTCCTTGTGTTTTTAACTGTGAATTTGCACTGTCCATGGAGCGGACCTGTTTACATTTCACTGCCGGTTGTATATTCTGTATATAACTGTGTATGTGACAAATAAAACTCTTGAATCTTGAATCTTGAAAAAACCAAAAAACAGACATTTGATGCAGTTTCACTCACCGCCTGCGGTTTCAAATTATGATCGGGATCTTTTATTGTTGGGACCACTCCATCTTTCAGTTTCATGATCTGCAAATCCAGCATCAAACTGGGCCTTGTTTATAAAACATCTGTCACCAAAATGCCAGGAACAAACAAACACACTTGCACAACTCCGGAAAAACAAACTGCATCCACTGTTCCCTTAATGCTGGATTCTTTGGGAATCTTACCCTCACAACCAAAAATGCACTTCTTTAGTGACATTGTTGATTTTGTGGTCTAAAAACAAAATGACAGCGCTGCCGATGGCTTCCGTAACCCGAACGAAGCATGTTGATGTTGCGGCACCTTCATGGGCACCTTTATGACGTAATGCAGGGCCATACTCGAAAAAACTTTCCAAAACTTCTGAATCCTGAAGGAGTGTATTTTAAACTATTTTTTTTTTTAACTTTGGCCATGTTTAACATGAGAATCCAACTCTTTAACAGTGTAAATAAGTCAGAATGCATGAAATAGCATTAGACTTACCCTTTAAGATTATTTGAAGGACAACATGCTAGCATCGCTGCTTTCAGTAAATTAATAAACGTTCAATAAATTCTTCTCTCTACAAGAACTCTGGTCAAGCTTACTTATTTTATGTATTAGATAAATCTAATACATTGGCGAAAGGGCTGTAGCGATAACCGCAGTATCGTAATACCGTGCTATTGAGGAGCCAACCGCAGAGCAACGCAAGAACCGCAGCAACCAAGTTTTTTGTGATTTCTTTTTTTTTGTTAAACTATGCCCTTCTCGTTTTACACTTTGTGCATGTGTACTGAATACTAAATAAGTTAGTAATGATAACAATGTGTACAATGGTGATTTGTACTGAGGCTCCGTAGATTTGCACTTAAGCCTAAACAGTGTGGCAAGTCGAATGAGGACAAATAAGCAGCTTTGTGGTGTATAAGCTCCCAACGGGTGTTTATTAAACAAAAGAGTGATAACTCAACAAAGGAATCTTGCGTTCTTGGATTCGTGCCGTGCAGGAAGTGGTAGGTCGGTGGCGGTCGGTACTTGGAGCGGCAGTGGTTCTCTCAGCCTTCGCTGGATTCTGGGGGAGCAGAGAAAAGAGTAAGCACGGTTAGCATCCGGCAGTTCAGAACTCGCTCACCCTTCCTTCCTTCTTCTCTGCTTAAATCCTTTCTCCTTAACGCGATTCAGGTGTGGCCCATTAGCGCCTACTCCTGGCTGCTGATTGCACGGTGGGAAGCAATTACAGGGCGACGCTGAAAGTCTACTCTGGATACTTGCCACACTCCCCCCCCCTAAGCGTCGTCCATGTCCTGGAACAAAACAGGGGAGAAGATAGGGTGGGGGGGGGTATCTGAGAGAGAGACCTGACCATCCTGCCCCCATCCTTGAGAGTCCATCTGCATTCCCATTTGCCACCCCAGCTCGATGTTGCACCTTAAAGTGGAAGTCTTGGAGGGTGAGGAACCAGCGAGTCACCCTGGCATTTGTATCCTTTGCCCGGGCCATCCATTGTAAGGGAGCGTGGTCGGTCATCAACGTAAAGGACCGCCCTAAGAGGTAATACCGCAGCTCCGTCACTGCCCACTTGATGGCAAGGGCCTCTTTTTCGACTGTGGCATATCTGGTCTCGGCTGGCGTTAGCTTTCGGCTAATGTATACGACCGGGTGTTCCTCCCCTGCTGTGTCTGGGACAGGACAGCCCCAATCCAGAGTCGGAAGCATCTGTCTGGAGCGTAAAAGGACAGTTAAAGTCAGGGGCATAGAGGACCGGAGAGGAGGTTAATGCTAATTTTAACTTTCGAAGGCTGCTTCCGCTTCTGCCGTCCACTTCAGTCTCTCTGGCTGTCGCTTCCTTGTTAGCTCGGTCAAGGGGGACGCTATTGAGGAAAAATTAGGAATGAAGCACCGATAATACCCTGCCAACCCCAAGAAGGCACGTACCTGGGACTTAGTTTTGGGCTGGACGTATGAGCGGACGGCCTCTACCTTCGGTTCCTGGGGCCTAATTAGACCGCGTCCGATCTGAAATCCCAGGTATCGAGCCTCCGATAGCCCCAGATGACACTTTTTGGGGTTAGCGGTGAGCCCAGCCTGACGCAGCTCTGACAGAACCTTCCTGAGGCGATCTATGTGGTCCTCCCACCGTTCCGAGTGGATGACCACATCGTCCAAGTAGGCGGCAGCGTATTCCTGATGGGGCCTCAACAAGATGTCCATCATACGCTGGAAGGTTGCCGGTGCCCCATGTACTCCGAAGGGTAGCACCCGGTACTGCCAATGGCCACTGGGGGTGCTGAAGGCTGTTTTCTCTCGGGATGCCGCCGTGAGGGGGACCTGCCAGTACCCTTTTGTCAGATCCAGGGTTGAAATAAATCGGGCTCTACCTAGACGCTCTATGAGCTCATCCACTCGGGGCATGGGATAGCTGTCAAAGATGGAGACTTCGTTGAGTTTTCGGAAGTCATTACAGAAACGGAGGGTCCCATCAGGCTTTGGGACCATTACAATGGGACTGGACCACGGGCTCCGTGACTCTTCGATAACCCCTAATTTCAACATCCCCTGGACTTCTGCCTCAATGGCGTGCCTACGAGCCTCTGGAACCCTGTAAGGCCGCTGTCGGATGATCGTCCCTGGGGGAGTGCGAATGTCATGTTGAATTAGATTGGTCCGTCCCGGTAATTCGGAGAACACATCTCGGAAACTGCTGACCAGGGATTCGAGCTCTGTCTTCTGGGCGCCTGAGAGTTGTGGTCCTACATCCACCACTACCGGTTCAGTCTGCGAGAATGCAGCCAGCTGTTCTTGCGAGGTTATCCACTTCTTCAGCAGGTTGATATGATAAATCTGTTCTGCTCTCCTCCGACCGGGCTGGCGAACTCTGTATGTTACCGGTCCCACCCGTTCAATTACAGTGTAAGGTCCTTGCCAGGACGCCAGGAACTTAGCAGTGGTACATGGGACCAGGACGAGAACTCGGTCTCCAGGCTGGAACTCTCGGGGTTGGGCGGGTCGGTTATATAGGCGTTGCTGGGCACTCTGGGCCGCGGTTAGGTGTTCTCGCACTACCGGCATCACACGGTCAATCCTCTGTCTCATATCTCGTACGTGTTCGATCACGGTACGATGTGGGGAGGGTTGGCGCTCCCATGCATCCCGGGCCACGTCAAGGAGTCCTCGTGGTTGTCGCCCAAACAACAGCTCGAAGGGGGTAAACCCCGTGGAGGCTTGGGGGACTTCACGGATGCCGAACAGCACATACGGGATCATGAGGTCCCAGTCTCGTCCATCCTCTGCCACTACCCGTCGCAACATCTGCTTTAAGGTTTGGTTGAAGCGTTCGACTAGACCGTCGGTTTGAGGGTGGTACACTGAGGTCCGGAGCTGCTTGACCCGCAGGAGCTGGCATAGGTCGGCCATTAACTTGGACATGAACGGGGTGCCCTGGTCAGTCAGAATCTCTGCAGGAATTCCCACCCGGCTGAACAACAGAAAGAGTTCCTTGGCAATGTTCTTCGACGTAGCTTTCCTTATGGGAACTGCTCGGGATACCGGGTGGCATAATCTACCACGACGAGTATATGTTCATGGCCCCGGGCTGATTTTGGCAGTGGTCCTACCAGGTCCATCCCGATGCGCTCAAAAGGGACCTCAATAATTGGTAAGGGAATGAGAGGACTGGGTGGAGGCCGTCGGGGTGCCGTTCTCTGACAAGTTGGGCAGCTCTGGCAGAACCGCCTTACCTCAGCCTCCAGGCCAGGCCAATGGAACCGATCTCGAATGCGCTGAATTGTATTGTTGACTCCCAGGTGCCCAGCCATCGGGTGGGAATGGGCCAGCTCCAGCACGACTTCAGTCTTGGACTTTGGAACTACCAACAGATGCTTCTCTTCCCCCCGTCGTTGGGCAACACAGTAAAGTAGACCTCTTTTCACTATAAAGTGTGGGTAAGGATGGGGTGCTGGGTGTCGAATTCCCCTTCTACCTTTCTAATTTGTGTCCAGCAGTTTCGCAGCCGTTCATCCTCCGCTGCTCCGCCCGAAGGAGCCCCTTCAGTGATCTGTTGAAAGAAATCAGTATAGACGTTAGGGGGTAAATTTTGGGACTCACCATCTCTCTCACTCTCGGTGGTCCGTGGGGCGGGATGGCTGGCAGTCTGCCGCCCGAGTCTCTTGCATTTGCCGGTTTCTCCGTCGATTAGCAGGTTGTACTGTGTTTGCCAGTAGTTGGTCGAACCCGGCCAGTCCCTTCCCAGCAGTACCGGGACCGGAGATCCTTCACAACTCCTACCTCCAATGGCCAGGATTTAGAGCCAGTAGAAACTGTAACCATTTGGGCGGGCACATAACGTGTATCCCCGTGGACACAGGTGATGGGGATGGACGACTTGCCCCTTGGACAGGCTTTGACGACCTGGGGTCGGACTAGGCTTACCCCACTGCCCGAGTCCAGAATCGCTGTCACAAGCTTCCCCTCTACCCACACTTGCCGTTCGGGTGCTCCCCGTGGCATAGCTCGATGTACAACACAACTGGCCATCCACACTTTGTCTTCAGGTGGGTGGGGATCAGTGGGCATGGGCTCATCTCGTGGCGTGGAGGCTGCCGGCTTGTTCAACGGTTTCCAGGTTCCTTCCGTTGTTCGTTGCTGTGGGGCCGACCTTCGTGGAAACAGGGTTGTCCTCTCTCCAGCATCTCGGGCCTGGGCTGCCTCCGCCAGTTCCATCGCCTCTACGAGGTCTGCAAGGGTGGTGGGGTTTTTCATACCGACTGCTTTCCGATGAACCCGGGGTAGCGCCCGTAGCAGGCGATCCACTACTACGCTTTCGGCCACCTGTCCAGCCGTCGGATTCCCAGACAGCAGCCAAAGTTGGGCCAAACGTGACAGCCGGGCCGCTTGCACTCGTGCGGGAATCTGTGGGTCATATGTCCATTCATGGAATTGTTGGGCCGCACACACTGGAGAAAGGCCCACTCGTGCCAAAATTTCCTGTTTTAAACTGGCATATGTCTCATTGGCGGGGTTGGGAGAGAATAATATGCTCGTTGCGCTTCCCTGAGAGGAGGGGGCTAGTATGCGGGCCCACTCATCTTCCTCCCATCCTTCACGAGCAGCGATGACTTCAAACGTGTGCAAATATGCTTCCACATCATCTTGATCTGTTAATTTTTTAAGCAGCTGCTGGGCTTGGACACAGGGATCGGGAAGGCGTACTTGCCTGGCTGCCCCTAACGTCAGCTGTTCCAGCGCATGCCCCATACGCTCTTGTTGGCGGCGAGTTGTTCCACAAACTGTTGTTGGCGGATGCTGACTTCGTAAGTCGCTGGATTATCTCCTCCATCTGTCTCACAGAAAGGTAAACACAGGGAAGGAGAGAGAGAGAAGAACAACCCACTTCAATACACTCCAAAACGAATGTCCTCATTCAAAAAACATGCCTGCATTCTCCACCACTGTGGCAAGTCGAATGAGGACAAATAAGCAGCTTTGTGGTGTATAAGCTCCCAACGGGTGTTTATTAAACAAAAGAGTGATAACTCAACAAAGGAATCTTGCGTTCTTGGATTCGTGCCGTGCAGGAAGTGGTAGGTCGGTGGCGGTCGGTACTTGGAGCGGCAGTGGTTCTCTCAGCCTTCGCTGGATTCTGGGGGAGCAGAGAAAAGAGTAAGCACGGTTAGCATCCGGCAGTTCAGAACTCGCTCACCCTTCCTTCCTTCTTCTCTGCTTAAATCCTTTCTCCTTAACGCGATTCAGGTGTGGCCCATTAGCGCCTACTCCTGGCTGCTGATTGCACGGTGGGAAGCAATTACAGGGCGACGCTGAAAGTCTACTCTGGATACTTGCCACAACAGAAAGTGAATGTGAGAGCTCGACTGAGTGTGTGCGATTACCTGCGTCTGTCCTTCAGGCTTTCGCCTGCGTTGGTGGTATAGTGGTGAGCATAGCTACCTTCCAAGCAGTTGACCCGGGTTCGATTCCCGGCCAACGCATATCTTTTTTACATTTCACTGCCGGTTGTATATTCTGTATATAACTGTGTATGTGACAAATAAAACTCTTGAATCTTGAATCTTGAATCTTGACAGATTTGTGAAAAAAAGGTTGCCATGTCCAAGGCATGCGAAATCTCTGTCTTAGCATCGACGCATTGCTGGTTAGCTGAGTCTTCTAAATGGGCGCTCAAAGTTAAAAAGATTTCAACGGGTGTGTCTCAATCAGCTCCCTAGTTCAGTAGTCAGGGCACTGATCAGGGAGTCAGCCCATTGACTTATGTCCCGATCAGTGCCCTGACTACTGAACTAGGGAGCTGATTGAGACGCATGCAACATCTCTCTTTGAAAGAATCAGCGTTTTTGAACGTGCAGTTGAATGAACAGCTTAAAGACTCACTCAAAGACAGTCCCTTGCTGTTACCTTGTGGCATAACATTGTAACTGCACCGACTGACATCCTGTCTAGAATACGCAGAGATGAGTAGTCTTGCTTTTACTGGTGAAATATTAGTAGAAAGTCTCTTGTCCAGTCAGATTCGATTATCAGAACTAACTGTTATACATATAACAATAGCCCTACAATTGTATTGTCAGGTTTATGTTCTGCTATGTGGACCATTATTTGACATTCTCTTTGGTTTACTTCACTTCCTGTTTCAACGCTCTATTTTCAGTTTCTGAACATGACCTCATATACACTCACCTAAAGGATTATTAGGAACACCTGTTCAGTTTCTCATTAATGCAATTATCTAATCAACCAATCACATGGCAGTTGCTTCAATGCATTTAGGGGTGTGGTCCTGGTCAAGACAATCTCCTGAACTCCAAACTCAATGTCAGAATAGGAAAGAAAGGTGATTTAAGCAATTTTGAGCGTGGCATGGTTGTTGGTGCCAGACGGGCCGGTCTGAGTATTTCACAATCTGCTCAGGTACTGGGATTTTCACGCACAACCATTTCTAGGGTTTACAAAGAATGCTGTGAAAAGGGAAAAACAACCAGTATGCAGCAGTCCTGTGGGCGAAAAAGTCTTGTTGATGCTAGAGGTCAGAGGAGAATGGGCCGACTGATTCAAGCTGATAGAAGAGCAACTTTGACTGAACTAACCACTCGTTACAACCGAGGTATGCAGCAAAGCACTTGTGACACCACAACACGCACAACCTTGAGGCGGATGGGCTACAACAGCAGAAGACCCCACCGGGTACCACTCATCTCCACTACAAATAGGAAAAAGAGGCAACAATTTGCACAAGCTCACCAAAATTGGACAGTTGAAGACTGGAAAAATGTTGCCTGGTCTGATGAGTCTCGATTTCTGTTGAGACATTCAGATGGTAGAGTCAGAATTTTGGTGTAAACAGAATGAGAACATGGATCCATCATGCCTTGTTACCACTGTGCAGGCTGGTGGTGGTGGTGTAATGGTGTGGGGGATGTTTTCTTGGCACACTTTAGGCCCCTTAGTGCCAGTTGGGCATCGTTTAAATGCCACAGCCTACCTGAGCATTGATTCTCTGATGGCTACTTTCACCATGTCACAAAGCTTGAATCATTTCAAACTGGTTTCTTGAACATGACAATGAGTTCACTGTGCTAAAATGGCCCCCACAGTCACCAGATCTCAACCCAATAGAGCATCTTTGGGATGTGGTGGAACGGGAGCTTTGTGCCCTGGATGTGCATCCCACAAATCTCCATCAACTGCAAGATGCTATCCTATCAATATGGGCCAACATTTCTAAAGAATGCTTTCAGCACCTCGTTGAATCAATGCCAGGTAGAATTAACGCAGTTCTGAAGGCGAAAGGGGGTCAAACACAGTATTAGTATGGTGTTCCTAATAATCCTATAGGTGAGTGATTATTTATTTATATATATGTATATATATATATATATATATATATATATATATATATATATATATATATATATATATATATATATATACATATATCGCGCTATTGAGCCGCTAATAATTACCGAAAACAATAATAATTACGATCATCGCGACAGCCCTAATTGGCGAGCCACCCAAACAACTGCTCAGCCAAATATAGCCAAATCTAACATCAGGGTCACCAAATTAGATAGGCTGCATTAATGGTTACCGAAATCCATTACCCCTCTCTATATCACACACTATGGCTTTAATGTTACTCAAATTCAGTCTGGTCATGTTTAAACTTCTCTCTTCTGGGGCCTCATTTATAAAACGTGCATACACACAGATTTGATCTTAGATTGCTGTGGATTTTAGCGTACACACAACGTTCATATTTATAAAAACGGTCTTTGACGTGGAAAAGTGCTCAGCGCCACTTCAGTGTCTAAGCAAAGAGTCGGTGTAATGAAGATATTTGAAAATCTAATCTTGTCGCTACCCATTCTCAAGTACAGGATTTGGATGCTGACTGGTGCTCTTTTATATGTCAATGACAATTATTAGGTGGCATTTACAAGGCAGAGATCTGAAACATTTCAGCTATGAACAAAGATCATTTGCAATCTATAGATTTCACTTCTGGAATAGAAGCATACACATGTTTTTTGTGCATACGTTCATTCTCTTAAATCACACATACACACATGTAAGAAATGTTTGTAGAAGATATAAAGCAGTACCCTCAGGACAGAAGCACGACCACATTTGGATGGGATGAGTGATGGAATTTATTCCCATTAAAGAAGAGTAGTATGAGGCAAAATGAGCAAAAACACATCGGAAGGCCTACTCTCTCATGCTTCCCATCTGCATTCACAGTCAGAGTAAGCACAAATGCTTAAAGGCATGAATGAGCTGTGTAATGTAGCTCAAACAATAAGAGTGTGGCACTAGCAATGCCGAAGTCATGGGTTCGATTCCCAGGGAAAACAAGAACTGACAAAAATGTAAAAATGTGTACCTTGAATGCATTGTAAGTCGCTTTGGATAAAAGCATCTGCCAAATGTAAATGTAATATCATTGCGCCTCTGCACCCATGGTACGGCAGCAAAGTTCCTAGTCCCTAGCCATATCAGTCTAGAAAATCGCAACATGTAATTTTCCGTCTGTCTTAGTACATGATGTAACTATACACATCACAACATGTAAATAGGAAAATGTTGGTGTTATTTTGTCACTTATTGAGCAGTAGGCTAGCTGGAGCCATTTACCTCCAGTCTTTGTGCTAAGCTAGGCTAGCGGTGGGTGCGTCAGACAGAGTTATGGCACACACAGAGATGAGAATGGTATGTATGGACTTATCTAACTCCGGGGGATACGGTGAATAAGCTAATGTCCCCAAAAGTCAGCATGTTCCTTTAAAGGGGAAGCGATAACACTTCTTAAGGTGTGCTACTAATTAAGGCCCCACCTACAACAATTGGTAGAAACTCCATTGTAAACTAAACATGAATAGCAATTAAAAGGTAACATTAAGTTCTGATGAAGTTAACGCATTTACAAAAATATTTCCTTTAACACAAATAAGTTAAAATAAAATTATATAAAAGTAAGATGATATCAAATAAAGTCACAAGCAACTGGCTACATGGTCATAAAATCAAATTAAGGACGGTTTCTACGCAACATTTTATAAATAAGAAAGTATTTTGGTCTTATGTGAACAGCTGCAGATATAGTCACCAAATCTGACAACGAATCATGTTACCAGATTTGGTGACCCTACTGTATGTGTACCTTTGCTGCAGTATTTATTCTCCATTATGGCATTTTCTTTACGTCGCTCAGTGTCAACTTGCTCATGTTCAGAAAATGGTGAATGACATTTGTGTGACTCAGACTAGTTGAAAGTGCATCAAAACAGAAACAGGATTCTAATATCTAAAGGAAAATAGACTACAAACACACAGCAGTCTCTGTTGGCACTGTATCCTCCATTTCTCTCTCTCTCTCTCTCTCTCTCTGACAAACAATTGGATGTATGGTGAAAAAAAAAAAAAAAAAAAAAAAAATCTATCTGTCATACATTTATTTCATCCTCAGAGGCAGGAAATTTCCTCTCTAAATTCCCATCTGGTATCTATAAAGAAAGCCGTCCGGCCACATTGGGCTTGTATCTTTCAGGATCAGGTGAATGAGTTTTCTTGCTACTAGCTTCCACAGACAATTGTTGAAGCATCTGAATAATCCATTTCCCCTAATATCAGATAAACTGGGGACAATCAGTCACTCCCTCAGATGCAATCTCCGTAATACTTTAGCAGAAAGTGCTGATTATTTGTGTTGCCTCTGATCATCGCTGACTCCAAAATCGACGACCAACCTGGCATCCATAATACAGATAGCAGCGATAACATACACAGGATAAAAGGCTTTCTGTCACTGCCATGCAAATAGTTGGGGACGATACAGCACATCGGCTACTTCATCCAAAAAGCAATTACACCTGTAAGGTCCAGCTGATTGGCCCAACGTAGGAATCCAGCAGCTGGTCGAAGGACTTCTGCGTGTATGTCTTTTCTGGCGCTTCTAGAAAAATCACTTTAATTTATTAAAATGTGAAGATCCAATTAAAAAATCTGACTCCATGAATAATTTTATCTGACTCAATTATTTGTAATTTTGTTGCATTTGTAATTTAACAGCTGATCATAAGTTTAGTTGTGATTTAATTTAGATCATTGATTTTCTTAGTATCTCTTAATTGCAAATATTCGTTCCTCCATGGGACCCGGAGTCGCTCAGAGGATAATGCTCGCGATTATAATTACATTACCTCACGGACGCAAATTAGTCAGTTCTGAGATTACAGAGGATTACAGAGTGAACTATTTTACCTTTAAGTGAGTTGCACATGCTCACTCATAACAGAAAGTGTAATTTTAGCAATAGTCACGAGAGCTGTAACTTGTTAATACCAGTGACAGCCAGAAATCAGATTGCCCCTCATGCTTAGCGCCATGCTCCGGTCATGGGGTCCTCGGTATGAATCTGCCCTGACAGAAAGATTTACGGAAACTCCTACAAAACTCCGCATACGACACTACTTAAATAAAGGAATTTAGACTTATACAAGATAAATCAAGATTAATGTTTATTATAGCCAGGTAAACATATCAAATAAAAGAATTTAGAAAGAATCCATAATACACAACTGATCAGCATACAATATAAAACATCATTCTAAAAACATAAAAATAGTTTCCAAGAGTCATTGTTACCTGGCAATAGAGACACACTTCAACAGCGTGGGAAGTTCTGATTACAGATGCTTCCATGAGTGGTCTCCCCATTCCCTTTAAATACTCAACCAGAACAAAAGAACAATAAACATTTAGCACCCAAATATTTATGCAGCTTTTGGTTGAAACTTTCTCGTGACCAAATGGTCACACCTATCTTTGGGGATGACAGCAAATGTTTATCAAAAGATCTTTCTGAGCATCTCCCACACCAGGGGAACAAGCTCTGTTGTCTTTATTATGACCTGTTCCTCTGATGTGGGAATGAAACCTGTTTACCAGAAACACCAAAAGTCAAAGAAACACCTTGTGGCAGTATCTGTGAGATTTGCATGATTGTGTGGTCTCCGAGGCAGGAAGAGTGAGAGGGTCAGAACTCGGCAGGGGAGGAGATAAGATTGAGTCTTGTTTTTTCTTATTCAGATGAGTGAAGTTTTATTGTCTTAGTGCAGCTTAGATCTCTTGAGTTTGCTCTCAGGTGAAATCCATTCTTACACACCCACTTGAGGAGAAACAGAACAGGTGGTTCAGAATACAGGGATTTTGGGGTTGAAAAATGAAACCATTTGTGAATGTAGTTCTCTCACTGTAAAGTTACATCTTGTTATATATTCAATAATTATCTGTTAGTGGTGCTTGCTAAGTGTTATTACTTGTGTAACTCCCATGTCGTTTGTATTTAGACAGACGAGGGGTGTTGTTCTCTGTCTTTGAAGAAATCAGGTTAGCAATCAGAATATCACAGGGACTTAAATAGACTCTTTTGACTTTGGCCAGTACGTAGCCACATAGCAACGGCAAGCTTTGCACCCATACAAAACATTTAGTTTATAATTATACAGTGTCAGCCAAAAGTTTGGGGCCAGTAAGATTTTTTTAAAAGATGTATTTTAATTAAACGTATAATTTTATTCTGCAAGAATGCATTAAATTGATCAAAAGTGACAGTAAAAACATTTATGTTACAGTACAAAAGATTTCTATTTCAAATAAATTCTGTTATATTGAACTTTTGTTAAAGAAACATAAGTCATTTAAAAATACGAGAGATGAATACTGTAAATTTTAAATGTATTTTTGTACACACATTTGATAAAAATTAAATCCGTAAGGAGGCACTAAATTGATCAAAAATGACAGTAAAGACAATTATAATGTTACAAAAGAATTATCTTTCAAATAAATACTGTTCTTATAAATGTTCTATTTATCAAATAATATTGATAAAAATTTATAAAAAAATAAATAAAAAAAACTGCAGCACAGCTGTTTTCAATATTTATAATAATAATACATGTTTCTTGAGCAGCAAATCATCATATTAGAATGATTTCTGAAGGACCATGTGACACTGAAGACTGGAGCTTTCAGCTTTGCATCATTAAATTATATAAAAATAGAAAACAGTTATTTTCAAATGTAATAATATCAGATAAATGCTGAAAAAGAGACTTCTTTCTAAAACATTAAGAAATCATACTGACCCCAAACTTTTGAATGGTATTGTTTATCTTATAAGCTGTGTCTGTAGGCTTCTGTGTATCTTAAGCTGCGTTTCCACTGAAATTACCCAGAACAATTTGTCCCAGGAACTTTTTTTCCACCCAGACATGTTTCTGTCTGCGTTTCCATCGGAGTCTAAAGTACCACGAAGATTAGGCAAATTTGTCTGGTGACGTAGGACTGTGCTGGATTTCGTCCACCGCATATAAGTTCAATAAAGCCTAAACCTTGGTCCATCGGTCGTATTTTTTAAATTCCTTTGTTGATTCGAATAGCAAACAACTCTTACTGCACGCACCACAACTTTTTAAAATGGTGGTTGAAATAAAATGCTGTGTGAACTCAACCATGCATGTTCAGCACCCAAATCCCACCCCCGAAAGTTCCTGAACTTTGAAAAAGTCCTACCTGGTACCCGGTGCAACATTTTTACCCGGATATTTTAGACTCTGGTCCCTGCGGTCGAAAAACACCAAGTTCCTAGTCCCTGGGGAAAGTTCCTGCGGTGAAAACGTGGCTTTATTTGATGATTTGATAGAAGGGCAGGATGTTTCAGTATTTCTCTTTCACTTTGCTTACTCAAGAATGATTATCTTTCAGTCGTGCATTTGTAAGCAGAGGCCAAGGAAGAAGTTGCTTAGTCGTGATGTGAAGACTGACGCAGATCAACTTGGGCAGATTCAGGCCTGATAAAGAATCCAACCAAATGCAAGAGCTTTGGAGAAGACTTTACAGAGGCAAATCACTCATGAGTTCCGCGGACGTACCACAGAGCTTTCGCAACCGAAACTTTCTCACGAACACAGAAAATGTAAGGGTAAAGAGGCCGATACCACTGAGTGTGTGGACTGGGTATTTTCCTTTTGATGTAAAGAACTGGGACAGCAAAGCAGAACCGGCCCAGATGTAGTGTCTATGCATGCTTGAGAAAATGCAAGTTGGCATAACTGTGTTCGTGTACGGCCGAGAGCAACTCAAGAGATTTCTTTATTTGGGTTGAGCTGAAAGATATCAAAAATGGATATCAAACCCCTTTTGCTCAAGTCAGGGGAGATCAAGACAGTCAGCTAAATTGGAATTGGCACTTTAAATGTGTATCCAGGTTTTCCGCGGGGCATTGAAAAGCATTAAGTCATTAAGTGTTTTTTGCGGGCAATTAAGGCTTTCAATTGCATTTAAAAAGCATCACATTTTATTCCCACAAGCATTAAAAATGTGTAGATAGTTTTGAAGATTTTTTTTTTTATAATTTTTTTTTTTTATATAGCCTTTATATTTGATAACTTTGATTTGCTGTCACAAAATATGTACATTGGTGTTATCAGTGTTGCCAAGTCTGCAGTTTTCCCATGGAATTGGGCTACTTTTTCACTGTTGCTGCAAGATGAAGCGACCATCCCCCATGCCGGAACGCGGTTTTAATTTTTTTATTAGCAAAAATATTTTTGTTTAACCGCTAAAATATTCAAATTTTAACCGGTAGATAGAAAATAAGCTAATATGCATTTTTTTAAAAATATCAACACTTCAGACAATAAGGTAGCATATATAGAATTAGGAGCAGATAAAATAACTAGGAGTATAATTTATTTTGACAAATCTTGTTAATAAAAATTTAATTAAAGGCTAAAATGTGAGGTTTATATATTTATACATTTTGTTTTTTTTTTTTCATCAAAACTTTATTTGAGCATGTAGTGCATGTGTGTAGGTAAGTAGATAAGATGTTGTAAGTCACCCAACCTATATTTTTGACAAAGTAACTTCTTCAGCAACTACTACCACTTTAGAACTAGTGTGAAGGAACGCTGAGTCGCTTCATTGAAGCTTATTGTATTATGTAGAGTATATTATGGTATTATGAACAGTGTTGGGAAAAGTTACTTTGAAAAGTAATGCATTACAATATTGCATTACTCCCTTAAAAAGTAACTAAATGCGTTACTTATTTACTTTTAAAGAAAAGCAATGCGTTACATTACTTTTGCATTACTTTTTTTCATCTGTGCTGGGCTTGTTTTTTTATAACAAAAAGTTATATTTTTGAGCAAAACAAAGGAAAACAAAGTAACTTGCATTACTTATTCAAAAAAGTAACTATTATTAGATATTACTAGATATTTTGTTGTAAATTTTAAAAGTTATGCGTTACTTTACTAGTTAAAGTAATATTATTACGTAACTCAAGTTCCCTTTCAGACAGTACACTACGAGTTACGTCAGTACTGACGAAATGGGGGTTTCGCCTAGAAGCCAATTGCCTTTGAGATCTACAAAATGAGCCAATGGCATGAAAATGCCATGGGTCTGCGGAATTTGCATAATGCAACTCCGCCACACCGCGTGGGTATATAAGGAGTTGCATTGCAATCTCGCATTATGTTTCGGCTTCAGAGCAGAGTGTATCACCTGCCTTCTCTCTGCTCCCGCTGTGCTCTTGCGCTGTTTTGTTTTGTCTAGTGTTTCGTCTCTTCTCTTTCTCTCTGACCCGCTGCTTTGCTGGACTCCTGAAAATACTGAAATGGAATTGATTAACTGGTCAATCAGCGCGATCGACAAGATTTTCTCACAAAGGAAGGGTGCCCCGGGAGAACCCACCTGCCCGGACGGGACCTTTGCTGCAGGGTACGTGAGGGACACATGGAACAACTGGCAAGTCCTGTGCCTGGAGGCTCTGTCCGTGGAGGATGCGGAAGATTTATACATGATTGGATTATTGATGGCGGGGTTCCTATTCTTTGGCTTTGGGATTGCCCTGACCTATCGGAAGATTGGTAAGACAGCTGCAAGCAAATTCACCCAGCCGCTGTCTGTGGAAATTAAGAGAATGCTTCGGGGCTGTGTGTGACCGTTTGAAGGAATTAGATCAGAGAGTGATAGGAATTGAGGAACTGAACCGTAACAAGCGCAGTCCGGACTGCGGATACGCAGGGGAGAGTGGGCTCCATCGGGGTCAGATCGGTGAACTTTACGGACTGTAACCGGTCTGGCCATGAGGCTGGGCGTAATGTCTAGGGAAACTGCACAGACCGGACGCCAAGCGGCGCTGAGGACCAGATCTGATTGATTGATTGTGATCCGGACAAATTACGAAGATCATCAAATGGATTAAAAATAATAAATTGTATTTGCCTGACCTAATCAACTAGCCCAACGAACCTCACTTGTCCCTATCTCTCGGTTGGGAGTTCAGCCTGACAGCTGGTCTGCTATCTTCCCCTGTGCACTGCCTTATCTCCCTTCAAGGACAAACCATAGAACTGAACTCGAAAACATCTGAAGTTATGGCTAACATTCTCACACAACACAATCTCAGACTCACTCGCACCATACACAACCTACCCCCCCCCCACTACAACCGTCTGCCTGTCTTTACCTATCTCCTCTCCCACTCCATACAAAAAATCCCATCACGTGACCATGTGTACTGTGTCATGTTTATGTTTATGTTTATGTTTTGTTGTGTTTTGCTATGTAATGCTTGCTAAACTGCATTCTTGTATTTCTGGAGAGCGTGTGGCGGCGCCTGAATAATCGGCTGCGGCCCGGAGGCTTGCTCCAAACTTCATTTCGTTATAATGTACTTGTACATGTGTAATGACAAATAAACTTCAACTTCAACTTCAACTTCTGAGCTTCTCTCTACAACTTAGACAATAGACTCTTCAGTGGTGTCTGTGTTACAGCGCGTTCCAGCGAGTTCCGCATTCCTGCTGCTGCTCTGTGCAGTGATCTGTCACAGAGTGTGTGTGTGTGTTCGTCCTGGGCACTTCGGCGCTGCTGCAGAGTTTTTTTTTCTCTTTTAAAAGAGCTACACAGGCACATCTTTTTCAAGATGTTTCGCCCGTTTGTTTCTGGGTGCGATCGCGTCATTCTTCGGTCTGACAGCCACGAAAGCTGTCTCGCTTGTTGAGTTATACACGTGCTGACGCAGCACTAACGGATGAGTCATGTTTTAAAGGAACATGACCATTGTGATGTTTAGATCAAGACTCAATGACCTCAGGAGGGGTAGAGTCCCCTCTGTCTTACCCCAATTAATTCCTCTTCGTAAGGACCTACATTGGCGGATGGAGGGTGATCCGAGGGTTATGGTGTGGGCCAACCTGATGAATATTCCTCAGGCCACACCCCCCTCCACATCACAAGCTGGTGGGTTTTCGATTGAGATGGCTGGCTCCTCACATCAGGGACCCAGAATTTAATTGGATGGTATGATGTCGATCGCTGCTAGCTTGAGTCCTCTGGAGATGAAGGCTTGGCTGTGCTACCTCCTTCGGGAGTGCTAGTGTTAAAAAAAAAGAAAAAGAAAATCCAGATCCGTTCTGATCCAGAACGTACAGCTATGCTTTCAGGGGCAGCTATGAACATTGGGCTGGACTGGAACCCTCCACCTTAGCCAAAGTGTTCAAGGCAGGATGATTGGTTCCTGGCCATGACGCACGCTGATCGCCTGCTACCGCCTCCAGGGCCATTCTTCCCAGTGGTGCATGAGGATGTGACCAGTTCTTGAAGGGCACCTTTTACTGCCTAAATAGAGCTTACAAACTGTTCAGCTGGTTCGCCCACAGGTTTAGCTATGTGATTTAGTTTGTATGATCTCCTCCCCGGTTCAACAGGGAGTCTGCTACATCGTGGCAGGTGGCAACACCCCTGTCATGTGTGTGAAGGTCGACACCCTACTGGTGAGGGGTGTGGTCGAGATCGTCCCTCCAGCCGAGATGGAGTCCTGCTTCCACAGCCCTGACTTCGTGGTACCCAGTAGAAGCGATAGCTCACGACCATTCCTGGACCTGTGTATCTTGAGCTGAACCCTTCCTAGGCTTCCATTTTCAAGATGTGCACAGCGTAACGCGTTTCAGATGCTTTTGTCCACCTCTGGTCTGCAGCTCTGACCTGAAGGAAGTGTACTCTCATGTCTCCATTCTTCCCCGACCCAGACTGGCTCTTCGGTCTGCCTTCAGGGGGTAGGCATACCAGTACACAATTCTCCCATTCGGGTAGCCCTGTCACCTCGCAGCTTCACTGAGGTCATCGAGGCAGCACTTGTGCCACTCAGGCACACAGGGTTCGAATCCTGAGTTTTCTCGATGACTGGTTAACTATCACACTCTCAAGACCAGGTTTTGCGAACACAGGGACCTCGTGCTCCATCACCTCACCCGTTTGGTCATTTGAGGAAAGCATAAACTCTTCCCTGAAAAGGATATCTTTTCTCGACTCGGTCGCCATGCATGTGCAGTGCGAGCGCGTGCAGTCAATGCTGACTTGCCTTCACGTTCGGAGCAAGAATGCAGTTTCACTGAATTATATTCAGAGGCTCCTGGGGCATATGGCATCTGTAGCTGCGGTAACGCAGCTCGGGTTGCTTCATATGAGACCGCTTCAGCACTGACTTCACGATCGAGTCCCGAGATGGGAATGGCAACAGGGCACACTCCGGGTCCCAGTGGCTCGGGCTTGCCGTCATACCTTCACCCCGTGTGAACCTCATTTTTCTACAGACTAACGTTCCCTTAGAACGAGTTTCTGGCGTACTAATGCTGTCACGGGCTGGGGTGCCATGCACAATTGACATGCTGCCGAGGGCTCCTGCAAAGGACCCCAGCGCCTACAGCGTGTTAATTGCCTCGAGTTGCTGGCCTTACGTTTTGTCCTGCACCGCTTCTGAGCCCTGCTTTAGGTCAGACACGTACTGGTCCGTTCACTGTGACAGTACCGTACACCAACCGATAAGGTGGTATACATTCCCACACAAGCATGTGTTTTCCCCAGTGAGCCATCTTGGTGCTCACTGGGGAAAACCCCAGTGAGGTTTTGTGTCGATCACAGAGGGCAAGGAGCAGCTCCTTTGGTCGCCCCGTATAGGCCCGGCCGGACCTAGTTCTATGAACTCTTACTCCTTGCGACAGCTCCTCCTTGGTCGATCCCTAAGAGGTAGGACCTCCTTACTCAGAGACGGGGCACCCTTGGCACCCACGTCCCTGTCTGTGGTATCCTACTTATGTGGGCCCTGACAGGATGTGGCAGGTTTTGTACCCTACCACCATGTGGTGGCTACCTTCACTTTTGCCAGGGCCTTGTCTATGACAGGCCTATGTGCTGAAGTGGAACCTCTTCGTCACCTGATGCTCTTCCACAGAAAACCCCAGGAAATGCCTGTTCGGGTCTGTGCTCTCCTTCCTCCATGTAGCGTGGAGCAATGGCTGTCTCCTCTACCCTGAAGGTTTAGGTGGCTGCTATATTGACTCACCACAACTTTGTGGACTCTAAAATGGTAGGACAGCACGACCTGATCCGCAGGTCTTATGCCCTCTTGTGACCTCACAGTGGTGTTATCTACCCTGCTGAGTGCTCCCTTCGAGCCTCGTAGTCCTTTTGAGTTGTAAGTTCCTTTCAATGAAAAGTGACGATCTTGATTGCCTAGCTCCTATCAAGGTGGTATGAGACCTGCAGGCTTTTTCGGTGATGAAGAGTGCCTGGAATTCAAGCTGGCTTACTCTCACATGATAACGTGAGACCCCGGCTTGGATGTGTGCTGAACCTGCAAGCACTGCCTTGGAGGAGGCAGACCCAGCCTTGGCACTGCGCTGTCCAGTACGCGCCCTTGTGCTCACGTAGACCAATCGCAGTGTTCAGGACCTCTGACCAGTTCTTGTCTGTTACGGAGAGCAGCAGAAAGGGAAGGCTCTCTCCAAGCAGAGGTTGTCACGCCATTGAGCTTATGGTTCAGGACATGCCATGCCCCCTAGGGGTCTAGGCACACTCCACTGAGTGTTGTCTCCTCTTGGGCTTAGCGCATGGCACCTTGCTAACAGAATTAGAGCTGCAGTCTGGGCAGCACCCAACACATTCGCTAGATTCCATAATCTCCGAGTGTAGCCAGTTCCTCTCGTATACTCGCCCCAAGGGGTCAGTAACTGGACAGCCTCAGGTGTCATCGCTTGCTGCGCCATTCCACTCCAGGGACAGGATGTGTGCGCATATTTACTCAGTAAGCCCTGTTTCTCAGTAAGCCCTGAGTTCCTCCAGCACTGTTGATCCCGACACCAGAGTGCATGCCCGCTTGGTCAGCCCTTGTGTTAGGCTAGGTGCCTCCATGTGCATGGTTCCCCCTCTGGGCAACCCCCACATGTGTATTCCACGGTAAGTCTCTTCTAGCTTGTGTCTTCCCTTGGCAAGACACCTTGCCACCCCTGGGGTTGAAAAATTCCACCTGCGGCTGGATACCCCAGAGTGTTCCATATGTTAGCTCCTACGAAGGCCATATGTGTGTTCTTAAGTCCTCCCTGCAGGTAGGCATTGTTTTTTGCATTTCTCCACATGGGATATGCTTCCCAGTGTACCTTGGTAAGCTGAGCCCCGCCCCTCGTTTGTGACAGGTTTCACGGCTGGAAGACAGCCGTTGTGGCGAGATTGAATTGGGACCCCCATTTCGTCAGTACTGATGTAACTTGAAGTGTACTGACTGAAAGGGAACATCTCGGTTACGTATGTAACCCTCATTCCCTGAAGGAAGGGAACGGAGACGTTACGTCCCCATGCCACAACCGCTGTACCGCTGGTACGGCAGGGTGCTCAGCCTCGGCTCCTCACCAGGTAAACATAATGCGAGGTTGCAATGCAGCTCCTTATATATCCACGCGGTGGGGCAGAGTTGCATTAGGCAAATTCTGCGGCCCCATGGCATTTTCATGCCATTGGCTCGTTTTGTAGATCTTGAAGGCGATCTAGGCGAAACATACGTAACCGAGACGTTACTTGTAATGAGTTACCCCCAACACTGATTATGAAAGAGAGATCAACTAAACAAGTGTATTATCTGCATCTCTGGTATAACATTCATTCATCAGGTTGATGTCCATAATATTATGTCCATTATAAAAGTCCACTGAGGAAAGTGATGTCTTTGTCCTTTTAAAACGGCTGTTTCTCAACATGCATTCTTCAGCAAGTTACCAAAGGACTGGCTGAGATGAAGCTGTTCTCTGTGGGTGCATGAGTGTTGAATGGCCGCTGATGGCCTGGAGCTCTCGTCTGTGAAAGTGTCTGAACAAATTGTAAAATAGGTGTTATGTAGGTGTATATGAGTCATATATTTGAGGTCTAACTAACTACATTCTCTCCTAAAAAGCTCTTTATATTACATTAAACATGTCAACATACTGTTGACACCACAGTATTATTTGTAAATAATAATAATAATAATAATAATAATAATAATAATAATAATAATAATAATTGTGGATTTGATTGAACAACAGTCGCTGCAGGAGTGATACAAATGAGGAAATGGTTACAGAGCTAATACTGGGGGAATACTGCATGGTTGGACAAGGCTCTCAGCCAATCATATTCAATATTCGAGAGCCATATATATATATATATATATATATATATATATATATATATATATATATATATATATATAGAGAGAGAGAGAGAGAGAGAGAGAGAATCCGTGGTTAGTCATGGTCATGTATGCCATTAAAAATTTTAAAAACAGCATTATATAAGGCATTAAAAGCATTAATTGAGATTTGATGATCTTGTTTCTCAGAAATTGCTTACTGCATCTTTAAGTTTTACATTTAATAATACATTAAACTGTCAACATACATGCATACAATATGTAAATACATACAACTGGGTCCAAAGATGAAGAAGAATGACAAAGAGGATCCAAATAATAGTTTATTAAGTCAAAGTAAATCAGGTAATCCACAAAGGTCAAGTCGGTCACCTTCATTTATATAGCGCTTTTTACATTACAGATTGTTTCAAAGCAGCTTGTGATAATAGGAAATTAATGCAACAATTTTTTTGGCTGTACAACAGCCAAAGGTTGGTCCAACACCAACAAAACAGTGTGCCTGCACACTAAAAACACCAGACAATGAACTGAAAGAACTGAAGGGCTTAAATACACAAGATACCAAACTGAATGCAAACAGGTGTGATCTAACTAATTAATCCCCACCCATGGGAAGGTGCACGCTCCATAACAGTTCAACTGAGGAAGGGGGGTAGAGGCTCTGAGGGCAGATGAAGGGCCGATGAAGGAAGAGGCTCCGATGAAAGTGAGACCAGGGTGCAGAAGAGCTGATGGAACTGAATGACACCAATGGCTTTGGAGACCAAGATGGTGCCAATCTGCCATGCGTGTCCATGGTACCAGAGAACCAAGGTGGAGCCGCAAGGAAGGTGGAGCCTGCTGGAGCCAAAGGGGTGGAGGGATGAAGCATAGCTGAAGGTCCATAAGTCCGTGGTGCAGGCAGGGTGACGTCTGACCAAGATGAAGTTGGAGGGATGAGGGAACCCGGTGAAGATGTTAGGACGATGGTATCTAGTGGAGCAGAGGGAGGGAGGAGCCAAAGCAAAGCTGACAGGTCGACAGACCGAGGTGGAGTGATGGGCTCAGTAGCTGGAGGCGATCCATGGGATTCACTGGACTGGGCGGAGCTGGACACCTGAAGACCCGTTGCAGATCCACACAACTGAGTAGTAAAATAACACAGTCATCAACATTAAACTGCATATAAATCAAAACTGCCTAATGTTACTGAATTAAATGTCGACCCAGGACGAGCTAAAGGACTGTGCAAGCATTAGAGGTCTTGATGGACTCCATCTACTCCATCTATGTTTTGATCATCATTCTGAATCCGATCTGGATATAGTCAACAAAGTTGTAGTGACAAAACATGATTTTCTCAGCTTTTTGCTCAAAATGTAGTTTTTTTTTTTTTTTATGAAACTTACAAACATTCAAGTTTTGATAAAAAGATTACATCCAGCTAGAATAAAAAAAAATAATTACTACCACATTATTGAAATCAAAAGTTGTATCTGTTAAAGTTTAGGGCTGTTTTTTAACTATAATAACCCTGAAGGAAGTTAGCAACTCTGATGATGTGACACCACAGAAGCAATTCCCAATATCTGTACTCACTTCATAGTGAATGATTTGACGGTCCAGCACAGCTGTTAATCCACAAAAGCACTGTAATTTACATTTATTTAACCATTTCTTACAAGCTGGTGATTTTTCAAAACTCAGTGTTTCCAGTGTCTTCTGAGCTGCTGGTGGGCTCTTTGTAGCATGCAGCTGTGAGGAATGGCAGATGAAGCCATCACTCTGACAGTTTGGCAGGACCATATGTAGAAGGGGTTGTTTTTCATTGTGTTCCTGTCAGTGTACCGCCCTCCTACACAGAACCTATACATCAGACTCCCACTACGAGCCACAGATCTCACACCCGGTTGATGAACGCCTGTATGTGCCTCAGTTTAAAGAGAATACTGACTTACTGCTGAGGAACCCTGACTAGCTGCACATCATCTCTTCTTAGTTTTCAAAAGGACTTCAGCTCAGGCTGAACATTTATATACAATATATAAAATATCCAAAGAGAAGACAGGTTGTGATTTTTAGTTAAACTAACCATTTTCAGGGTTTTGTTGTTATATAAAAGTCAAATTAAAACTCTCTTGAAAACTTTTTACCATGCATTTACCACTAACTTTTGCTTTTTGTTTTCAAATAACTTGTGTGTATATATATATATATATATATATATATATATATATATATATATATATATATATATATATATATATATATGTATTTTTATGCTGGTCCCAGGCCAGGTGTTCAAATATAGAACATTATTGAACGTTTTCAAATCATGTCAGAATCAGAAAGCTTAGTTTGTGCATAAAAAGCGTCCGTCAAAACGGACAAACGTCAAAACAAAAATCCGTTTTACAACTGGATTGCAAGTATTTCACTCAATTCTTTGATCATTCTTATTCAGTTTCAGTGATTGAAGAACAAATTTATACTCATGTGCATTGTATTTTGCACGTTATCATCTCTGACAGACACCATGTTGAAGCCGCTGCAGGCCCCCATTTTCTCGGAAAGCGATGATGGAGGGGCACGTGGAACAGGAGATAGGGAAAAACAGTCCATGGGGAGTGGAGGTAGGGAGGACCCAGGAGCAGAAAGGGGGCCAGGTGCCATGGTGGCTGCATGGATGATGGAACCAGTGATGCTTTCTTCTGCAAGAAAACAGAGCATGGCGGAGACCCAGATGGAGCCGAGGAGACAAGGAGCCAGGGAGACGCTGCAGGTTTGGAGGGCCAAGGTGGAGCTGATGGCTAAAGGGACCGAGGCGAAGGTGGGGATCCAGAAGACCATAGTGGAGCCAGTGCGACAGAGGACATCGGTGGAGCTGGAGGGCAAAGGTCAGGAGACTCAGGGCTGAGCAGAACCAGTGGGGAAGGGAGATTCACAGGCATCACCTCCTCGAATAAATCCATAAAACCTCCAGTGTACAGTCTTAGCTCATTCCCAGCAGCCTGGAAGTGGGCGGGGCTTCCATGCAAGTCCTCAAATTCCACTAATACTCCCTTGGGGGGCCAGGTGTTGTTGCTGACTTGCGCACCTGGTCAGACGTGTTGATGGACACGGGCTCCGGGACTGTATTTGGCTCAGTTATGAATCCTGGCATGTTCTTCGTGGTGAGCACTGTCTCCATGTCTGTGGTGGAGTTCAGATCCGTCTGGTTGGGTGATAGCTGACTGGTCTCTGAGTCTGGTGGAGTTGTGGTGTTGGGTTCCGTGGGGCCGATGGTGAAAGCCAATTTGTTATGTACCAGCACCCATTCCACAATTGCAGCAAAATCCTCCTTTGGACTGCTCACTGGTACCCATGCCTTGGACCACTCGCTGAGGCTGGTGTAATAAAAGACTGTTTGGTGTGTTTGGTGCGCTAGTTCTAAAAAGTCTAGAGTATGTTCTTCCAGTGAGCTATCTTTTTGCTCCAGGCACAGAAGCTGTACAGTGTGGAGTATAGGTGCTATAAATGAGTGCACAACAAATGAGAATTCAGAATCACAGCCTTTAATAAATCCATGCAGGGGAAACACAGGAGAACACTTTTTGTTTTGTTTTTTGTTTTTTGAAACCAGTTGTTCCATTATAGGCCTATATGTTGTTTTTTTGTTTGTTTGTTTTTTTTAAATATAATATAATTAAAATGACTCAAAATAAATAAATATGGAAACGGCATTGGCTGATATGCTGCATGATTTAACAAGATAATTTTATATTCCCAGTTTAATAACCATTGTGCTAGACTACTGACTTGAAATTAAGCACCCTTTTTGACACATTGTATCTGGTTTGTGAATGGTTGAGCATTATGGTTATGAATGGCTTGTGGCTCATAAAGCCCTTCAAGGTCACACGTTGTGAGACAGGAAGTTAGCTGTCATATGAATAGCGGCATGATGGATTGCTCTGTAGATTGTTCTGAACCATTTTGAAGGAGTCTAGGAGATCCAAACAGCTCTCAGAGTCTTTTTAGCAGTCAAGCATTGTGATGTGACCTCTCACTGTACATCTTATGCTACCAGTATTTTGACCTTGGAAAAAGTGACATTAAAGCTATATTTGACAGAAGGCCGACAGCAGACGTGCACTTGAGCCTAAGTGATCTAGCATAGCTCAGGCCAGGAGGACGGCCTGTAAAATATTAATAAACTTTATCTCATTCGAACTCTGTTGCGGAGGCTTATTGAAATGCGCTGACCGTAACAAAAGAAAACTCGCCAACTCAGTGTGTCAGCTGCCTGAAGTTCAATATTTAGTAAAGTTTGATTAACTCTATAGAGCTTTCTAGAATCTGCGTTCATTCACACACATCCTGTAAAGATCCCATAAAGACACGTGACGTCAGAATATCTCCACAGCATCTTAAGTTTGCTTATGATCTGTGATTTCTCTCTTGTCCAGTGCTTGTTATTTATTTATTTATTTCTGATTCGATTATAAACTAGTGTATCGCGTACCGTTCCACTAAGCTGGCTAACGATCTCAGCTTCAGCATCCTTACTACCACACACCCCTTACGGAATTGATCCTGCCTTTTTTTCACACAGGGCGCGTTCTGTGACTAATCCTGGGCAATGTTACTAGGCCCGGGACGTGTTTGCGTTCACATAGGCACTCTAGCAATTTTATGGAAATTTTCTGGGATCAATGCTCTGTGTGAAAGGGGCTTAGGACAGTCAAAATATTAACCATTCTCACGTAAATTTAAAATATTCTAGCTGACCACCTGAGGGGTCATTATTTTAAAACATTTCCCCTTGTTGTTTCCATGGTGACAAGTCATGCTTGTCCCATGACACACCGCAGCCACAATAACGCTGTATAACAAATGTATCACTATTCGTTTTTCCTTTTTTATTCAAAAAAATCTCAAACTTGCTTACCATCTCATCAACTATCTGATGTTCTGATTCTCAAATACGTGTAAGTGAGTGTGTTTTGTTGCCATGTTTGTTTGCACCGCAGTTCAGAGAGTCCTGTCAGTCGGATTTACAGCACACACAAATTCATCACTTTCTAGCAAAATACCGGTAGTAGTGGCTGGTAAACTGGGGGAAGAATAAAGTAAACTTTATAGTTACTTAGGGCCACTATTATGGTGGTGGTATGGTGGTGGTATGGGTATTATGTTATTACACATCTTCTGAAAGAATACAGAATCTCTAGATCAAAACATAGGTGAAGAAGAAGCAGAAACAAGCACTTATGTACTTATGCACTTATCATATGTAATCATATGCAAAATGTAAAATAATATGTAAAATAATGCAATCACTAACATTAAACAGCATATAAATCAAAACTGCCTAACGTTACTGAATTAAATATCAACCCAGGATGAGCTACAGGACTGTCCAAGAATTAGGGGTATTGATGAACTCTATCTACTCCATCTATGTTTTGATCATTGTTCTGAATCCAATCCAGATTTTTCAGCTTTTTGCTCAACAATTAGATTTTTTTAATGAAACTTAGCCATATTCAAGTGTTGATAAAAAAATTATAAAACCTATTTTGGCAACTTAAAAAAAAAAAAAAAACGCTAGCAGGAAAGGAGTTAAGAAGCTAAACAGATGCACCTCAAGAACAATCATATACATGTGTCATGTTGTTGCTGTAGCTCAACTTGTTGAGCATATGCTAGCAATGGGAAATTTTTCTTTGCATGGAACACTCAAAATTACCTGAGAGAATATAACGTAAAATACAGCGATTTAAGGTTTTAATATCCTGAACAAGAGAAAGTCTAGGTGGAGAGGACCATAACAAGGCCATCATGGCCTTTCTGAGATGGGATCATTTCATAGGCTTATGCATTTTTGATCATGATCTAAGAGTAATTGGATTAACTAAAGTGTCATTTGTGTCGCAGTGAAGGTTGTGCCCGGACAAATCCACTTGAGACCTCATTAGCCCTGTCTATGCCCTTCTTTACTTTGTGCTAGACATGAAACACATGAGTTCTTCAGGCTTCTGAGGACAAATGAATATGTAAATTGTAAATTGTAAAAAAAAAAAAAAAAAAAAAAAAAAAATTTGCCCAGAGGACAAGGATTGATTAAGAATTTGAACCTCTGTCATGGACAATCCCTCATCTGACACATCTGATACATTTTATTGTATTCAATATTCACTAAAAGACTATATACAAATATGGACGTTATGGAAGCATGTGGGGTAGCAATTTTCAATTTGAAATGCAATATGCAAAATGGCATTATATATCTGTATTTAAATTTTTATTTTCCATAACCATGTGTGCATCGTTTGGAGCAAAACGATAATTCAACTTCAATATTATAATTTATATTTGCTATTTTCTACACTAGTTTTAACATATAATTTAAACATATATGTTATCATTTTATAAATTAAAATTAAAATGTATTACACCAATGATTAGATATGTTTAACATGTTCAAGCTAAAATGTTTGCAAAATTATCATTTAAATTTTATTTTTCTTAAATGCATTCATACTCACATTTAAGATGCTTGTGACTGCATTTTCATTAAATGTTCTGTAATGAATATAGCAAAATTCAATGTGGAATTGAAAATTTAATTTGAGCCGATCAAGTTCCCGCTGGAAACGGTGGTGGCAGAGCTATTTAAAGGGAGGCATTTACTGGCAGATGAAGTGGAGCAAGAACAGAGAAATGTCAATATTATATATTTATGATTTATTTTTATTTTTATTTTATTTTTATAAATAGTAATAAATCATTTATTTGAATTCATGTGCTTTAAATCTTCATGCCGATGTCTGAAAGACAAATTATGTACATTTTAAATGTATACAATAGTATACAAAAATTCTCACAATTTGTTTTGTATATATATATATATATATATATATATATTTTTTTTTTTTTTTTTTTTTTTTTTTACTCAGTATTATTTAAAAAATATTGAATGCTAAAGTGGCATATAGTTGTTTAGTGAAAAGATTTTACTTTGAAATATCAACTGGTTTCAGCTAAGCACTTGGGTCTGCGTGTGAGAGATGTGCCGGATTCCCACCTGCACACACACATTAACACCCAAACACATGCTCATTAGCATGTTCTTTGTTGCTCTTGACATGTCAGCCGCAGCTCAGTGACTGTCTGAGCACCTGAAACAATCCATCAATCGCTGCTCTCCAGTGATCTTGCCGTAAGACCTTGTCAGCCACAGATATAAAGCACTGAGCATGCTAACTAGCTCTGAATGGAATCAGCCACGTCCCACAATTTCTCAGTGACAGATACATCGCTTTAATCCCCTGTCTCTGCCACCTGTCCCCCTGAAGCCTGTCACTTTTACTTTCCACCACCATAATCGCTGGAGTAAACTGGGATCTGTTGCAGGTGTGTGTACTGTGTGTCAACAGTTGTTGTTGTTTTTTTTTTGAGGCATTCAAAGAGAAACATCTGAGATGAAGATGATAATACACTACTGTTCAAATGTTTGTGGACAGTAAGTTCATTTATTTAGCAAGAACACATTAAATTGATCATAAATGAGAGTAAAGACATTTATTATCATTATTATTTATTATTATTACACGGATCTGTGGAATACTTGATTCTGATTGGTCAATCGCGCATTCCAGCGGTATGTTATTCCCAGATAACAACCGCCAAAGTGAATAACACACCGCTCATCTGGGTACTACGAGTTATCTTGACCGGTACTACTTATATGCTTAACGTGTCACTCCTCTGTCGTTGACTGTCTGGTGCCATCTTGTGACTGAAAAACATTAGCTACAGACCTCCAAACTTTGTGTGGCCTTCAGATTAGCTCAAGAACAGTACGTAGAGAGCTTCATGGAATGGGTTTCCATGGCCGAGCAGCTGCATCCAAGCTTTACATCACCAAGTGCAATGCAAAGCGTTGGATGCAATGATGTAAAGCACGCCACCACTGGACTCTAGAGCACTGGACTAGATGAGTCTGGGTTTGGCGGTTGCCAGGAGAACAGTACCTGCCTGACTTCATTGTGCCAAGTCTAAAATTTGGTGGAGGGGGGATTATGGTGTGGGGTTGTTTTTCAGGGGTTGGGCTTGGCCCCTTAGTTCCAGTGAAAGGAACTCTTAATGCTTCAGCATACCAATACATTTTGGACAATTTCATGCACCCAACTTTGTGGGAACAGATTGGGGATGGCTCCCTCCTGTTCTAACATGACTACGCACCAGTGCACAAAGCAAGGTCCATAAAGACATAGATGAGCGAGTTTGGTGTGGAGGAACTTGACTGGCTTGCACAGAGTCCTGACCTTAAACCGACAGAATACCTTCGGGATGAATTAGAGCGGAGACTGCAAGCCAGGCCTTCTCATCCAACATCAGTGCCTGACCTCACAAATACGCTTCTAGAAGAATGGTCAAAAACACGCTCCAAAACCTTGTGGAAAGCATTTCCAGAAGAGTTGAAGCTGTTATAGTTGCAAAGGGTGGGCCAACTCCATTTTAAACCTTGTGGATTAAGAATGGGATGTCATTAAAGTTCATGTGCATGTCCCGAAACTTTTGGCAATATAGTGTATATGCATATTCAACTACCACGTGAAAGTTTGATTTTGTGAAAATGTCTCTTGTGCTCACTGAACAGTGTGTATATACAGTGCTTCTTGAAAGTTTGTGAACCCCTTGCAGAATCTGTGAAAATGTGAATAGTTTTACCACAATAAGAGGGAACATACAAAATCAGTTTTTTTTTTTTTTTTCTGTCATCTTTTGGCTAGCGTTACATTTATATGATCACTCTCTTATTCATGCAAATGCTTCTAAACCATTCAAGCATGAAAAGACAAAAGTGAACGCACCAGAATTATCTTCGCTCTCGAACGAACAATAATATTGGTTGAGTATTCTCATAAGACATTCGGGAGCACAGAGACTTGTTGTCAACACTGCCCTGAGACTTTTATTAATAAACTAGTTCCGCTACTGAATTTATTACTCAGCAAGGAGGTGGTAATGTCACTGTTTCTGAAGTCATTAAACTTACAGCTTCATAGGCTGCATTTACACAGCAAGTCTTAATACACAGATCCAATCTTTTTACCATATATCTTACTTTTTGGCCCGCCTGTTTACATTCACTTTATCCGATATCTGTGTTTACATTAATTCCCCCCCAAAATGATTGTTGGTGGAGGCTTTACTATGCACATGGTAGACCCTCTGGTTTTAAATGGCTGTACTATTAAAATATATACATTTCATGTCGGGTGGCCATGGTTATTTCCCAGCATGGACAAGATAATAGCTGTCATGGATGTTTGCCCGAACAAACAGGAAAATAACAGTAATTTTCGTTTGTTATTTAATAGCCTACAGCTCATTAGATCTATAATTCTGAAGTGAAATAAAGTAGTGCTGTAAGATTACATTCAAATTAATTAACGAAAGAGAGAGAGAGACAGTGTGCACGAGTGAGTGCACATCTGCTTCATAATACAACATAAAAAGCTATATTTGTAGGTAAACGTGTCCCCGTCGCCTTGTGGTGGGAATCATATATACGTGTTTGGTATATTGTGTTCATATAATATTGCAAAACACTTTTGCTGATATTGAGGTGGGATACGGGTAAAGTTAGGGACAGGCGTGGTGGTATGGGTAAGTTTAAGGGTAGGGTTAGGTATAAAGGAAGTGTCAGAAATTAATTACAGAGATTGCAGGTAATATTTAAAATGTAAGTACAATGTAAAAACATGCATGTACACAGTAAGTGCATTGTATAAAATTATTAATTTAAATGTTAGTACATGTCCAGATATCGGATATGTATCTGAATTAAAACCACATTTGGAAGTGGCTCAGATTGGAATGCGAAAAAAAACGGAAAAAAAAACGGATCTCATGCAAATTTTTGTGTTCAAATTCCGATCTGTGTCAGATGTGAGAAAAAAATCTGATATTTTGTGCCAGTGTAAACGCAGCCATAGTAGAGAGATGCTGCACTGATGCAGGTAATTCACATGCACATCTGTTAGAATTCCTTCAAATTCATTCAAATAAATATTAGAATTCAATCAAATGTAACCTTTATCTCGATGTCTGATTTAAAGCAGACAGAATGCTAGATCTAACAAGCCGTAGGTAGCTGACGAAAATAAATGTAATTTTAAATAAAATAAATAATGTAATTTTAACCCTGTAATTGTAACCATTTTAACCCCCAGTAAAATGTAGCACTATAAACGGCTAGCTGTGCATTAAACAGTTCAAACCACTTTGTGTCGGGTGGTTCTTTGCCTCCACGTCATGCATTAAAATTATTTAATGCACAGCTAACTGTGGATTATCCTTTACATATGCTAAACTATGTACAACTAATTTATGTATCTAAAAACAAGCAAAAAAAAACAAAACATTTTTTTTATTTTTATTTTTATTTTTTATTAATCCTGTGATAATGACTTTTCTTTCCATAAAGTATTGACGTGTGCAGTTATTTTTTTAGGTTCAATGGTTAAAGCTCTCTCCATCATGACTGTCAGATATAGATGCATTAAGTTATGCTCACAGGCCCACTGGTGATTTTGTGGTTTTGGATCTGTCATGCTGCTGTAGGGGAGTCTGGCTGTTCAGTTCTGCAAAGATGAACTCATGGAGAGTTGTGATGCCCATCACATCTTCCTCTCTGAGTGTGTGTGGGACATTTTTTTTTCTCCATGTACAGTGTCTGTCTCAGAGGGCACATAAATAAGCTGGATAAAAGCGGATCCACTGTGAAGAAAACATCGCTCTCAGCCATTCAACATTTTAATTGTGAATAATCCAAAGTTCAATGTCTGTGTGGAGGGGTTTCAGCCTTTCTTAGGAGGTGAGGGCTGCAGGGAAACCTTGTGTGTTCTGTTTTATTCATATGATGAAATATACAGTCTCTTCAGTAAGATGAGAGGGACGAGGGAATGACTGTCTGTAAATATCAAATGTGCCACAACTGGTGACACGCCGTTGGCTCTGCGTATAGTGTCGGCATGTGCTGAGCTATTACTAAAGAAAGCGGAGCCATTACAATTCAAGAGCTCTTCATGCACAACCCATTTTACTTTAGTAATGTGACACGTGTCAGAGTGAAACGGCGTTTAACAAGAAAGAAAAGAAAAAAAGTAGGACGAGACTTGACTGGAATGTGTAAAGTCGGACTTTGGACTTCACAACATTTGAGGGATTTTTAGCCTCGTTCAGACTGTCAGTCCAAACCTGATTTTTGTATCCGATTGGAATATGATCATATTTAGCAAGTGTGTTTATAATATATACAAATAAAATATGTTTAATAGATGTTTAAAGGTTCTAAGGATATCTTATATAAGTATCTTAAATTATTTCATAATATGTAACATTTTTGTTTTTCTAGTGATAAAATATATTTATATTATACAAACCCGAATCCAAAAAAGTTGGGACTCTGTACAAATTGTGAATAAAAAAGGAATGCAATAATTTACAAATCTCATAAACTTATATTTTATTCACAATAGAATATAGATAACATATCAAATGTTGAAAGTGAGACATTTTGAAATGTCATGCCAAATATTGGCTCATTTTGGATTTCATGAGAGCTACACATTCCAAAAAAGTTGGGACAGGTAGCAATAAGAGGCCGGAAAAGTTAAATGTACATATAAGGAACAGCTGGAGGACGTCTGGGGACTGAAGAGACAAGTTGCTCAAGTTTAGGAATAGGATTGTTGTCCCATTCTTGTCTAATACAGGCTTCTAGTTGCTCAACTGTCTTGGGTCTTCTTTGTCGCATCTTCCTCTTTATGATGTGCCAAATGTGCATGGGTGTGTAAGGGGGTGTGCATGTGCTATGGGTGAAAGATCTGGACTGCAGGCTGGCCATTTCAGTACCCGGATCCTTCTTCTACGCAGCCATGATGTTGTAATTGATGCAGCATGTGGTCTGGCATTGTCATGTTGGAAAATGCAAGTCTTCCCTGAAAGAGACGACGTCTGGATGGGAGCATATGTTATTCTAGAACTTGGATACACCTTTCAGCATTGGTGCCTTTCCAGATGTGTGAGCTGCCCATGCCACACGCACTCATGCAACCCCATACCATCTGCATCCAGTATGGTTTTCCGGCCTTGAGCGTAGTGGCAATCTCTGTGGCCTTACGCACAGAGATTGTTCCAAATTCTCTGAATCTTTGGATGATATTATGCACTGTAGATGATGATAACTTCAAACTCTTTGCCATTTTTCTCTGAGAAACTCCTTTCTGATATTGCTCCACTATTTTTGGCCGCAGCATTGGGGGAATTGGTGATCCTCTGCCCATCTTGACTTCTGAGAGACACTGCCATTCTGAGAGGGTCTTTTTATACCCAATCATGTTGCCAATTGACCTAATAAATTGCAAATTGGTCCTCCAGCTGTTCCTTATATGTACATTTAACTTTTCCGGCCTCTTATTGCTACCTGTCCCAACTTTTTTGGAATGTGTAGCTCTCATGAAATCCAAAATGAGCCAATATTTGGCATGACATTTCAAAATGTCTCACTTTCAACATTTGATATGTTATCTATATTCTATTGTGAATAAAATATAAGTTTATGATATTCGTAAATTATTGCATTCCTTTTTTATTCACAATTTGTACAGTGTCCCAACTTTTTTTGGAATTGGGTTTGTATTTTCAAATACATTTTTATATTATTATTGTTTTTTATTTAAAATTATTATTGCCCCTGGTTCAGTAAGGAACTCTTGCTATAAAGTATCAGTGATTCAGACAAATTTTAAGTATCAACACCACTTGCCAACACCAAAAAAATGCAATCTAATCCTGTTTACATGAAATAAGTCTGCTTGCGGATAGATTTAAGCTTACAGACCTGTTCAGTCCAAGAACGTCGAAGAATCAAACAATCCAAGATCATGCCAAATCTTCAACAATCAAATCCAGCTAACTGAGCTAGCGATGTACAAAGAACGGACCCCTTGTCTGGTCACTGTTATGCTAAATTATGTTGTGGTATTACCTGTCTGCCTGTCTTTGGAGTACTTATAATTAAACCACATCTGGGAACTGTATTTACAATGAAACTATGTTTGGGAACTGTATTTACCTGTCTTTGTCTTCCTGCCTGCACACACCCGTGACAATACTCAAGATACCAAGTATTCGAAGTATATTTGGCTTGTAGTTGTGTTTTTGCTCTTTTGATTGAAAGAAAACTTAACATCCAAACTAGTAGTTTACTGAGAGTACACTGCAAAGTAAAAGTAAAAATGTACTACAAGTATTAAAATAGTAAACTACTAGTATACTTACAAGTTCACTTGTAGTACAGATGCAGTACAAATGAGAAACATAGTTGTGCACTCAAAGTCCACTACTGTTACTCTTATAGTACACTTAAATGTATACTTTAATTTAGTCCCAAGCAGAATTGAAATAGTACACTTACAAGTTTACTACTAGTACATTGATTTTAGTATACTTACTAAATAACACATACCTAAAAATATACTTGAACATTACTAAAGTATACTAAAATGAAATTGAAGTATATTTATTTTCTGTAAGGGTCTATATAGAAGAGTTGCAATGTTATTAAAGATGTTTGTGCTCTCCATATCTTTCTTCTGGCAGTATGTCAGGGTTGGTTTTGGGTTTTGTTTCACGTTTATGTTTTCATGTATTTTATTTTGTAATTTCATAGTTCAGTTCCTGGTCTTGTAATGTGATTCCCTTCCCATAATGTGATCATGTCATGTGCTTCCCTAGTCTCATGTGTTATGTTCCTATTGATTGGTTTAGTTATGTGTCATATTCTGATTGGTTCCCTTGTTTCATGTGTCTTGTTCTCATTGGTTGGTTTTGTCATGTGATCCCTATAGTCCTGTATTTAAACCTGTTTGTGTGCCATGTTACCTTGTTGGTTATTGAAGTGTGTATGCTGTTCCATGTGTCCATTATCTAGGTTTGCGCATAGTCAAGTTTTGGATTTTGTTTACACAGTTGCAACGTTAAATAGATGCTTCTGATTTCTGGGCACTGAAGCATCTTCAGCTGACAGTATAAAGAGGTCATCAAGGGGTCGAAGAAAGTTCGCCTTTGGTCCAATTTTGTGAAATTGCTTTGACAGCACAGAGCTCTTTTGCTAAAAACAGCATTAATTTGCTTGTATGTTTTAAAGTTATGCATTTCCAAATTTGTCAAAGAACGTTAACTACACAGATAAAGGTCTGATGTGGAAAATGACACGTCTGCTGGAGTCTAGAGTGGACACCTGATGGATTTTACTCTGTTATGTGTTTTACTGCTGCTTGTAAAACACACACTGTAAATTTCTGTTGTTGGTCATAACATGATAAACTTGTAATTTGTGGTGTGTTATACTGGCACTCGTAAACAGTACAGCTGTTCCTCTCGGACTACAGAGATGGTATTTTCTGTGTTTTAGATATTTAGAAAAGATACATCCAAATGAAGCACAGATCTTTAGATGTTTTACATCCCTTGGGTTTAATGTCAAGTAAGTTTAAAATCATGTTTTATAAATTAAGTATTACATTCCATTTAAAGGATTTGTTCACTCCAGTATTTTTCTCCACACAATGGTTTTCAATGGCAACCAACGGTTTGAAGGTCCAAATCAATGTAGTTTCAAAGGGCTTCAGAAGGCTCTGCACGATCCAGCCGAGGAACTGGGTCTTATCTAGCGAAACCATTTGTCATTTTCTAAAAAAATTAAACATTTATATAATGTAAAATTTGTACCTTGAATGCAATGTAAGTCGCTTTGGATAAAAGCGTCTGCCAAATGCATAAATGTAAATGTAAATGTTATATACTTTATAACCTTAAATGCGCAGCTTCTGTGTTCTGCTTTTGATGACGTATGCCACCATCTATCTTTCTGATGTGATGATGTCATACGCCGTGAAGAAGAACAACACTGAATTTGAGGTTAAAAAGTAAACACTCTAAAAACTTTTACTATGATTTACACTTTTTTTTTTTTTTTTTGGGTGAAACATTTTTACAAAAATTTAGTAAATTTTAAAGCAGTGAAATCAAATACATACACCGTATGAACTGAGTAAATGCAAGTAAAAAAATTAAGTAGATTGAGTAACTGCATTTGGTACATTTACAAATAAAACTGAGTAGAAAAATTGGGGAAAAACATTGAAAAAACAATATTTATGAGTAATATTAACTTTTATAGAATAACTTTAATATTAACTTTAATTTCCTCTAAACCTTTGTAAAATACTCCATGGAACCACACTTATACATGACATTGACCTTTATTTTCGATGAGTAACGTTACAGCAATGCAGCATATATTACTGTTTTGACATTTGCCAATATTTAAACTCATGTAACAAACATTTTAGAAGTAAAAATGAAACATTTAAAAGTAATTCAAGTGTAACCAACCGGTCTGTTATCCATTTCCACCGTATCAGCACTGGTTCTCGAGCCTAAGATGGACTCGCGCTCTGCCTGTGAACTTAGAACTTCAGACCGCCGTCCTGCGTTTCACTCGTAGCCAAACGATGCTGCGCCGCGCCTGACTCTAACTTGTCCATAAACAAACAGTGCACAGTTTTAAGGACATTTTATCATCCAAATTAATTATATTCATTATTTTAGGAATAAAGTTGTGTGTTTTGAGCAAGGCACCAAGCGTTTCAAAGACGTTTTGCGTTAAATTTAAGCACAGTAATGATTTTATAGATAAAATAAAACAAACAAACCTGAATTTCACGGAGGAAATGCACCAGTTCCCATTCAGTCGGTCACTCTCGACGCCACGTCGGAGTACCGACGAATAGGAATCTCGCTCGCGAGAGCCAATCTACTTCGAGTGTAACTAAAACGAGCCAATGCACATTGGCATGCAATGATTGCACCAGGTGCTCATGCCACGCTGTGCGGTATAAATGAGACACAGGTGATTGCATCAAATTAGCATTTTGCTTCCGGGCCGAGTGGTAGATGGTTACTACAGATATCACTCCTTACCCGCAGTCCTGACTGAAGAAGCGGAAGCCGCCTTTCGGAAGCGATCTCTTCATTCGGTGTGACGGCACAGCAGCGGGTCGTGTGGTTTTCCGATCATCTCTCTTTGTTGTTTGAACAGAACGATCACAAAGGCTGTTCTCACAGCCGGTTCGGTGCGCTAGGTGGAGAGCGCTAAAAAGCCGTTCCCACGGCTGGTAAGAGAGCGCCTTCGTGTGAGAGAGCGCGCACGTCAGGCTGCACTATCCCTGGCGGTGTCGCCGCGACCCCTTCCCCTGCGTGCTTCAGCACCAAGGAGAGCGTCCTTCTGAAAGAGCTTACACAGATAGAGCTTGCGTCTTTTTCAAGATGACATTCTATCTGTGTGTTTCTGGATGCGGTGGTTTCCTGTCACCGAGGGATGGTCATCAGCGCTGTATCTCGTGTTTGGGCGTTCAGCACGCTGAGGCAGCACTGGTGGATGAATCATGTTCTCACTGCGGGAACATGACCATCTCGGAGTTGCGATCGCGGCTCCGTCTCGCAAGGGGCGGAGCCTCTGTGCCTCTGCCGCAATCTAACTCTCCTCAGAGAGTTACTTCAGGCAGTAGCCCGGCTGATTTGAGGGTTACGGTGAGCGCGTTTCCCCCAGGGAACCAACCCCCGGGGAACCCTCATCCCTCTCGCACTCCGCAGCCAGTAGAGCTGCCATTGGAACGCAGTGGGGCCGTCCACGAGATGTGCACCATCCGTATCCTTTGGGGCTCCCCTTGAGGACCAGATGTCCATCGCTGCATCGGAGGGAGGGTCAGAACTCTCTGGAGAGGATGTGTCGGCGCAGGGGGCTCCTCCGGGTAGACCCGCTGTGCCCGATACTGATCCGGAGATGATGGCTATGCTTGCCCAGGCCGCCGAGAGAGTCGGGCTCGTGTGGAACCCTCCACCGTGTCCCGAACCCTCTAGGCTGGATGATTGGTTTCTCGGGGTGGCCCGTGCTGGTTCTCAACGCCCCACCCCGGTGCCTTTTTTCCCGGAGGTGCACGAGGAGCTCACAAGGTCGTGGATGGCACCTTTTACTGCCCGAAACCGGCCTAGTGGATCCTCCTCCCTCACCACCCTCGATGGCGGACCTGCAAAGGGATACACGCAGGTTCCCCCCGTGGAACGGGCCGTTGCTATGCAACTGTGCCCCTAACTCCACTTCCAGGGGAACCCGTGTCTTCCCTCCGGGCCTGTAGGTACTCATCCGATCTGATCGGGAAGGCCTACCTGGCTTGTGGAGAGGCAGGCTCCGCTTTTTGCGCCACGGCGTTGTTGCAGGTCCATCAGGCCCGGCTCTGAAGACCTTGCACGAGGGTGGTCGCGATCCCGCAGTTCTCCAGGAACCGAGAACCGCAGCGGACCTCGCGCTCGCGTGCGGCGAAGGTTACGGCGCGGGCCGTGGGTCGTGGCGATGTCCACTATGGTGGTCCAGGAACGCCACCTCTGGCTGTGTCTGGCGGACATGAGGGAGACCGACAAAGTCAGGTTCCTTAACTCCCCCGTCTCCCAGACTGGCCTCTTCGGCGACGCGGCCCAGAACTTCGCCCATCAGTTCTCGGCCGCACAGAAGCAGACTGAGGCGGTCAGTCACATTCTGCCTCGGCGGTCAGCTGCTGTCTCCACTCCGCCGCCGGCAGCGCCTCAGCCTGCTCGTCGCCGAGGGCGGCCGCCTGCGTCTGCCTCCGCTCCCGCGCCGCAGCAGCAGCCTCCACCCAAGCGGCGTTGTGGAGCCGGGCGCAAGCAGGCCGCCCTACCCGTCCAGACGCCTGCCAAGAGGAGAGGCAAGGCCAAGGGCAGGCTGCCACGAGACGGGCGACCCGGAGGTGAGGAGGACTGCTCTTCTGGAGATGGTGACCACACCGCTCCATCCCCCGGTGGAGGGCTGGAAGGAGAATCTTGTGTTCCATTTTGTCTCTGTTCCGCCGCTGGGCTCAGCCCCAGCGGTACCCAAATTCTCAACACAAGAGCAGTTCCTTCCATCTCCGGGTCCGCAGGGGGCTCGGAGAGTTGTGGCCGGTCAAACGCCGGACCACACTCATCCTCCCTCTTTGCCAGCGGGCAGCAGTGGACAACCCCCTCATGTTCCTGCTGCCCACCTGTGGAATCAGGTAAGTGTTGCACGGCACACTCTCACCTCGCTGCGGGCCGCCTCCACGAGACAGCCGCCCCAGTCCGGTACCTGCATTCCACCTCGCTGCCCCACGGTGGGTACGCCGGTGGTCACTATGGTCCTGCTTGTACGGTCCCTGGGAGCCTGGCTAGTGCTCCTCGGTCCGTCTCGCTGGCTCATTCGGACCATCAGGCTCGGCTACGCGATTCAGTTCGCCTGGCGCTCCCCCAGGATCAGGGGCATCCGCTTCACTTCGGTGAATGCTGCAGATGCCCATGTCCTGTGTGTGGAGATCGCTGTCCTGCTGGCGAAGGACGCGATAGAGCCGGTCCTCCAGCCGATATGAAGACCGGCCTCTACAGCCCGTACTTCATTGTACCCAAGAAAGCCGGTGGGTTACGGCCAATCTTGGACCTGCGAATCCTGAATCGGAGCCTCCACAAGCTACCGTTCAAGACGCTCACGCAGAAGCGCATTTTCGAATGCATCCGTCCCCAAGATTGGTTTGCAGCGGTCGACCTGAAGGACCGCAGACTTTCATGTCTCGATCCTTCCTCGACACAGGCCATTTCTGCGCTTTGCGTTCGAGGGTTGAGCATATCAGTACAAAGTCCTGCCCTTCGGGCTGGCCCTGTCCCCCATGTCTTTACGAAAGTCACGGAGGGGCCCTCGTGCCCATGAGAGAACAGGCGTTCGCATCCTCAACTATCTCAGCGACTGGCTCTTTCTAGCACAGTCCTGGGATCAGTTGTGCGAACACAGGGACCTGGTGCTCAGACACCTCAGCCAGTTGGGTCTTCGGGTCAACTGGGAAAGGAGCAAACTCGCCCCCGGGCAGAGGATCTCTTTTTCGGTATGGAGTTGGATTCGGTTGAGCAGGCAGCGCGCCTCACAGAGGAGCATGTCCAGTCGATGCTGAACTGCCGGAACACGTTTCAGGGCAGGATGGCGGTTCCACTGAAACGGTTTCAGAGGCTCCTGGGGCATATGGCAGCCGGCGGCAGTAACGCCGCTCGGCCTGCTTCATATGAGACCGCTTCAGCATTGGCTACGGCCGAGTCCCGAGATGGGCGTGGCAACGCGGCACTCACCGGTGAGCATCACACCGCCTGTCGCCAGTCCTTCAGTCCGTGGTCAGACCCTTCGTTCCTTCGGGCTGGAGTGCCCTGGAACAGGTGTCCAGGCATACTGTGGTTTTCACGGATGCCTCCGCCATGGGCTGGGGAGCCACGTACAACGGGCATGCAGTGTCAGGGGTTTGGGACGGGCCCGCACCTGCATTGGCACATCAATTGCCTCGAGTTGCTAGCAGTACATCTTGCTCTGAGCCGCCTCAAAGGGGCGGTGCACGGGCAAAGATGTACTGGTCCACACGGACAACACTGCGGCTGTTGCGTATATCAACCGACAAGGTGGTCTGCGCTCCTGTCGCATGTCGCAACTCGCCCGCCATCTCCTCCTCTGGAGTCAGAAGTGTCTGAGGTCGCTTCAGGCCATTCATGTCCCTGGTGTGCGCAACCGTGTGGCCGACGAGCTCTCACGGGCTGCGCTCCCAGGGGAGTGGCGACTCCACCCCCAGGTGGTTCAGCTGATCGGGAGACAGTTCGGGGTGGCACAGGTCGACCTGTTTGCTTCCCCAGAAACGTCCCACTGCCAGTGGTTCTATTCGCTGACCGAGGGTACACTCGGCACGGATGCCCTTTGCGCACAGCTGGCCCCAGGGGCTGCGCAAATATGCGTTTCCCCAGTGAGCCTACTTGCACAGACACTGTGCAAGGTCAGGAGGACGAGGAGCAGCTCCTGTTGGTGGCGCCGTGCACTGGCCCAACCGGACCTGGTTCCCAGAACTTATGCTCCTCGCGACAGCCCCTCCTTGGCCGATTCCTCTGAGGAAGGACCTTCTGACTCAGAGATGGGGCACCCTGTGGCACCCGCGTCCAGACCTGTGGAAGCTTCATGTCTGGCCCCGGGGACGGACGCGGAGGTTCTAGGTGACTTACCCCAAGAGGTAGTTAACACCATCACTTCGGCACGTGCACCGGTCTACAAGACAGGCTTACGCCTCGAAGTGGAACCTGTTCGTCGAGTGGTGTTCTTCGCCGAGAGGACCCCGAAGATGTTCGATCGCGTCTGTGCTTTCCTTCCTGCAACAAGGGTTGGGCGTAGGCTGTCACCCTCCACCCTCAAGGTCTATGTTGCTGCTATATCCGCCTATCACGACCACGTAGAAGGTAAGTCGGTTGGGAAGCACGACCTGGTCGTCAGGTTCCTTAGGGGGGCGAGACGGTTAAATCCTCCTCGACCCCCCTCCATACCCTCTTGGGATCTTGCTCTGGTGCTCCGAGCACTCCAGAATGCCCCATTCGAGCCTTTGCAGTCAGCAGAGCTAAAGATTCTGTCTATGAAGACTTTGCTGTTGGCTGCATTGGCCTCCATCAAGAGGGTAGGGGACCTGCAGGCATTTTCGGTCGACGAATCGTGCCTAGAGTTCGGGCCGGGTAATACCCACGTGGTATTCCTACCACTCCCTTCAGGGACCAGGTGGTGAACCTGCAAGCGCTGCCCCCGGAGGAGGCAGACCCAGCCCTAGCTTTGCTCTGTCCCGTCCGCGCTCTGCGGATCTACGTGGATAGAACTCAAAGCTTCAGAACCTCAGATCAGCTCTTTGTCTGTCACGGAGGCCAGCAGAAGGGAAAGGCTGTCTCCAAGCAGAGGATGGCCCACTGGATAGTGGATGCCATCACCTTGGCTTACCAAGCACAAGGTGTGCCCTGTCCGCTCGGGGTGCGAGCACACTCTACTAGAAGTGTTGCATCCTCCTGGGCGCTGGCACGTGGCGCCTCGCTGTCAGACATCTGTAGAGCTGCGGGCTGGGCGACACCCAACACGTTCGCTAGATTCTATAGCCTACGTGTAGAGCCGGTCTCCTCCTGTGTTCTCACCTCAAACGGGTAGAAGCACTGAGAGGCCCCGGCTCTTGTCGGCTTGCTGCGCTCCGGCGCTCTTATTCTCCAGAAGCAAACTCTGTGAGTCCTCCATCTCCCTCCATCTCCCCTTGCCGCTGAATCCTTGAGAACCGGTAATGGGCTGGGCTTATATGAGTGACCCTGCGGGGATTTCTAGGCACGCTTTCCCAGTGTCATCCAATAATCACTGAACAGGGTCATGCGGAACAGCAGTGATGGACTTCCTGGTGTGAGCCCCGTCTCATCAGGTAAGAGAGCTCAGGTGGCTCACACTGGGCACTGGAAGGGGGCAGAGGCCATGGCACTTTGGTAGGGATTCCTATTCGTCGGTACGCCGACGTGGCGTCGAGAGTGACCGACTGAATGGGAACGTCTCGGTTACGTATGTAACCCTCGTTCCCTGAAGGAGGGAATGGAGACGCCACGTCCCGTCGCCATGTCCTCTGTACCCTGCTGGGGTGCCTGCCTACCTACTCGGCTCCTCAGCAAAAGGCTAATTTGATGCAATCACCTGTGTCTCATTTATACCCGCACAGCGTGGCATGAGCATCTGGTGCAATCATTGCATGCCAATGTGCATTGGCTCGTTTTAGTTACACTCGAAGTAGATTGGCTCTCGCGAGCGAGATTCCTATTCGTCGGTACTCTGACGTGGCGTCTCCGTTCCCTCCTTCAGGGAACGAGGGTTACATACGTAACCGAGACGTTCTGCGACGCTGAGAAGAAGGAACTGTTCTGGAGACTGAAGAGAATTCAAACAGCCCGCTCTCACTCAACCGTTGAGCTGGGACATTCTAAAACGCTTAACGTGAAAAACGCTTAACGTGGCTTAATGTATTATAGTGTTATTAACTGACCAAACTCAGGAAATACCATATTAATAAAGTATACTATGTACAAAAAAAATCAGATGAGCCCAGAATATGAACACAACGTGTTTAATTACACATTAAGTGTTTTCCTCCCATAGAAAACCATTATAAGAAAACGCTTAACTTGTAATTAAATGCACGTTCAAATTCTGGGCTCATCTGATTTTTATTGTACATGGTATACTTTATTAGTATTATGTTTACTGAGTTTGATCTGTTAATAACAGTGTCTTACTACATTAAGCCACGTTAAGCGTTTTCCACATTTAAGCGTTTTAGAATGTCCCAGTCAGGGGGCAGGGGAGGGTGCATTGTTTTAATCAAGTAAACTTACTCAATTTCTTTAGTGCGTGTTAAATATTAATAATCTTGATTTGAATTAAGTAATATTTGTGGTTCTTGAAACAGATCGAATTAATTCTCCATTCTCAAATATTTTGATAGAAATTTCATAAATATATTTAGTATATTTGAAATAAATAATTGGTTATTCAAATACTATATTCTTTTAGTGAAAAAACAAACAAAACTTGACTATAACTGTACATTTTAGACAAAATTAACTGTTGGATTTTTAGTCAATTATTTTGGTATGTTCAACTCAAAACATCAAGTTAATGGTATTTAGAGACTTTATTGAGTTAATAAAGTTAATGTTTACTGTGACATCTACTAAGCCACATTTTTTAGAGTGTATAAATGTTTTTTTTTTTTTTTTGAAAATGACAGTTTAGCCAGATAAGACGCTATTCCTCAGCTGGAATCATGCAGAGCCTCTGAAGCCCTTTGAAACTGCATTGATTTGGACCTTCAACCCGTTGCAAATGAAAACCATTATGTGGAGAAAAATCCCAAAAAACTTAAAAGGGTAACTATTATGCCCCTTTTACAAGATGAAATATAAGTCTCAGGTGTACCCAGAGTGTGTCTGTGAAGTTTCAGATCAAAATTCCTAACAGATAATTTAATAGGGGAGAGTGAGGCACAACCTAACGCAGGGTTAGTTGTAACACACGTTTTAAAACTTTCCAACCATGCCAGCATAACGAAACTTTGTGTATCTACTAGTTGCCATATCAACACTATATCGATAAAAAAATGCTCAAAAATGACAAAAACTTTAGAAGATATCACTGAACATGTATTTAACCATAGCAATAGTACATTTCTTACTTAAGTTTATTTTTCATCTCTATTTTTTGTATTTAAAATGAGACAAATCTGATGTTATTCTAATCTTATATCTATTATTTAACAGTTGATATAGTTCTTTAATGCTGATCTTAAATCCCACTTTAAATCCCAGTTGTGCAGGTGGGGCATGTTGTAACACTGCGTTACAATGAGCCCCTATTAGAACTACGCTATTACACTCACCTAAAGGATTATTAGGAACATCATACTAATACTGTGTTTGACCCCCTTTCGCCTTCAGAACTGCCTTAATTCTACATGGCATTGATTCAAAAAGGTGCTGAAAGCATTCTTTAGAAATGTTGGCCCATATTGATAGGATAGCATCTTGCAGTTGATGGAGATTTGTGGGATGCACATCCAGGGCACGAAGCTCCCGTTCCACCACATCCCAAAGATGCTCTATTGGGTTGAGATCTGGTGACTGTGGGGGCCATTTTAGTACAGTGAACTCATTGTCATGTTCAAGAAACCAATTTGAAATGATTCATGCTTTGTGACATGGTGCATTTTCCTGCTGGAAGTAGTCATCAGAGAATGGGTACATCGTGGTCATAAAGGGATGGACATGGTCAGAAACAATGCTCAGGTAGGCCGTGGCATTTAAACGATGCCCAATTGGCACTAAGGGGCCTAAAGTGTGCCAAGAAAACATCCCCACACCATTACACCACCACCACCAGCCTGCACAGTGGTAACAAGGCATGATGGATCCATGTTCTCATTCTGTTCACGCCAAATTCTGACTCTACCATCTAAATGTCTCAACAGAAATCAAGACTCATCAGAACAGGCAAAATTTTTCCAGTCTTCAACTGTCCAATTTTGGTGAGCTTGTGCAAATTGTAGCCTCTTTTTCCTATTTGTAGTGGAGATGAGTTGTACCCGGTGGGGTCTTTTGCTGTTGTAGCCCATCCGCCTCAAGGTTGTGCGTGTTGTGGCTTCACAAATGCTTTGCTGCATACCTCGGTTGTAGCGAGTGGTTATTTCAGACAAAGTTGCTCTTCTATCAGCTTGAATCAGGCGGCTCATTCTCCTCTGACCTCTAGCATCAACAAGGCATTTTCGCCCACAGGACTGCCGCATACTGGATGTTTTTCCCTTTTCACACCATTCTTTGTAAACCCTAGAATTGGTTGTGTGTGAAAATCCCAGTAACTGAGCACCAGTCTGGCACCAACAACCATGCCACGCTCAAAATTGCTTAAATCACCTTTCTTTCCCATTCTGACATTCAGTTTGGAGTTCAGGAGATTGTCTTGACCAGGACCACACCCCTAAATGCATTGAAGCAACTGCCATGTGATTGGTTGATTAGATAATTGCATTAATGAGAAATTGAACAGGTGTTCCTAATAATCCTTTAGGTGAGTATATATTAAAAAATTTCAAATATTTTATTTAAAATATAAGTTAATAATTGTATTTTATTGAAAAAATATTTTATTTTGTCTTGGATATATATATATATATATATATATATATAATAAATAATAAAATATAAATATTTTTTTTTTATATCTGATAACATTTTAAGCTGTCATTTGGTCACGTTACAATGTGCCCCCTCACATGTTACAATGTACCCCACCTAAGGGCATGTTGTCACATTTCACTTCCATTCTTTCGGGGTAAATCAAGAAAAAGTATACACTGTATTAATGAAACAAAACCACATAATTGTACTAGACATGTGGGAAATTAATGTGAGAAAAAATAAATACTCTGAACCCCAAGTGGATTTTCACAAACTGAGAAAATCAAATAGCATTAGGTTGTGCCCCGCTCTCCCCTATACCATTTTGAAAATTCCAATTTTTGGGTTTGAGAAAAATTTACTGTTTTGTGTGTGTTTCCTTTAAATGCAAATGAGCTGCTGCTCCCCACCACAGGGCGGAGTCTTCGCAGCTGGTGAACACCAGTGAACATGCAAATGAAAACTGAAACATGATACATCTGTTTGGCTTTGATTATCATCTCTATTGCGGACACGCTCACGTGACATTGCAGTTCTTCATCATCATGAAATATTATCATCTGCATGCATTTTAAAACCATATCACTCTCAACTTGAGCACACACACCTGACGCATGCGCACAGAGAGCTGGATGTTGGTGCGCCCATGAGATTAGATTAGTTCTCTTTCATGTGTTATTGCGATTGAACTGTCAAATGCACACAAGGTTATGTCAGAAACACACAAACAGTTGGTTATGTTTGTGCACGTATGCAGCAAGTCCAGAAATCCAGTGTGTATATTAGATTCATGTAACGTTACTAAAGTGAAAGCAGTGTAATATACAGCACCTACTGCTATATATGCTGTTAAAGGTGCACTATGTAACTTTTACATCCGCTAGAGGTCACCTATTCAAAACAAAAGTGTAGTTTGATGACGCCAAGTTTGAGCGCAGAATCTTGGGACATGTGGTCTTCACCTCACAGCCGGTGGAAAAGAATCGGGATAGGACTCAGACTGAAATCAAGTTCATGGATGCGGTTATTAACATTAGTGTAGTATGAAGCAGAGCAGGACCGAGTGTTGTGGGAGCTGAGCAAGTGCAGCTGGAGCGATTGTTAATAAGATGAACACAACACACGCCTCACAAGCAGCGGGACTTTTATTATGCCACAGTCACCGGTGCCATTTCCATGAGTATGAGGTAATACAGCTCTGTTTATCATATTAAATACATTTGAGTGTGTTGAAAATGATGTTATGACTCTGTGCGTTCGCTCTGCGGCTGCTATGACACTTGTTGCACACTGCAGTAAGAGTAAAGCGTTTCTGCAAAATAAAACCGGAAACCGAGGGCAACGCAGGCGAGGCCCTCACACGTCCCGGTTCCTTGGTTAAAATAGCAATTGTCTCACGATTTACAAATAGTTGGAAACATTTGGGATATTGTAAATTCTCAACTAAACAAAATATATAACACTGGCCTAGTGGTTTTTGGATATTTTACTAAATTTGTTTTACATAGTGCCCCTTTAATATGAATCAAACGTTAAAGGATAAACAGAAAATCACTCACTGCTCTTGACTGAATAACCTTCAGTAGCTTTATTAAGAACACATTTCTTAATCTCTTACTCTGGCAAGGAGATAAACATGGCGGACTTTGTACAGCTCTCTGAGGGCGGGGTCTATGCTAATATGGCAGTGTCCATCAACACTCGTGGGCGGAAACACCTTACACTGTCGCCAGTTTGTGATTTGTCCCTTCTCAGACCACTGTTGGTAAATTCTCATCCCTGCATGCTGACCAGGAGCAACTCACAAGCCATGCCATTTCAGAGATACTCTGAGCCAGTCACCTTTCCAGAACAATTTGCCCTGTGTCAAAGTCATTCAGATCTTTATTACCGTCCATTTCTCCTGCATCCATTTCGTTATTGCCTTTAATATTTTTTGAAAGAAGTCTCTTATGCATTTCTATTTTAATGTATTTTAAATTGAAATAAAATTAATGTATTCCTGTGATGGCAAAGCTGAATTTTCAGCATCATTACTCCAGTCTTCAGTGTCACATGACCCTTCAGAAATCAACTGTCACTTTTGACTAATTTAATACATCCTTGCTGAATAAAAATATGTAAATTTTATTTTATTAAACTTTTTTTTTTATCTAATAAAAAAGACTACATAAAGTCGATGACAATTCTAAATGAGTTGACAGTTTGCATCGTATCATCATTAGCAATGCTTCATAGGATGAAGGCGTTAAGTGCACACACACACTAGATAATTCATCTTAGGCAGGACAATGACCCAGCAAAAGTCACTCTGGACTAATAGGCTTATGTCCAGTGTATGTCCAGTGGAGCATTCAATCGAACATCTGTATAATGACTTAAAAATTGCTGTTCACAAATGGTCTCTGTCCAGACTGATGAAGCAAAAGCAATTTTGCCAAGAAGAATGGGGAAAAAAATCTCAGCTATAATTTCTGCTATTAACTATAACAAATATTGCTGCTTTATATTGAATTTAGTCAAACTTTTTGTAGCCCTTTACCTTTATAAGTTGTGTATAGGTAAATCATGAAATCTTTAAAAAGGTTTTTAAAAAAGGTTAAAAACTGAGGTTTTGAATGAGGACCTTTTATAAGCAGGCATGTCCATTTTAGATGATGTGTGAAGATGTGGAAGAGAGATAGATTCAATGCAAGCATTTATATTTTTATGTTAACTGTCTCCTTGTACAGATGTACCAAATCAGACCATGTCAAACTTATAGTCAACAATCTTTGAGATCTTAATTAAATCTCTTATATTAAAATAGCAGTGATCCATAAAATGGTCCATTTAAATTAAACACTAAAACTGGCAGATTTCACTTTTTATCTTCAAAAGTCACAGCATTTCATGACATGCATAATTAAAAGACGCATTACATAAAAAGGCATTTTAGAAACCTCTCGGTGCACCCGATTTTAAAAAAGGCATAACACTCCTGGCCATAAGCCAGATGCGCTTGTGTAAGGCAATAAAAACTGTCTGTTTTAGAACAAAACAAAACAAATGTGCTTTCTGTGATTGGATGTGATGAATATGGACTGACTTTAATGAAAATCAGTTCTCTGTACTTTTCAAAAGGAGTAATTCAAACATTTAGAGATTTTGAAGCTTGTTTGGAAAATTGTAAATGCATGTTCCAACAAACAAAGAAGAGTTCAAATGGATAAAACAATAATGCCTTCATGATGAGAGAGAGAGAGAGAGAGAGAGAGAGAGAGAGAGAGAGAGAGAGAGAGAGAGAGAGAGAGAGAGAAAATTATGAGATAAAAGTCATAATGACAAATAACAAAAATAATTATGGGCTTCCATACTAATCTGATTGGCTGGCTTTGCATAACTTCTAAGATAATAATAATATTTCATTTTATTTTTGGCGAAAGAATAAGAAAATTTAATTTTCAAGAGACCTAATGACACCTTACAGAACAAAAATAAACAAAACATTAATACAAACCCAACAATTTAAAAATAGTAAAATCAAGTAGTAAGTCAAATCAAGGTGTTACACTGGTTAAAAACCATTAAGTCTACAAAATCAAGGTGGATATGGTGAAAGTTAAGTAGGGTATGCTAATCTAAACAGATGTGTTTTAAGTTGTGATTTGAATCGATGAAGAGAGTCCAGAGGACGAATGTAAGGTGGGAGAGAGTTCCAAAGATGTGGGGCAGAGCAGCTGAAGGCTGAATGTCGGTACAGTTAAAATTTCAGCTGTGCAGGAATGAAGTGGTCAGGGAGGAGTGGGGGTAATGGGGGGCTTTGAAGGTTAGCAGAAGAATTCTGTAGTTGATGGGGGGGAACAGGAAGCCTGTGTGGAGGGGTGAGATGTGGTCCGTTGACCTGGTTCGGGTGGTGATCCGAGCCGCAGAGTTCTGACTGGATTGGAGGCGATGGAGCAGTTTATTTGTGGTGCCAATGAGAAGGGCGTTGCAGTAGTCAATGCGGGATGTGACCAGGGCATGAATGAGGACCTGTGTATTGTGTTGGGAGAGGGAGGGGCAGAGTCTGGAGATGTTGCGGAGGTGAAAGTATGCAGTGCCAGTGATATTGCTGATGTGGGGGCCAAAGGGAAGTGCACTGTCCAGAATGACAGCGAGACTTTTGACTTGGGAGGAGGAGCCATCAACTGATATGGTGAACAAGTGGGTTTTGGAGAGTGTGGCCTTTAAACCAGTGAGGAGAACCTCGCTTTTATTTCCAGTGAGTCTGAGAAGATTGATTGACATCCAGTTGCTGATGGTTTGTAGACAGGAGGTGAGGGCAGAGGTGGGAAGAGAGGTGTTTGGTTTTGTGGAAAGGTACAGTTGTATATTACTGGCATAATAGTGTAAGTTGATCCCAAAATGACAGAGAATGTTGCCAAGAGGTAGTATGTAGATGATAAAAAGCAGTGGTCCCAGCACTGAACCCTGAGGAACACCCTGAGGGTGACTGTTGCAGTTTTTGATGTGATGTTTTTTCCCTGAATGAAATGTTTCTGTAGATTTGACCTGAACCAGACTAGTGCATTGTTAGTGATCCCGATGGCACCCAGACATTCCAGAAGAATTGAGTGAGAAATCGTGTCAAATGCTGCGGTGAGGTCGAGAAGGATCAGGATGGATAGATAGAAGGCCGTTGTCAGCTGCAAGTATAGGAGATTGTTAGTGATTTTTACCAGGGCGGATACCAGCTTACTACAATGTGCATTTCTGAGGAAGAACTAGTCACTAGATTTGTCAAAACGAGGTTAGCGGCATCAAATGTTTGAATGTTGGGATGTTTGTTTGTTTTGTTTTTTTAAACGGTTTCACATATAGCAGCTAATAATCCACAAGCACATTTCCACAATTTTCAAATGTTTTATTAACAGCCATTTTTTCAATGGGTCTTTTATTGTGGTACCAACTATTTGATATTACCCACCCACCAGTTAGATGGTCTCTACCTGTTCAAATGTAAATATATATATATATATATATATATATATATATATATATATATATATATATATTTATTTATTTATTTATTTATATACATACTACTTTTTATAATACAGATAATTTCAAAGCAGATCATTGCGCCGCTGCACCCATGGGACGGCTGCAAAGTTCCGTGATTATTGCGCAGGAATGAGAAAATAGTTCCTAGTCTTATATCGGTCTAAAAAAAGCGCAACTTTTCATTTTCCGTTGGTCTCAGTACAGGATGTAACTATAGAAGAGTCAAGTTTTAAATAGGAAAAATATTGAATGTCTTTGGTCATAATTTTTGAGCGCGATGCTAATGGTCTAATCTGATTCAATCGTGTATGCTAAGCTATGCTAAAATAGCTATTGTTTGTGAAAATAGTAGGCCTATGCATATTTCATGCATTTGCATTTTACAAATATTGACATCATTATGCACACCCTTTTATCGGTCAAAGACCAATTGGATGGAAACAGGCTTGAGACAGCAAATTTCACAATCTTTTTTTACGCATATTCACTTTGTCAATAAAAAACTTTTTTTATTTTTTTTTATTGCAAAACAAGAACAATAACAACATACATATATAGAGGATCACAGTGTATTCAACTAGTATCTATTACATTCATAATGGCATCATAGGAAACAACAGAAAATATAATGATGCGCAGCACTGAAAAGGGGCTGGGCTACATACAGCGCTGGAGAAAACAGTGACGTCATCATCCAGCAGCTCAGTACAGTTCTCATCCAATAGTGTTCAAATCAAATAAATAATATTGCTGAATATTAAGTCTTTTTGTTCAGAATAAGTTGCAAAGTGGACCAGGCGGTAAACAAAAGTTACTCTCTTTTTAGCCAGTATGGTGAAGACATTGGACTTCCCAGGCTAGACACTGAACGGTCTTGACAACATATTACTATGAGGGTGAGGGTGATGGTATGAGAAAGGCAAATTGGACAAAACAATGTTGGGTACTCGACACCTGCTCATCACACCCAGCATTAACCTTCTTCTTCTGTCACTTCTAGGCTCAGTGTTTTGTCAAGCTCCTCTGGAGGTGGCACACTGTGAAGTTTTCCAGTCCCAGAGCACCCTGGAGCTGCGGAGGAGACTTGATCTCTGATCAGAGCTGAAGCCTGAGTCGCTCGCTCGCTTTTGTCATATCCTGTCAAGCCTGTATGAACTTCTTTCATGTGCCGATGCGTGGAAAGAGAGAGGTCCTATTTTAGAATTTGATGATACGGTGCATGTTAAAGTGGAAGAGGGAGTGTGGGTGTGGGTGTGTATGCGATCCTAAAATTGTTCAGGAGTCAGTTGCCGTTTTCCTTCATACCCTACAAGATAATGAGAGGTGGAACTAGAAAGAGAGCTGGGGTGGTGAAGAGAAAAGAGAGAGCAAAACTTTGATGATGGGAGAGAGTTGCGTACTGGGTGGGGGGAAAAAAAGAAAGAAAAGTGAAAGACATGACTCGGGGGAGGAGGGAGTAGATGAAAGAAGAGGTGCCCAGTGGTCAGATGATGCAATTTAACAACAGTCATATGGCATTTTCTGCTGCCTGCCTAAAATACACCTGGTAAACAGATACAATCAAACTGTCCGAAAATCAATTACTTCACTGGGATTGCTCTTACCCAAAGACATCCTTTAGATGTCTAGAGATCCCAGAAGGAGTAGGAGGACCCTTTTTGGAGTGATATCCTGCCAGGGGTGACCTTTCTTACAAAGGGCACTTCTAGTGAAGTGCAAATCATGGATCTGAAGCATCAAAAGCCCAGATGATTTTATTCAAACTTCCAAACTAATTATCAGTATGCATATAGTCATCCCTAATGTGAATTTAATTAGTAATTCAGTACATACATGTATACGAGTATAATATACATAATACATACATGTATACATACATACATATATGAGCATATTTAATCAAAATATTTTGGTCATATATCACCCTTAATATATATATATATATATATATATATATATATATATATATATATATATATATATATATATAGTTAAAATAATAAATATATAATTAAAATAATCGTCCACTAATGATCTGGAGCTCAATCTCCAAAAACGTTTAAACAAATTGTCAAATATGCGCTGTTTATAAGTCGGTTTGCCTTCTTTCCATAGCATCCTGGTGCCATGTGTTCCCCAGGTAAGCGACACACATGCACCCGGCCATCCATGTGATGTAAAAGGAAATGTGATTCATCAGACCAGGCCACCTTCTTCCATTACTCCGTAGTTCTGATGCTCACCCGCCCACTGTTGGCGCTTTCGGCAGTGGACAGGGGTCAGCATGAGCACCCTGACTGGTCTGCCTGCTATGCAGCCCCATACGCAACAAACTGTGATGCACTGTGTATTCTGACACCTTTCTATCAGAACCAGCATTACCTTCTTGAGCAATTTGAGCTACAGTAGCTTGTCTGTTTGATCGGACCACATGGGCCAATGTTCACTCCCCATGTGCATCAATGAGCCTTGGCCGCCCATGACCCTGTCACCGGTTCACCACTGTTCCTTTCTTGGACCACTTTTGATAGATATTCTGACCACTGCAGACCGGAAAGACCCCACAAGAGCTGCAGTTTTGGAGATGCTCTGACCCAGTCGTCTGGCCATCACAATTTGGCCCTTGCCCTCGCTCAAATTCTTATGCCCAATTTTTTTTCCTGCTTCTAACACATCAACTTTGAGGACAAAATATTAAAATTGTTAAACAACGCAATACATTGTCTGAATACAATGCAAAATCAGCAAAATGTCAAAATGTCAAATGTCTTTGAACAATCAAAATCAAATACACGCATAATTATGCCTAAATGTCCGTCTTGGCAGTTATATCTTGAGTGAATAAGTTTGGGATGTATGGCTGCATTGGGTCCGTGCATTACTGTAGGTCTTTAAAGTGAAAGCAACCTAATATAGCCTATACCCATCAAACAACAACAACTGGAGAAAAGAAAAAACAAAACAAACAGTAGCCTACTTAAATGTAAAGCACTGTTTGTATCTGTATCTTTATGTGGTAACACTTTACAATAAAGTTCATTAGTTAACTACATCAGTTAACATGAACTAATGATTAAGTGCACTTACAAAGCATTTATTTATCTTTGTTAATTTCAACATTTACTATACATTATTAAAATCTTGTTAACATTAGTTAATGCACTGTGAACTAACATGAACAAACCATGAACAGCTGTATTTTTATTAACTAACATTAACAAAGATTAAATAATGCTGCTAACTAATCATGAACCACGTGGTTCATGGTTAATTCATGTTAACTAATGCATTAACTAATGTTAACTAATACCTTATTATAAAGCATTACCCTTTATGTTGTATGTATTTGTCCTCCTATCGTTTATTAGTTTTTATTTTATTACTGACTGTTTACTTGATTAATTAATTATTTGAGAACTTTTTACTTATATTAGGCAATTGCGTATTGCTGTGATTTACTTTTCCCAGGCATATTTCCCACCTTAAGTGATCATGTTATACATAGTACACCACTGGACTAGCCTTTTTTGGTAAGATACCAAAATAAACAAGATTTGTGCATTTTGTTTGTTCTATTGTCGTGTATGACTATTGTGCATTTAACATAATACATAATATGGTAAATGTGGTATCCTAATTAAAAAAAAAAAAAAAAAAAAAAAAAAAAAAGGAAATTTCTGGAAATTACCACCACAAAATCTGTCATTTTGATCGCAAAAAAAAAAAAAAAAAAAAAAAAAAACTATAAATCTAAAAATTATTTAGACACCAGATATATTTTTTTTACTAGTGGGTGCAGGACACTATAGTTAATTTAAGTGCGGATAGCAAAATAAAGTAAACTGTGACATACCCAAAAATTCTTCATACAGTGGACTACCAGTAACATTTATAAAAATTTGGGAACAAAATTATTGAGACACTTTGACCTGACCATGTTTTGCGTTTTTTCTTTAATTGCTAATGTGACCTTTTACACCACAGACTGAACAAAATGAAGCATTGCTTGCTAATTGGTTGACCTAATATCTAATTGTGTACTTAAATTTAACAGGTGACAGCTGATTGCTTGATTGTAATCCATTTCATACATTTCTATCAAAGTTATCTGACATTATCAAGATGAATTTAGTTCTTGTCATATTTTATTACCATTTTCTATTTCAATTTTGGTTTGACTGATATATATACAAACCCGATTGCAAAAATGTTGGGACACTGTACAAATTGTGAATAAAAAAGGAATGCAATAATTTACAAGTCTCATAAACATATTTTATTCACAACAGAATATAGATAACATATAGAGGTGAAATGTGACTGCATTTGACTAAAGACATATACTTTATCAATGAGGGGAAGAAGCAGTGCTCAGAAACAGTTATACACATAGTGCAATCAAACCAGACAGTGCCAGACAAAGCACAGTGAGTACAACAGCATTGCTTGAATGCATTAGTGGGGTCCATGAAAGAAAGAAAACTCATTACTCCTTACTGATGTAACAGCGAAGAATAATGTGGTTGTGCACAGCGGGAAAAGCAGGAGACAACGTTTTATTTTCTGCTGGCAGCAGGGAAAGGTAAATGTCTAGCTGGGCTTCTTTGAACACTATGGTAGAATAAATGAGGGTTTAAAGGAGCTCCAATATTACAGAAAGGAATTGCCCATTATGAAACGATTTTTCCACTATTCTATACTCTCCCAATGAGTCCAAAGCTAAAGTAATGGCTCTGATCTTCCCTATAAGATGTGCAGAGACTTGGAATCACCTGAGATGGTGTTGGTCCTTCATACTGTTCAGATTACAAATAGATGGACTGCACCGCCACTGAAACCTCCTTTAGTGGTTAACCCTACATCAAAAGTTCACTGTTCAAAAAAAAAAAAAAATGTCCAGGGTTTTTCTAGTAATTATTAGTACTTGTAGCAGGTATGAACTCACTTACTAATGGACCAGATGATAATGATCAGAAGACTGCTCGGTACGTATGGGGAGGCGGCGGTGATACTGAGTAATAGTCAGAGACAGAAGGTAAGTTGAAACATAGACCTTTACTTTAGTGTTTAGTAATTTTTTTTTTTTCTTGAATATTTTCTTTTTCACATCAATCACATACCCAAAGAATAACAATAAAGAAAACAAAGAAAATACAGTAAACTATATGTATACCCTGGGTGCACCCTCTAAATTACTTTCAGCCAACAGTAATCACAATCACAATAAATGTAATTGAACACAAATAAATAATAAGTGATATCACATGTAACTGTCAATTGGAAGATTGATCAGTCTTAAAGTTTCCAATTGTGCTCCTGAGTTGTTTCAGTTGTTTTTTTTTCACAGGCACACGCAACCAAAATGGCGTCAGCGAATGTAAACTCACTGATTCAAAATGCAAGCTCTGAAGTGCCTAATCGAAACAATCACACTGGATCATCCAATATCTTGAAGTTACACACTAATAATTTCAGTTTAAGTGAACTTTAAACAATTTATGATTTATATTTTCTATTTTCAAACTCTCATATCAGATCAGCTTCCTCTGTCGCTCTGCATCTGTCTTCCAGCCTGCGCAACGCGCGATCTGTACGCAAGAGGGGGGCGGCGCAAACAAATCAACGATCCAATTGGCTGTTACTCATTTCTTAAACTAATTTCAAATGCATATACACTCACCTAAAGGATTATTAGGAACACCTGTTCAATTTCTCATTAATGCAATTATCTAATCAACCAATCACATGGCAGTTGCTTCAGTGCATTTAGGGGTGTGGTCCTGGTCAAGACAATCTCCTGAACTCCAAACTGAATGTCAGAATGGGAAAGAAAGGTGATTTAAGCAATTTTGAGCGTGGCATGGTTGTTTGTGCCAGATGGGCCGGTCTGAGTATTTCACAATCTGCTCGGTTACTGGGATTTTCATGCACAACCATTTCTAGGGTTTACAAAGAATGGTGTGAAAAGGGAAAAACATCCAGTATGCGGCAGTCCTGTGGGCGAAAATGCCTTGTTGATGCTAGAGGTCAGAGGAGAATGGGCTGACTGATTCAAGCTGATAGAAGAGCAACTTTAACTGAAATAACCACTCGTTACAACCGAGGTATGCAGCCAAGCATTTGTGAAGCCACAACACGCACAACCTTGAGGCAGATGGGCTACAGAAGACCCCACCGGGTACCACTCATCTCCACTACAAATAGGAAAAAGAGGCTACAATTTGCACGAGCTCACCAAATTTGGACAGTTGAAGACTGGAAAAATTTTGCCTGATCTGATGAGTCTCGATTTCTATTGAGACATTCAGATGGTAGAGTCAGAATTTTGCGTAAACAGAATGAGAACATGGATCCATCATGCCTTGTTACCACTGTGCAGGCTGGTGGTGGTGGTGTAATGGTGTGGAAGATGTTTTCTTGGCACACTTTAGGCCCCTTAGTGCCAATTGGGCATCATTTAAATGCCACGGCCTACCTGAGCATTGTTTCTGACCATGTCCATCCCTTTATGACCACCATGTACCCATTCTCTGATGGCTACTTCCAGCAGGATAATGCACCATGTCACAAAGCTCAGATCATTTCAAATTGGTTTCTTGAACATGACAATGAGTTCACTGTACTAAAATGGCCCCCACAGTCACCAGATCTCAACCCAATAGAGCATCTTTGGGATGTGGTGGAACGGGAGCTTTGTGCCCTGGATGTGCATCCCACAAATCTCCATCAACTGCAAGATGCTATCCTATCAATATGGGCCAACATTTCTAAAGAATGCTTTCAGCACCTTGTTGAATCAATGCCACGTAAAATTAAGGCAGTTCTGAAGGCGAAAGGGGGTCAAACACAGTATTAGTATGGTGTTCCTAATAATCCTTTAGGTGAATGTATATTTATATATACATCTTTTCATGTATATCATATAATTTCACAAGTATGAATAATCATAATGTTATCTTCAAGCAAGCATATAAATAAATAATATATATAAAATAATTATTTAACCAGGGTTACCTACTGCACTCACACTATGTAAACCAACTTTTCTAAATCACCTTGAAATGGGTCTAATTTTGCAGGTCGAGGAACTTGGAAAATAAATAAGAGACCGCTTAACATTGAGAACCAGTTTGAGGATCCAATGTAGTTACAGGGTTTTGTTACAAGAACTTTTTGATTGGTTAAATATTAGATAACCTGACAGACACATGTAAAGGGTTACCAATAGTAAAGATTTATGAAAAAAAAAAAAAACACATGGAGATGCCAGACAGGTCACATTACAGCGACAGCCAGATTATTCATTATATTAATCTTGCAAATGTTCAGATGTGAGTAAATTGTGACTTAACTTTTACAAGTGTAATGTAATATGGGTAAAGTGTAAAGAGTGAAGACAGTTCATCGATGTCCAAGTCTCACAAACTTCCAGCTGTCAGTAAGGAAGGCTTGCTTCCAAGTTGGATGGGTTAGTGTGGAAGGCACTGGATGAGTCAAAGAACGCAACACCAAACTTGTCTGCAGCTTCGTGATCTGAGTCTAGAGAGCAAATGGCCTGTAGTCTCTGGAGAGCGAGGCGCTCCATCATTGACACCAGGACCATGCAGGGAGTCTTCCAGAGGCAAGGCACCTTCCTCATCCTCAGAGAGAGAGAAAAGAAGTAATGAAGAACCCCACAGCACAGCTGGCACATGTCCTGGGGGCTTCCTGTGGCCTCCATCAAGGCCCTAGGCTTTATTTCTGCAGTTTCCTTAGCTTTCTCCGCACCTAATCAAGCCAGATCATCTCGAGTAGGCCTGGAGACTTCAGAATGATGTTACAAGAAGGTGAAAAGGTAAATATTATTTATGTAATATTATTTATTTAATGAGTGAAAAAAAAAAAAAATATATATATATATATATATATATATATATATATATATATATATATATATATAGTAATATTATTATTAAACATTTTGGTAACATTTTTAAGTCTTTATGTCTAATGCATGCATTATAAAGGTATCCATAATGTACATTATAATGTGTTAATATATTTACAAATTCCTTGTTACATCTGAAATTGGTCATTTGTCATGTATTTTAATGCATTGTATTCTAAAGGTTTAACAATGGATAGATATGTGTTATAATGTACACTCACCTAAAGGATTATTAGGAACACCATACTAATACTGTGTTTGACCCCCTTTCGCCTTCAGAACTGCCTTAATTCAACGTGGCATTGATTCAACAAAGTGCTGAAAGCATTCTTTAGAAATGTTCGCCCATATTGATAGGATAGCATCTTGCAGTTGATGGAGATTTGTGGGATGCACATCCAGGGCACAAAGCTCCCATTCCACCACATCCCAAAGATGCTCTATTAGGTTGAGATCTGGTGATTGTGGGGGCCATTTTAGTACAGTGAACTCATTGTCATGTTCAAGAAACCAACTTGAAATGATTCAAGCTTTGTGACATGGTGCATTATCCTGCTGGAAGTAGCCATCAGAGAATGGGTACATGGTGGTCATAAAGGGATGGACATGGTCAGAAACAATGCTCAGGTAGGCCGTGGCATTTAAATGATGCCCAATTGGCACTAATGTGTGCCAAGAAAACATCCCCCACACCATTACACCACCACCACCACCACCAGCCTGCACAGTGGTAACAAGGCATGATGGATCCATGTTCTCATTCTGTTTACACCAAATTCTGACTCTACCATCTGAATGTCTCAAAAGAAATCGAGACTCATCAGACCAGACAACATTTTTCCAGTCTTCAACTGTCCAATTTTGGTGAGCTCGTGCAAATTGTAGCCTCTTTTTCCTATTTGTAGTGGAGATGAGTGGTACCCGGTGGAGTCTTCTGCTGTTGTAGCCCATCCGCCTCAAGGTTGTGCCTGTTGTGGCTTCACAAATGCTTTGCTGCATTCCTTGGTTGTAACAAGTGGTTATTTCAGTCAAAGTTGCTTTTCTATCAGCTTGAATCAGTCGGTCCATTCTTCTCTGACCTCTAGCATCAACAAGGCATTTTCGCCCACAGGACTGCCGCATGCTGGATGTTTTTCCCTTTTCACACCATTCTTTGTAAACCCTAGAAATGGTTGTGCGTGAAAATCCCAGTAACTGGGCAGATTGTGAAATACTCAGACCAGCCCGTCTGGCACCAACAACCATGCCACGCTCAAAATTGCTTAAATCACCTTTCTTTCCCATTCTGACATTCAGTTTGGAGTTCAGGAGATTGTCTTGACCAGGACCACACCCCTAAATGCATTGAAGCAACTGCCATGTGATTGGTTGATTAGATAATTGCATTAATGAGAAATTGAACAGGTGTTCCTAATAATCCTTTAGGTGAGTGTATAATAACTGTGGTTATGATTGATTATGAGATCATACATTATAAGGTGCATTACACAGCATAATTAATGCATTGAAATAATTGTAAGGCACTTTAAATAAAATGTTTAAATAAAAAAATTGCTGACTTTTTTTGTTACTATTCCTAATAAAGGCACAGACCAGCTGGCAGTTAACTCTATTTACTCACCAGCCTTAATTTTATGCACATTTGGTGCTTGTTTTTTTTTTTTTTTTTTTTGGGGGTTCGTTTACACAGCTGAGCTCAGTATATGACAACAGCATGAGACAACTCCTTTGGCAGTTAATATGTAGTTTAACAGCAAGTACTTCTACTTTCATGGCACAACACTACTTTAACTTCAATACAGAGATCACCATTACCTCTAGTGAACTATGTAGGACCTTTCTCACAGAGGCCAATTTCTCCTCAGAGCTCATATTGTTCCACCATCCCTGAAATTATCTGTCCTTTCTGTCTTCCCTCATGGAAAGTTCTACAGTGAATAGCAGAGCACGTCTGCAGCAATTAGTGGGTGTCAAAGTGTTACTTTTGTGCTGAGATTAAATGTAATTTCCAATTAATGACATGCATTTACAGCATTCTGTGCACAGCAGTGATCTGTTCAGTTCAGAGTGAATTGGCTGATGGTGTCTGAAGTACATTTGAAAGTTCAGCGAAGGGTTGAGGTGACCCTCAGAAAAAAACACTATTTTAGAAACATTTCTTTTGGTGATATGAAGAGAAAGTGGAACCATGACGTAGAGTAATCATATAAAGAAATAGGACAATCTTCAATAATTTAAATCCATTTGGATTAATTTAATGAATACAAGTAAAATAAAAAAAATAAAAATTAAAAATTAAAAAAAACGTTTGAACACACACAGTCAAAAGTGGTCCGGCCTAGGAAAATTGACATCTTCAGCTTTTATTCAAATATTATTAAAAACTAGTTAAAGATGTTGTAAGCTTATTACAAAAAAAACAAAAAGTAAATAAAATAAAAATGTTATTTGTCATAACGTTAATAAAACATGCCAAATTGTTATGACGCAACGATAATTATATATATATATATATATATATTTGCACACAAAAAGTATTATCCTTGATTCATAAAATTAAGGTTGAGCCAAAGTAGTTACATGGACTATTTTAACAATGTCTTTACTACCTTTATGGGCCTTAAAAGTGGTAGTTGCATTGCTATCTATAAATAAATAAATAAATATATATATATATATATATATATATATATATATATATATATATATATATATATATATATATATATATATATATATATTATTATTACATTTTAAATACAATTTATCTGAAAAAGAAATTATACAATAGAGTAATATACATTCTTTGTCCTTTAAAACTTTGATGCTTAAAGTAATAATAATAATATTTATAAATAACTTTAATATCATCCTAGGGAATTGTAAAAGTCCCTCCTAAAAAGTTTGCATACAGAAAGACAGAGTCAAAGAGAATCTGACCGAAAGGAAGGAGAGCTCTGAACTGAAGTGGTCTGTCATCTGAAGATGATGGCATTTGCATTAACATGCCTTCACCGCACTGGCAGAGGGCGGTCGCTAATGGAAACCCTTTAAGGTGGCATTTTGGCTGCCCACTCCTTGCCATCCTTCAGTGGTCATAAGATTCATGTTGACAGGCTATTAGAGCACAACCCACCCCCAAATAGAGGAGGCGTGGTGGACCAGGTCGCAGCGAGGGGGAGGACGGGTTATGGGATGTAAAGATGCCGTAGGGAATGATTGTTTATGGAGGATTGACCTTCTTCACCTCTACGCATGCCCTCCTCATATCAGCAGCAAGAAATTATCTTCTTTTTGGTCGTTATTAATTAAGAGCCGTGACATGCTCTGCTGGAATGGAGGGATCACAGTCATGCTGTATTTAATATCAGATGTTATCATCTTTGACTAAAGATGTCATCAACAGCAATATAGCAATGCAAATGCAGCGTGTCTGCTATAATTGTAATTGGTACTTCATAGGGTATGATGGGATATTTGATCATCACTGAAGGGCATCACAGTCACTAAAAAACATTGCTGCCAGCTGCCCACTATCATGTCAACATATATTGCACATTGTTTATTGAGCTGGATGAAAAATAAATTATTGCATATAGGGCTTTAAACAGTGACATAATCAAAGACTGATGCATTCTGGGCCGCAGATATTGCTGCCACAGGTCTGAACCACATGGCACCTTGAGGCCCGACCTAAAGATGAATTATCTACACTTGCATGTTTTTCCTGGCACTCGTTTATGGCATAATGTACCACCTAAACCTCTGTAACAGGAGTATTCGAAGTGCTTTTTTAACACTTAAAGGTGCAGTGTGTAGTATCCATTGACAGAAATGCAATATAACATACATCACTATGTTTTCAGTGGTGTATAAAGACCTTACATAATGAACCGTTATGTTTTTATGACCGTAGAATGATCCATTTCTATCTACATACACCGCAGGTCCCCTTATAGTGAAGTCACCATTTTGTGCCACCATGTTTCTACAGTAGCCCTAAACCAGGGGTCTCAAACTCAACTTACCTGGGGGCCGCTGGAGGTAGAGTCTGGGTCAGGCTGGGTATTCCACAGCAAGTATTCCACAAAAAGCGTTTTTTTTTTTTTGTTTTTTTTTAAATATAGCCTATAGAAATTAAATCATTACGTAATAATGAAATAATTAATTATTTTAATTTTATTTAAAATAATAGACTAATTCCAAAGCAAGGCCGTAACCATGTCTTGAACATTTGGCGAGAGGACCTATTTTTTTATTTTTTTTATAAAGCATAAAAAAACAGAAGAGTGAACAAATTCTAGGTCTAATTCTAATTGGGAAATAATCCTTTTGGGACTATTTGCAAATAATATTTGCATTAATTTGCATCAAATATATTATTAGTCCCAGAGATTCTTCGCATTAGTGAATAAATGCATAGATCCACTGTTAATATTTGAATTCCTAGTAGTCTGGTGGTAGAAGTTTTGAAAACAATCCTAATCCGAATTTTGACACGGTTCCTAATCCACCCTCATATAGTTATTTTTTTTTTCTTCATTAAATTCAAAGATGTCTCTCTCCGCAACGGCATTAAGTGATAGATTGACGCGCTCGTCTGTGTGTGAAGACTGTGCACGAGCCAAAAGCCAGTTGAATGGCCATCTCAATCATTTTAACATTGACGAGTGCCGTTCGAGACTACATTCGTTTCGACTGTCTGATCAGCCTCACATTCGTTTCCTAAATACTAAAAAATCTTTGCTAAATACCGCTAAAATTTACACAGTGCACCTTTAAACACAGTGTCTTTAGTGACCCGGGACGTAATTCACTACCTGCTCCTCATTCATTTTTTTTTTCTTTTTTAGTTAGACATCAGTCTTCTTAGTATTCCTCGATCAATTCATTATAAACAATATAACAAGAAAAAAAAAAAAGTAATATAATAATAAAATAATGCCTGTTCCCATTCATGCCTGTTAGAATCCATTTCCCATTTATTTTTGTAGAAGTTGTATAGGGTTGCTAAAGACCCAAGGTGTGTAACAGTGTACGTATTTTTTTTTTCTGCACAACAATAATTGAATCTTTAATGACTGAATAAGTGCAGTTCACCTTTTATTCCACAAGGTGGCAATGTGTGATACACAATGATGAAGTGACGTTTCACTCATAGTTACAGCAGGCAGAAAAAAAAGAATAGGAAGAATCATCAGCAAAACTTGAAATGGCTCAGCGATTTACTGCAGAGCAAGTGCTGAACGCAACCTAATATATTAGTGTCACTGTCACTTGATGGTAGATCTGGTGAAGAAGCTGTCAGCAATCAAAACATTGATTTTGAAGATGTTTGGAGAATATGTTTGAGATGGTGAATATGAGCCAGATTCTGAATGTACTGGGAAATTAGCTCTGATGAGGACAGTGAAACATCTGCTCAAACTGAACCCATCCAAGCTCCAAAAGGTAACAAAATATGCCTTATGTTATTCTTCTGTAATTGTTACTCTAATATCAGGAGAGTTTTATATATAATGTGACAGGTAGAGATCCATCCGTGTTACAAACCCGATTCCAAAAAAGTTGGGACACTGTAAAAATTGTGAATAAAAACAGAATGCAATGATGTGGAAGTTTCAAATTTCAATATTTTATTCAGAATGCAACATAGATGACATATCAAATGTTTAAACTGAGAAAATGTATAATTTTAAGGGAAAAATTAGTAAAATTTCATGGCATCAACACAACACATCAAAAAAGTTGGGACAAGGCCATGTTGTGGCATCCCCTCTTCTTTTTATAACAGTCTGCAAACGTCTGGGGACTGAGGAGACAAGTTGCTCAAGTTTAGGAATAGGAATGTTGTCCCATTCTTGTCTAATACAGGCTTCTAGTTGCTCAACTGTCTTAGGTCTTCTTTGTCGCATCTTCCTCTTTATGATGCGCCAAATGTTTTCTATGGGTGAAAGATCTGGACTGCAGGCTGGCCATTTCAGTACCTGGACACAGCCATGATGTTGTAGTTGATGCAGTATGTGGTCTGGCATTGTCATGTTGGAAAATGCAAGGTCTTCTCTGAAAGAGACGACGTCTGGATGGGAGCATATGTTGTTCTAGAACTTGGATATACCTTTCAGCATTGATGGTGCCTTTCCAGATGCATAAGCTGCCCATGCCACATTCACTCATGCAACCCCATACCATCAGAGATGCAGACTTCTGAACTGAGCGCTGATAACAACTTGGGTTGTCCTTGTCCTCTTTAGTCTGGATGACATGGCGTCCCAGTTTTCCAAAAAGAGCTTAAAATTTTGATTCGTCTGACCACAGAACAGTTTTCCATTTTGCCATAGTCCATTTTTTAATGAGCCTTGGCCCAGAGAAAACTTCTGGATCATGTTTAGATATGGCTTCTTTTTTGACCTATAGAGTTTAAGCCGGCAACGGCGAATGGCACGGTGGATTGTGTTCACCGACAATGTTTTCTGGAAGTATTCCTGAGCCCATGTTTTGATTTCCATTACTGTAGCATTCCTGTATGTGATGCAGTGCCGTCTAAGGGCCCGAAGATCACGGGCATCCAGTATGGTTTTCCGGCCTTGACCCTTACGCACAGAGATTGTTCCAGATTCTCTGAATCTTTGGATGATATTATGCACTGTAGATGATGATAACTTCAAACTCTTTGCAATTTTTCTCTGAGAAACTCCTTTCTGATATTGCTCCACTATTTTTGGCCGCAGCATTGGGGGAATTGGTGATCCTCTGCCCATCTTGACTTCTGAGAGACAATGCCACTCTGAGAGGCTCTTTTTATACCCAATCATGTTTCCAATTGACCTAATAAGTTGCAAATTGGTCCTCCAGCTGTTCCTTATATGTACATTTAACTTTTCCGGCCTCTTATTGCTACCTGTCCCAACTTTTGTGGAATGTGTAGCTCTCATGAAATCCAAAATGAGCCAATATTTCGCATGACATTTCAAAATGTCTCACTTTCAACATTTGATATGTTATCTATATTCTATTGTGAATAAAATATGTTTATGCGATTTGTAAATTATTGCATTCCTTTTTATTCACAATTTGTAGAGCATCCCAACATTTTGGAATCGGGGTTTGTAGATATAGATCCAGGTCTCTAAACACCCGAATATCTAATAATGATTGGTGAAATATTCATGCAATTAAGGATTAATATATCTTTAATGCAGCAAGATGCATTAAATTAGTTAAAAAGTCTTTTCGTCTTTTATAAATGTCTTTACTATTTGAAATAAATGCTGTTCTTTTGAACATTCTGTTCATCATAAAGAATCTGAAAAAAAAAAAAAAAAAAAAAAAAATTGTAGCATGGCTTCCACAAAAATAAAGCAGCACTTTCAACATTGATAATAATAATAATAATAATAATAATAATAATAATAATAATAAGAAGAAGAAGAAGAAGAAGAAGAAGAAGAAGAAGAAGAAGAAGAAGAAATGTTTATTAAGCAGCAAATCAGTATATTATAAAGATTTCTGAAAGCTGATGACACTGAAGACTGGAGTAATGATGCTGAAAATTCAGCTTTCGTCACAGGAATGAATGACATTTTAGATATAAATAGAAAAAAATTTTTTAAATTGTAATAATATTTCACAATATTATTGTTTTTACTATTGTTTTGATAAAATAAATGCAGCCTTGGTTAGAGTATATTTTATTTACACTAAATATAGTAAAATATTTTATAGTAAACTAAATAAAATAAAATGTAGATTAATGCATGTCATATTATAATTTCTTCTTTTGATTGGGGTCATATATAACCCAGACATGTTCTTGTTTTCGTGACATTCATCCAGGAAGAGCTCAACATAACACTGGAACATCTTAAATCAAATGTGGCCTCTTTCCATCCCAATCATGTGAGATCAGCCTCTTGTTTCCACACATACGGCCCCCATGCCCTCCTGGACCATCAGTGGCAGCCTGACTGAACAACCCTTCCCTTTCTGCTGGATGACAAAGACCCTGCCCAGGGACAGCCGATGACTCTGAGCGTGTCAGACAGATGGGGTGGCTGTGCCGCTGCTCACCCTGACTATGTTGAATAATGAATAGAGAACATGAAAAATAATGAAAATGATGACTTCTTTTCTTCTAAACAAATCCCCTTTCTTCTGCACTGGTTTGTCCTTGCATGCAATGTGCAAGCACCTCTTGTGGCGACTTTGAGAACACAGCAACGTGTGAAATGACGCCTGATTAGCTAAAGAATCTGCATTGATGTACTTGCGTATATATACAGTCATCATTTTCCAATCATTTTAACCAGTGTTTCCCCGGAGTGGCTGCTCAATGACTTGTGAAAGAGCTCCATCACACTGTCTCCAGTCTCATGAGGTTAATCACAATGACCTGTTTAAACATTCATCTCAGATGATCCGATCACAAGTAGTCAGCCGAGACAGACTGCCTGGTATTAACTTGTCTCCAGTGACCACTTGCGATTCGATTTTGTCAATATTTTCAAGGGAGGGCTTTGATTTCCCTGCATGTGTCAGGTAAAGGTTTAATACACACACTTCCATATTTGATTATTGTTTCATGATTATAATATTACTGCGACAGTAATTTCTGATAATTTGAGTAAAGAGTACAAATCTAAACAGGAATTTGTAGCCCAAACCCTTGTGGAAAAGAAGTAGAATGTAGCATAATTTTAAATAGAGTAGGCTTACTTTTTATGGAAATAATGTACTTTACATTCAGTTAGCACTTAAGTTTATTCTTTTAATGTTTTAAATTAACTGCCACTAAATGAAAATGTGTTGTAGTTTAAGTTTATATTAAATACAATTAGTTGAGTTCTTTTTTTGACCCACTACACTCAAAAAAAAAAAAAAAAAAGGAATTTTTTGGATTTACTTAAAAATGCAGTGTCAAGTGGGTTCCACACAACTATATTGATTAACTATATTGACTGAACAAACACTTATTAAGTAAAGCTGACAATACTAATTTTAGTATATAGCTTTCCTGTAGCTCAAACAATAAGAGCGTGGTGCTAGCAACGCCAAGGTCATGGGTTCGAGTTTCCCAGGTTTCTCAAGGTTGTTTTTTTTCCCAGGGAAAGCAAGAACTGAAAAAAAATAAAAATGTGTACCTTGAATGCAATGTAAGTCACTTTGGATAAAAGCGTCTGCCAAATGTATAAATGTAATGTAAATGTACTTGGGCCCTATTTTAACGATCTGAGCGCATGGTGTAAAGCGCATGGGACAAGTGCACTTAGGGCATGTCAGAATCCACTTTTGCTAATTTAATGACTGGAAAAATGGTCAGCACGCCCGCCGCATGTTCTAAAAGGGTTGTCCCTATTCTCTTAATGAGTCATGGGTGTGTTTTGGGCGTAACAAAGCCAGTTGTGCTTGTACCATGGCGGATTCGCTATTTACATGGCGGAATTTCCCAGCGGAAAGACTGAATGCTTCTCCAGAGAGGAATCCTTTTATTTTTAATATTTAAAAATATTTGTGTGCTGTTGTGCATCCCTTTGTGTATAATAAGCAGAGTGTATGCACGTTGTGGACCCGCCTATAGGCGCACATTACTAACGTGCTCTTTAAATAGCAAAAATAAAATATTGCACCATTGACTTTAAAATAGCAACGCGCCAACAATGCGCCTGAACACACCTTGTTTTCAGACCAGCATGCCCATATTTAAACAACATGGCGCAGGATGTAAAAATGATAACTGCGTCGGGCTGACACTAGCAAAAAACATTTGCATTGTGCCTGGCGCCACATTGTGCCGGGTGTATGATAGGGCCCCTTAAGTTTTTGTTCCATTGCTGAGTGAAACAGCATCCCAGAATGTTTTGCAAAGAGACTGCTTTAGGATAGTAAATTAAAGTTTTTCGGTTAAGGGAAAGATGTTTTTAGTTTATGTTAGTGTTTAATGTTCAGTTACATTGGACATTTAGAGTTGTTTCTGTAATGTTTTTGAATTTTGTGGTTACCATTATGCAGAAGAGTTGCATCTGTGTTTAGGCTGTGAGCTCTCATATAAGCATGTTTTTAAGATGGGGATGGGGATTTTTGTTTGTTTTTGAGTGATAGGACTTAAGTACAAGTTATATGTAATTTCATAATTGTAATGTTTTCGAAATATGGTTAAAATGTACAGCTGAATGTACTGACAAACATGTATGTAAACTAAAATATACTTTACTGTCATTTCTATTGAAGCTTGTATGTAATGTATTTGGAATTACACATTTGTAATGATGAAGTTTAGTCTATTTAACATTTATTACCTTTAAATGTAACATTGAATAACATTACAGTTAAATTTACAATCAATATTTTACATGTGCTTGTGTATGTTAGACAACACATCAAAATAAGTTTATTTTTTAAAGTACATCTAAAGTACAACATGTTTAATAATAATTTGTCATGCTTTAAAGTAAAAATTTTAATTTGACATTATTAGAAAGTGCACTTTTTTAAGTTTGCTTAAGTGTGCTAAAAACAAATATGAAAGTGTACACTCTTTAAGTATAATTAAGTGGACTTTTATTTCATTAATATTTTATCTGCAAGTACAGTTTATATATATATATATATATATATATATATATATATATATATATATATATATATATATATATATATATATATATATATATATACATATATATATATATGTTTAAGAGGTGAAGTACACTATAAGTTACAATTATTCACACTTCTTTTTAACAAGTGAAAGCATGCACATTTAGAAAAATACTGATAGATACCATACTGATAGATTTTTTTTTCATTAATTTGAGCTTAGCTGGTAAATGTAAAAGCCATGTTTGGATGCAATGGTGATGTGCTATACGAGTAGATGGTTCTCTGATGTTGTCTGTACACATTAAAGTTCACACTACAAATGCAATATGGCCGTATGCATCCCTACACACTCGCCGAGACACACTGGACCCTGTTTACACTTGCTTTTACACTGCACATTACTGAAATACCAGGAGTAAATGTGTAGATGTATAAATGTGTGTACCAGGAGTGTGTTCTCAACCATAGCTAGTCAACATAGAAATTTGTGCAGATAGTAGATAGTGAAATGAAGAGAGCAAATGAAGGCCGACATTTAGGCAGCAAGTTGGCGAATGGAATGGAACATGAGTCAATCAAAACATCTGTTATCTCAGCAGGTGTGCATATATGCATTAAAACATGCCTGCCATAACTCTTCACATTTGAGGAACCCTTCACATCTTCTGATCTGAGAGTTTTTAAACAGCCGTGATCACTAGTAGGTTTCCGGCTTCAGAACGGATGATGTTCTATAAACAGTGAGTTGCTGTAATTTTACTTAATTCAGTGGCAATTCATTCCAGGGTTTCATCAAACATCACAAGAGGCAGCAAAACGAATGAGGAAAAAAAAATAAGCGTCCAAAGACGCCCGGTGCAGCTCTCTCTGTAATTACAGCTATTGATGAAAGGCAAAAAGCACTTGCAATTATGAATCTTTTGGAAACAGCTGTTGTCACGGCGATGCCTGAACAATACAGAATTGGAATGATGCGTGGAAAGGAACAAACCACCACAATGATAAGTTAGATCATTCAGCTATTGTGTTCAATTGAAAAAATAGCTACTTCTCTCTCTCTCTCTCTCTCTCTCTCTCTCTCTCTCTTTCTCGGACACTTCAATCATTGCTCGTTTTGAACTGCAGGGGGGCCGTTTTGAAGAAATCTTAAAAAGGAAAAATCTAAAAAAACAAAACAAAACGTAATATTTGTGTTTTAGTAATATTGAACTTGAACAATTGATAAGTCTCCAGGTAATACAAGACTTTGCTCGCAAGCGAACACCCCTCTAAAAACACCCTATGGTATTGTGAAAGATCGCAAATTCACATTTGGAACATGGCTGAAGCAATTTACTGATATGCAATGCAAAGAAATTCAACACAAATATTATCCATTTGGGAAATTGAGTGCTTTCCGACCTGGTCCATTTTTTTTTCTTATTTTTCTTATAAAATACTGTGGCTTTAAATCAAATTGAAAATAAAAAGGGAACAAATTAAACCCAATGTTATGACAAAGATCCTGCATGTCTAGGTCACCAATCAATAACTTTGTGGTAAATTTTAAACTTTTTAACTCAACATTTGATTATTAACATCCTCAGAAATAGCCCATATGTTGTTTATATGATTACAAGTTTATTGGAAATTTACACTAAAATAGTCAAAAACGTCTCGGTTACGTATGTAACCCTCGTTCCCTGAAGGAGGGAACGGAGACGCCACGTCGAAGTACCGACGAATAGGAATCTCGCTCGCGAGAGCCAATCTACTTCGAGTGTAACTAAAATGAGCCAATGCACATTGGCATGCAATGATTGCACCAGGTGCTCATGCCACGCTGTGCGGGTATAAATGAGACACAGGTGATTGCATCAAATTAGCCTTTTGCTGAGGAGCCGAGTAGGTAGGCAGGCACCCCAGCAGGGTACAGAGGACATGGCGACGGGACGTGGCGTCTCCGTTCCCTCCTTCAGGGAACGAGGGTTACATACATAACCGAGACGTTCCCATTCAGTCGGTCACTCGGCGCCACGTCGGAGTACCGGCGAATAGGAATCCCTACCAAAGTGCCATGGCCTCTGCCCCCTTCCAGTGCCCAGTGTGAGCCACCTGAGCTCTCTTACCTGATGAGACGGGGCTCACACCAGGAAGTCCATCACTGCTGTTCCGCATGACCCTGTTCAGTGATTATTGGATGACACTGGGAAAGCGTGTGCCCTAGAAAAGGGGCCGCTGCGGAGCCCACATCGTACCCGGAGGAGTTATGTGGAGTACAAAGCTGAGCCGTAGCCCGCAAGGGGGAGGGGGCTCAGTCCCGGTGACGGGAAGGCTCTCCCAAGGAAAGACACGGGCTTCCCGTAGGAGCGACCGTGGAAGAAATATGGGATCCCGCAGGGTCACTCATATAAGCCCAGCCCATTACCGGTTCTCAAGGATTCAGCGGCAAGGGGCCTGATGCCCGGCGCCCGCGACGTCCGGCACCGAGGAGATGGAGGACTCACAGAGTTTGCTTCTGGAGAATAAGGCGCCGGGCGCAGCAAGCCGACAAGAGCCGGGGCCTCTCAGTGCTTCTACCCGTTTGAGGTGAGAACACAGGAGGAGACCGGCTCTACACGTAGGCTATAGAATCTAGCGAACGTGTTGGGTGTCGCCCAGCCCGCAGCTCTACAGATGTCTGACAGCGAGGCGCCACGTGCCAGCGCCCAGGAGGATGCAACACTTCTAGTAGAGTGTGCTCGCACCCGAGCGGACAGGGCACACCTTGTGCTTGGTAAGCCAAGGTGATGGCATCCACTATCCAGTGGGCCATCCTCTGCTTGGAGACAGCCTTTCCCTTCTGCTGGCCTCCGTGACAGACAAAGAGCTGATCTGAGGTTCTGAAGCTTTGAGTTCTATCCACGTAGATCCGCAGAGCGCGGACGGGACAGAGCAAAGCTAGGGCTGGGTCTGCCTCCTCCGGGGCAGCGCTTGCAGGTTCACCACCTGGTCCCTGAAGGGAGTGGTAGGAACCTTGGGCACATAGCCAGGCCGGGGCCTTAGTACCACGTGGGTATTACCCGGCCCGAACTCTAGGCACGATTCGTCGACCGAAAATGCCTGCAGGTCCCCTACCCTCTTGATGGAGGCCAATGCAGCCAACAGCAAAGTCTTCATAGACAGAATCTTTAGCTCTGCTGACTGCAAAGGCTCGAATGGGGCATTCTGGAGTGCTCGGAGCACCAGAGCAAGATCCCAAGAGGGTATGGAGGGGGTCGAGGAGGATTTAACCGTCTCGCCCCCCTAAGGAACCTGACGACCAGGTCGTGCTTCCCAACCGACTTACCTTCTACGTGGTCGTGATAGGCGGATATAGCAGCAACATAGACCTTGAGGGTGGAGGGTGACAGCCTACGCTCCAACCCTTGTTGCATGAAGGAAAGCACAGACGCGATCGAACATCTTCGGGGTCCTCTCGGCGAGAAGAACACCACTCGGCGAACAGGTTCCACTTCGAGGCGTAAGCCTGTCTTGTAGACGGTGCACGTGCGAAGTGATGGTGTTAACTACCTCTTGGGGTAATTCACCTAGAACCTCCGCGTCCCGTCCCGGGGCCAGACATGCATGAAGCCTCCACAGGTCTGGACGCGGGTGCCACAAGTGCCCGTCTCTGAGTCAGAAGGTCCTTCCTCAGAGGAATCGGCCAAGGAGGGGCTGTCGCGAGGAGCATAAGTTCTGGGAACCAGGTCCGGTTGGGCCAGTACGGCGCCACCAACAGGAGCTGCTCCTCGTCCTCCTGACCTTGCACAGTGTCTGTGCAAGTAGGCTCACTGGGAAACGCATATTTGCGCAGCCCCTGGGGCCAGCTGTGCGCAAAGGGCATCCGTGCGAGTGTACCCTCGGTCAGCGAATAGAACCACTGGCAGTGGGGACGTTTCTGGGGAAGCAAACAGGTCGACCTGTGCCACCCCGAACTGTCTCCCGATCAGCTGAACCACCTGGGGTGGAGTCGCCACTCCCTGGGAGCGCAGCTCGTGAGAGCTCGTCGGCCCTGCGGTTGCGCACACCAGGGACATGAATGGCCTGAAGCGACCTCAGACACTTCTGACTCCAGAGGAGGAGATGGCGGGCGAGTTGCGACATGCGGCGGAGGCGCGCAGACCACCTTGTCGGTTGTTATATGCAACAGCCGCAGTGTTGTCGTGTGGACCAGTACATCTTTGCCCGTAACCGCCCTTTGAGGCGGCTCAGAGCAAGATGTACTGCTAGCAACTCGAGGCAATTGATGTGCCAATGCAGGTGCGGGCCCGTCCAAACCCCTGACACTGCATGCCCGTTGTCACGTGGCTCCCCAGCCCATGGCGGAGGCATCCGTGAAAACCACAGTATGCCTGGACACCTGTTCCAGGGCACTCCAGCCGAAGGAGCGAAGGGTCTAACCACGGACTGAAGGACTGGCGACAGGCGGTGTGATGCTCACCCGGTGAGTGCCGTTGCCACGCCCATCTCGGGACTCGGCCGTGTAGCCAATGCTGAAGCGGTCTCATATGAAGCAGGCCGGCGGCGTTACTGCCGCCGCGGCTGCCATATGCCCCAGGAGCCTCTGAAACCGTTTCAGTGGAACCGCCATCCTGCCCTGAAACGTGTTCAGGCAGTTCAGCATCGACTGGACATGCTCCTCTGTGAGGCGCTGCCTGCTCGACCGAATCCAACTCCATACCGAGAAAAGAGATCCTCTGCCCGGGGCGAGTTTGCTCCTTTCCCAGTTGACCGAAGACCCAACTGGCTGAGGTGTCTGAGCACCAGGTCCCTGTGTTCGCACAACTGATCCCAGGACTGTGCTAGAAAGAGCCAGTCGCGCGATAGTTGAGGATGCGAACGCCGTTCTCTCATGGGCACGAGGCCCCCTCCGTGACTTTCGTAAAGACATGGGGACAGGGCCAGCCTGAAGGGCAGGACTTTGTACTGATATGCTCGACCCTCGAACGCAAAGCGCAGAAATGGCCTGTGTCGAGGAAGGATCGAGACATGAAGTCACGCGTCCTTCAGGTCGACCGCTGCAAACCAATCTTGGGGACGGATGCATTCGAAAATGCGCTTCTGCGTGGCGTCTTGAGCGGTAGCTTGTGGAGGCTCGATTCAGGACTCGCAGGTCCAAGATTGGCCGTAACCCACCGGCTTTCTTGGGTACAATGAAGTACGGGCTGTAGAGGCCGGTCTTCATATCGGCTGGAGGACCGGCTCTATCGCGTCCTTCGCCAGCAGGACAGCGATCTCCACACACAGGACATGGGCATCTGCAGCATTCACCGAAGTGAAGCGGATGCCCCTGATCCTGGGAGCGCCAGGCGAACTGAATCGCGTGGCCGAGCCTGATGGTCCGAATGAGCCAGCGAGACGGACCGAGGAGCACTAGCCAGGCTCCCAGGGACCGTACAAGCAGGACCATAGGGACCACCGGCGTACCCACCGTGGGGCAGCGAGGTGGAATGCAGGTACCGGACTGGGGCGGCTGTCTCGTGGAGGCGGCCCGCAGCGAGGTGAGAGTGTGCCGTGCAACACTTACCTGATTCCACAGGTGGGCAGCAGGAACATGAGGGGTTGTCCACTGCTGCCCGCTGGCGAAGAGGGAGGATGAGTGTGGTCCGGCGTTTGACCGGCCACAACTCTCCGAGCCCCCTGCGGACCCGGAGATGGAAGAAACTGCTCTTGTGTTGAGAATTTGGGTACCGCTGGGGCTGAGCCCAGCGGCGGAACAGAGACAAAATGGAACACAAGATTCTCCTCCCGGCCCTCCACCGGGGATGGGGCGGTGTGGTCACCATCTCCAGAAGAGCAGTCCTCCTCACCTCGGGTCGCCCGTCTCGTGGCAGCCTGCCCTTGGCCTTGCCTCCCCTCTTGGCAGGCGTCTGGGCGGGTAGGGCGGCCTGCTTGCGCCCGGCTCCACAGCGCCGCAGGTGGAGGCTGCTGCTGCGCGCGCGGGAGGCGGAGGCAGACGCAGGCGGCCGCCCTCGGCGACGAGCAGGCTGGCGCTGCCGGCGGCGGGGTGGAGACAGCAGCTGACCGCCGAGGCAGAATGTGACTGACCGCCTCAGTCTGCTTCTGTGCGGCCGAGAAACTGATGGGCGAAGTTCTGGGCGCGTCGCTGAAGAGGCCAGTCTGGGAGACGGGGAGTTAAGGAACCTGACTTTGTCGGTCTCCCTCATGTCCGCCAGACACAGCCAGAGGTGGCGTTCCTGGACCACCATAGTGGACATCGCACGACCCACGGCCCGCGCTGTAACCTTCGTTGCATGAAGCGCGAGGTCCGTTGCGGTTCTCAGTTCCTGGAGAACTGCGGGATCGTGACCACCCTCGTGCAAGGTCTTCAGAGCCGGGGCCTGATGGACCTGCAACAACGCCGTAGCGTGTAAAGCGGAGCCTGCCTCTCCACAAGCCAGGTAGGCCTTCCCGATCAGATCGGATGAGTACCTACAGGCCCCGGAGGGAAGACACGGGTTCCCCCTGGAAGTGGAGTTAGGGCACAGCTGCATAGCAACAGCCCGTTCCACGGGGGGAACCTGCGTGTATCCCTTTGCAGGTCCGCCATCGAGGGTGGTGAGGGAGGAGGATCCACTAGGCCGGTTTCGGGCAGTAAAAGGTGCCGTCCATGACCTTGTGAGCTCCTCGTGCACCTCCGGAAAAAAGGCACCGGGGTGGGGCGCTGAGAACCAGCACGGGCCACCCGAGAAACCAATCATCCAGCCTTGAGGGTTCGGGACACGGTGGAGGGTTCCACACGAGCCCGACTCTCTCGGCGGCCCGGGCAAGCATAGCCATCATCTCCGGATCAGTATCGGGCACAGCGGGTCTACCCGGAGGAGCCCCCTGCGCCGACACATCCTCTCCAGAGAGTTCTGACCCTCCCTCCGATGCAGCGATGGACATCTGGTCCTCAAGGGGAGCCCCAAAGGATACGGATGGTGCACATCTCGTGGACGGCCCACCGCGTTCCAATGGCAGCTCTACTGGCTGCGGAGTGCGAGAGGGATGAGGGTTCCCCTGGGGGAAACGCGCTCACTGTAACCCTCAAATCAGCCGGGCTACTGCCTGAAGTAACTCTCTGAGGAGAGTTAGATCGCGGCAGAGGAACAGAGGCTCCGCCCCTTGCGAGACGGAGCCGAGATGGTCATGTTCCCGCAGTGAGAACATGATTCATCCACCAGCGCTGCCTCAGCGTGCTGAACGCCCAAACACGAGATACAGCGCTGATGACCATCCCTCGGTGACAGGAAACCACCGCATCCAGAAACACACAGATAGAATGTCATCTTGAAAAGACGCAAGCTCTATCTGTGTAAGCTCTTTCAGAAGGGCGCTCTCCTTGGTGCTGAAGCACGCGGGGAGGGTCGCGGCGACACCGTCAGGGGATAGTGCAGCCTGGCGTGCGCGCTCTCACGAAGGCGCTCTCTTACCAGCCGTGGGAGCGGCTTTTAGCGCTCTCCACCTAGCGCACCGAACCGGCTGTGAGAACAGCCTTTGTGATCGTTCTGTTCAAACAACAAAGAGAGATGATCGGAAAACCACACGACCCGCTGCTGTGCCGTCACACCAACACCGAATGAAGAGATCGCTTCCGAAAGGCGGCTTCCGTCTTCAGTCAGGACTGCGAAGTAAGGAGTGATATCTGTAGTAACCATCTACCACTCGGCTCCGAAGCAAAATGCTAATTTGATGCAATCACCTGTGTCTCATTTATACCCGCACAGCGTGGCATGAGCACCTGGTGCAATCATTGCATGCCAATGTGCATTGGCTCGTATTAGTTACACTCGAAGTAGATTGGCTCTCGCGAGCGAGATTCCTATTCGTCGGTACTCCGACGTGGCGTCGAGAGTGACCGACTGAATGGGAACTGCACTTACATGGTGCAGTGCTATTACTATGGAAGCTTGTTTCCACCATGGAATAAAACATTTTAAAAGATAATTACGACTTTTTATCTTCACAATTGCGAGTTTACATTCTTACAATTCTTACTTTTTTTTCTATTTTCAATTGTGAGTTATAAAGTCAGAATTGCGAGATATAAAGTCGTAATTTCAAGTCATAAAGTCAGAATTATGCAATATAAACTCGCAATTGCAAGAAACAAAGTAAGAATTGCGAGTGACTTTATAAATTCGAGTGACTTATCTTCCTTTCTCAGAATTGTGAGATATAAACTCGCAATTGTGAGTTAAAAAGTACAATTCTCTACACAGAGGCTATAGAATCTAGCGGACATGTTAGGTGTCGCCCATCCCGCAGCTCTACAGATATCTGTCACCGAGGTGCCTTGAGCCAGCACCCAGGAAGAAGCTACATTTTGGGATTGGTATGCCAAGACGATAGCGTCCACTATCCAGTGGGCTAACCTCTGCTTGGAGACAGCCTTTCCCTTCTGCTGGCCTCCATAACAGACGAAGAGCTGCTCTGAGGTCCTGAAGCTTTGCATTCTGTCCACGTAGGTGCGAAAAGCATGGACGGGACAGAGCAAAGCCAGGGCTGGGTCTGTCTCTTCCGAAGGCTGCGCTTGCAGGTTCACTACCTGGTCCCTGAAGGGAGTGGTAGGAACCTTGGGCACATATCCAGGCCAGGGTCTCAGAATGCTGTGAGAGATAGCCGGCCCGAAATCTAGGTGAAGGTGCGTGCAGGTCCCCTACCCTCTTGATAGACGCCAATGCAGTCAAGAGCACTGTCTTCATAGACAGGACTGTAAAGGGGAGGACTCTGAAGTGCCCTGAGCACCAGAGCTAAGTCCCAAGAGGGTAACGAGTTTGGACGAGGAGGATTTTATGAGGATCCACCTCTGAGGAACCTGATGATTAGGTCGTGCTTTCTTTAGGACTTACCTTCAACTGGTCCAGCCCATCTTGGGAAAGAAAGCACAACTCAAACCGAACACCTTCGGGGGTCTTCCCGGTGGGAAGAGCACCATTCAACGAACAGGGTCCACTTCCATGCATAGAGGCACCTCATAGAGGGACGAGTCGTGAGAGCTCGTCGGCTGTCCGATTGAGCGCACCAGGGATGTGAATGGCCGAAGCAACCTCAGATGCTTCTGACTTCAAAGGAGGAGATGGCGGGCGAGTTGCAACATGCAGCGGAAGCGTAGACCACCCTGTTAGTTGATGTACACAACGGTCACAGTGCTGTCCGTACGGACCAGTACGTGCTTGCCATGTAGCGGCTTTTTGAGGCAGCCCAGCGCGTACTGCTAGCAACTCTAGGCAGTTGATGTGCCAATGCAGTTGGGGCCCCGTCAGCAGACCTAAAACTGCATGCCCGTTGTACGTGGCCCCCCAGCCGGTGGATGAGGCATCCGTGAAGAACACAGCATGCCTGGACACTTGTTCTAAGGGCAATCCCGTCCGTAGAAATGGAGGGCGCTCTAGCGGAAGTAATGGTGTCTACCACAGCTTGTGGCAGACCGCCTAGAACCTCCGCGTCCCGTCCAGGGACCAGACATGGAGTTTCCAGAGGTCCGGACGCGGGTGCCAGAGGGTGCCCCGTCTCTGAGTCAGGAGGTCATTCCTCAGAGGAATGGGCCAAGGAGGTGCTGTCGCGAGGAGCACTAGTTCCGGAAACCAAGTCCTGTTGGGCCAGTACGGAGCGACCAACAGGACTTGCTCCTCGTCCTCGTCCTCCCTGACCTTGCACAGTGTTTGTGCAAGAAGGCTCACTGGGGGAAACGCATATTTGCGTAGGCCCCGGGGCCAGCTGTGTGCCAGCGCATCTGAGCCGAGGGTCCCCTCGGTCAGGGAATAGAACAGCTGGCAGTGGGTGGAGTCTGGGGTGGCAAACAGATCTACCTGTGCGGCCCCAAAGCGACTCCAGATCAGCTGGACCACCTGGGGATGGAGTCTCCATTCTCCCGGGAGCACTGGCTGTCGTGAGAGCTCGTCGGCTGCACGATTGAGCAGGCCCAGAATATGAATGGCACGAAGCAACCTCAGATGCTTCTGACTCCATAGGAGGAGATGGCGGGCGAGTTGTGACATGCGACGGGAGCGTAGACCACCCTCTTTGTTGATGTACGCAACGGCCGCAGTGCTGTCCATATGGACCAGAACGTGCTTGCCTCTGAGCGGCGTTTTGAAGCGGCTGAGTGCAAGACGAACTGCTAACAACTCCAGGCAATTGATATGCCATTGCAGTTGGGGCCCCGTCCACAGACCCGATACTGCAAGCCCGTTGTACGTGGCACCCCAGCCGGTAGATGAGGCATCCATGGAGACAACAGCATGCCTGGACACTTGTTCTAGAGGTACTCCTGCCCGTAGAAATGAAGGGTCCGACCACGGGCTGAAGGTTTGACGACATCTCTGCGTCACTTGGACACAGAGAGTTCCGCTGTGCCACGCCCATCTTGGGACCCGGTTGTGGAGCCAGCGTTGAAGCGGTCTCATATGAAGCAATCCCAGTGGCGTTACTGCGGCTGCGGATGCCATATGACCCAGGAACCTCTGAAAATGTTTCAGTAGTACCACTATCCTGCATTTGAATGAATTCACGCAGTTCAACACTGACTGGACGCGCTCCTCTGTGAGGCGCACTGTCCGGGCGACCGAGTCTATCTCCATCCCGTGAAAAGAGATCCTCTGCGAGGGGCAGAGTTTGCTCTTCTCCCAGTTGACCTGAAGCCCCAACTGGCAAAGGTGACGAAGCACCATGTCTCTGTGTTCGCACAACTGCTCTCGCGACTGGGCAAGGATCAGCCAGTCGTCGAGGTAGTTGAGAATGCAAACACCACGCTCACTCATGGGAGCAATGGCCCCCTCCGTGACTTTCGTGAAGACACGGGGCGACAGGGCCAGCCCGAAGGGTAGGACTTTGTACTGATATGCTCGTCCGTCGAATGCAAAGCATAGGAACGGTCTGTGTCGAGGGAGATTCGAGACATGAAAGTATGCGTCCTTCAGGTCGATCGCTGCAAACCAATCTTGGGGACGCACGCACCTGAAGATGCGTTTCTGCGTCAACATCCTGAACGGCTGCCTGTGAAGGGACTGGTTCAGAAGTCGCAGATCCAAGATCGGTCGTAACCTGCCGCTTTTCTTGGGCACAATGAAGTGCGGGCTGTAGAAGCTGGCCTTCATATCGGCTGGAGGGACCGACTCTATCACGTCCTTCACCAGTAGGACTGCGATCTCCGCCTAAAGCACAGGGGCATTCTCCTTCGACACAGAGGTGAAGTGAATGCCCCTGAACTTGGGGGGATGCCGGGCGAACTGAATCGCATGGCCGAGTCTGATAGTACGGATGAGCCAGCGAGACGGGCTGGGAAGCGCTAGCCAGGCTCCCAGGAACCGTGCAAGCGGGACCAACGGCACCACAGACGTGCCCGCAGCAGGGCAGCGCGGTGGCATGCAGGGACCCGACACGGGTGGCATGGTAGCGGCCCAAGGCCTGAGTGTGCTGTGCAACACCTACCTGTTTCCGCTGAGGGGGCACGTGAGTGTGGGGAGGCCGCTCGTGTGTGTCCCAAACACAGCCGGCACCCCCTGCTGGCGATAAGAGAGGCGCCTGAGGGTGACAAGGCATGGAAGCATCGAACACCGCCGAACGCGCTCTCTTGGCACCCAGAGATTTCGGAAACTGCTCTTTTATTGACAATTTGGGTGCCGTTAGCGGCGGAACAGGATGGTACAGTATCGCCCCCCGGCCCTCCTCCTGGGGGGAGAGGTGATGCGGCCGTCTCCCGAAGAGCAGTCTCCTCCATCCCTGGGTGGCCCGTCTCATGGTCTCTTACGACAGCGCTTGCCACCTGGCTTGGCAGCAGCCTGAGTGGGCTGGACGTCCTTCCCACGGCCAGCTCCACGCCGACGCCCAGGTGGAGGCTGCTGCTGGGCTGGAGCGGGGGGGCGGCGGCGGTGGGCAGACGTCCTCGGCGACGAGCAGGCGGAGGCACTGCGGCCGGCGGTGGGGTGGAGGCAGCAGCTGACCGCCGGGGCAGGATGTATTTTATGGCCTCCGTCTGCTTCTGGGCGGCCCGAGAACTACTGGGCAAAGCTCTCGACCGCGTCGCCGAACAACCCGGCCGGGGAGATGGGGGAGTCCACGAACCGATTTTTATCGGTCTCCCTCATGTCGGCCAGGTTGAGCCAGAGATGTCACTCCTGGACCACTAGAGTGGACATCGCCTGGCCAATGGAACGGGTGCTGACTTTTGTCGCCCAGAGGGCGAGGTCCGGAGCTCCCAGAGGAGCTCTGGGCCAGGGCTACCCTCGTGCATATCCATGAGTGCCTGGGCCTGATGCACCTGAAGCAGCGCCATGGCATGCAAGGCGGACGCAGCCTGGCCACAAGACCTGTAAACCTTCGCAGTCAGACTGGAGGAGAACTTACAGGCCTTGGACGGAAGACGTGGGTCACCACGCCAGTTGGAGGCAGTCACCAGACACAGTTGCATCGCGATGGCCCGCTCCACTGGCGGGATCCCCATGTACCCCCTGGCTTGCCCGCCGTCAAGGGTAGTGAGGAGCCACCGGGTCGGTTCCTGGCACTAAAGGGTGTCGACCATGACCTGGTGAGCTCCTCATGCACCTCCGGGAAGAAAGGCACCGGGGCGGGATGCTGAGAACCAGTGCGACCCGCCCCGAGAAACCAATCATCCAACCTAGAAGGTCCGGGAAAGCATAGCTGTCAACTCGGGGTCCGACTCGACCACTGCCACTCTCCCAGAGGGAGGCAATGCTGCCAAATCTTCATCCTCCGAGGACTGGAACTCCCCTCCGATGCAGCATTCGACATCTGCTCATCGTCCGGGGCTCCGAAGGACACCGCCAAATGCCCATGGGAGGGGCCAGTGGGTTCCCCGGAAGCTCGACTGGTAGCGGCGCTTGTGAGGGATTAGGCGCCTGTGGAGGTATGCTCGGCGGGTTTGCCCTAAACGTAATCCTCAGGTCACCCCGGCCATTCGTTGAAGTAGATCTATTCTGGGGAATAGAGCTAGACAGAGGCATGGGTAGGGGGACTCCACCTTCACGAATGTAGGCGAGTCTCGACCTAAGCGCCATGATAGTGTTACGTCTGTGGCTGTTCTCGGATGTGTTGTTGTTGTTGTTGTTCTCTCCTCGTGTTCTTTGCTGTCTCTCCTATCCAGCTTCTCATAGGTTGCTCCGCCCCAAATTGGATGTGACGTCAGAGCGCACTGAGTGGTTACAGCGGTGCGGCGCCCGTTTAAAAGAGGAGCGGAAGCGCGTCGTCGGGAGCGAAAGAGAGAGAGAGAGAGCCAGAGACTGATCCGTGTTTTCTAGTCCTGTGCATTTGTGTGAAACAATTGTGAAATTGTGTTAGCGAATTATTGTTGAGTTGAGCCGAGCCATTGGTGTTTTCTTTCGTTGAAGTCACTCCTTAAACTTGTTGTTATTCATTTTGTTACTTTAGTGGTGTGTGTGCCGCTGTTATATTTATTATTCGTTATCTATCAACTTTGTAGGGGCTAGGTGCCTTTTTATTTACAAAACTACCTTTTCTCCTGTTTATGTTTAGTTAGGGAGATAGGAAAGACATTGTACCTTTTTTTGTCCTATTTTTCTTTTGAAAGGGAATTTAGTTTCTCCTGGGATTATTTAGTTAATGTTTATGTTTGTTATTTTGGCCTGGCCTAGCCCTGAATTTATTCCTGTGTTTTGAGATACTTTTTTTTTTGACTTCTTGGCAATACTCATTCTTTTTTTGACCTCACAAAAAAATAAAATAAAATTGGGAACCCGAGAAAGTTCCTTCAAAAGGTACTCTGTTGTAATACTGGGTTTTTATTTTTATGTTCACCCCTGCACGCCTAGACAAAGGGGGTCGTAACATAAATTGGGGGCTCGTCTTTTTTTCGGGTTGTGAGGAAAAAAATTGTGTACAGTAGACTATTTGTTTATTTACTGGAGTGGTTACGGAAATTGTCCTGGTAAGAAATTGCCATCTGCCTCATCTACCTTTTCTTGTGACTGTATATGGGGGTAAGTTCCACAATTTGTTTCCTCTTTTGTCTGTCTATTCTCATTTGGTGTGGGGAAAACAAATTTGAGTGGGAAATGGAGTTTGACTTGACCTCTTTTACACTGGCCCCAAATATGGAACAATTTAATCGCTGCCGCAAAGATGATTTGATTAGGATCGCTGATTTTTTTTTAAATTAGTGTATCACGAAATGCGTTGAAAAAAGATATTAAAAACTATTTGCGTCAGGAGTTAATTTTGCAACGAATTTTACCTGAGGAGACGAGAGTGGGTAGTGCAGTGGGGAGTGCTGTTTTGTCGGTAACAGCCGATGTTGTTGTTGTTGTTGTTCTCTCCCAATTTCAGTTCTGGACTACGTGAGTAAGACACGTGAACGTTTACATAATGCATGCGAGATGGCGAGAGCAAATTTGGCTGTGAAACAAAAGCAAATGAAGCAGCGTTTTGACAAGCGTAGTATTAGTTGGAGTTTCCAAGTGGGTGACTTAGTATTGGTATTACTACCTATCCCAGGGTCAGCATTGCAGGCACGGTTTTCTGGTCCCTATCCAGTGGAACAAAAACTAAGTGAGACCGATTATGTTATTGGTACCATGGATCGTAGGAAGAAAACTCGCGTTTGCCATATTAACAAGTTCAAGTTCAAGTTTATTATTTTTCATTACACATGTACAAGTACAGTATAACGAAATGAAGTTTGGAGCAAGCCTCCGGGCCGCAGCCATTTCAGGCGCCGCCACACGCTCTCCAGAAATACAAGAATGCAGTTTAGCAAGCATTACATAGCAAACACAACAAAACATAACATAACACAGTACACATGGTCACGTGATGGGATTTTTTTTGTATGGAGTGGGAGAGGAGATAGATAAGGACAGGCAGACAGATGGAGGGGGGCTGGGATCGGGAGTGTATGGTGCGAGTGAGTCTGAGATTGTGTTGTGTGAGAATGTTAGCCATAACTTCAGATGTTTTCGAGTTCAGTTCTATGGTTTGTCCTTGAAGGGAGATAAGGCAGTGCACAGGGAAAGATAGCAGACCAAGCTGTCAGGCTGACCTCCCAACCGAGAGATAGGGACAAGTGAGGTTCGGGTGGGGTAGTTGATTAGGTCAGGCAAATACAATTTTTTAATCCATTTGATGATCTTTGGTAATTTGTCCGGATCATAATCAATCAATCAGTTCTGGTCCTCAGCACTTGCGTCCGGTCCGTGCAGTTTCCCTAGACATTATGTCCAGCCTCATGGCCAGACCGGTTACAGTCCGTAAAAGTTCACCGATCTGACCCCCGATGGAGCCCACTCTTCCCTGCGTATCCGCAGTCCGGACTGCGTTGTTACAGTTCAGTTCCTCAATCTGTATCACTCTCTGATCTAATTCCTTCAAACGGTCACACACAACCCCGAAGCATTCCTTAATTTCCACAGACAGTGGCTGGGTGAATTTGCTTGCAGCTGTCTTACCAATCTTCCGATAGGTCAGGGCAATCCCAAAGCCAAAGAATAGGAACCCCGCCATCAATAATCCAATCATGTATAAATCTTCCGCATCCTCCACGGACAGAGCCTCCAGGCACAGGACTTGCCAGTTGTTCCATGCGTCCATCACGTACCCTGCAGCAAAGGTCCCGTCCGGGCAGGTGGGTTCTCCCGGGGCACCCTTCCTTTGTGAGAAAATCCTATCGATCGCACTGATTGACCAGTTAATCAATTCCATTTCAGTATTTTCAGGAGTCCAGCAAGCAGCGGGTCAGAGAGAAAAGAAAAAGACAAAATACCAAAGCGCCAGAGCACAGCGGGAGCAGAGAGAAAACACGTCTGCACTGTATGATGAGACAGAAAGAGGCCATGCTCAAGCAATAGTCATGTTCCCGCAGTGAGAACACGAACTATCCACAAATGCCGCCTCAGCGTGCTGAATGCCCAGGCACGTGATACAGCGATTGTGACCGTCAGCGGGTGACAGGGAACGACCGCATCCAGTAGTGCACGGGTGGAATAACATCTTGAAAAAGACGCCCGCATCACACGCGTGTAGCTCTTTTGTGAGGAAACGCTCTTTCTGTGCTGAAGCACCCAGGGGAGGACCGTGGCAACACACCTGGAAATAGTGCAGCCCGTGTGTGTGCACTCACAGGTAGCAACTCTGTTTTGCTGTGAGAACAGCAGTTGTTTTTAATGCAGCAGTGGCATCTCGCCAACACACTTCCTCTCTCTTCTCTGGTCTCATCTCTCTCTCTCTCTCTCTCTCTCTCTCTCTCTCTTTCTCTGAGTTTGTAAAACAGCTCTTCATCTACGCCGTTAGGCTCGGAAGTGAATGACAAACGTGCGTTGCATTTCACTTCCGCTTTATACCCGCGACGCGGGGCGGAGCGCGAGATGCAAATCTCGAAGCTGATAGGGACTCCCTAAAGTGATCCCAATTCGTTGGTGACGTCCGACGTGCGTCGAATGTGACCGACTGAAAGGGAACCCCGACCTCATATTGGCTGGAAGAACCGGCTCGATCGTGTCCTTCACCAGTGGGGGTGGGGGGGTCTGCCTGTCTCAGGGCCGCTTGCTCTTGTGGTTGCCAGCGGACTTTGCGGGGCCCTGAGTGGGTTGGGCGCCACCTGCTGCCCGGGTGGAGGCTGCTGCTTGGGCTTCACAGGGGTGGAGGCAGACGCAGGGGGATGCCCTCGGCGAAGAGCAGGTGGCTCAGACTTTGTCGGGCTCATGCATACCTGCCAGGTTAGCCCCAGGTGGCTTTCCTGGACCACTAGTGTGGATATCGCTAGTGATGGTCAGAACTACCCTGGTGTATTAAGAGTGCAGGACAGAGGTGGCCTGCCAGTGGCATTGCCACCCCACCAACGAGGAAAATAATTAATATGAAAAACTACAAAACATAGCATAAGACAGGGAATACATGACAGGAACACAAGCTGGGATCATGACAGGCATCAACAAGTAAATGTAGGCTACTTTCAATACTGGTCAAATATATTGGGAAACTTTTAGCTGTGTTGCTATATGTCATGAGAGTAAGCAGCTGAGCTGCTAGCTTACACTCGGTCTAAATCAGATGCGAGTGTCTCACTTATAAACCCATCCAACGAATCTGCACCAGATGCATTTATGACATAATGCTCCACCCAGCATACCCGTTTAAAAAAAGTCACCGCTCGCCACTGCTATAGGCTACACTAAAATAAAACTGAAACTATGTCAGTGGCGGTATATTAGCTAAGACTACTTCAAGTCAAGTCACCTTTATTTATATAGCGCTTTTAACAAGTCCAATTGTTTCAAAGCAGCTTCACATTGTTATCAGGAAAATAATGCAACAGAATTTGTACAGCCGTTCTAGTGAAACGGTGATGTTATCCAGCTAATTTCAAGTATCATATAGTGTCAATGCGGTCAGATTGGTAATATAGATGAAATTTAGGTGTCCCCAACTGAGCAAGCCAAAAGCCAGAGGCAACGGTGGCAAGGAACCACAACTCCTTCAGGGTCGGAATGGAGAAAAAAACCTTGGGAGAAACCAGGCTCAGTCGGGGTGCCAGTTCTCCTCTGGCCGACGAACAAACAGTGTATGATTATAATTCTGGCAACATTGCAGGTCTTAATTCATATTAGGTAAATAGATATTCGTAAGATTATTTGAAAGATTGGAGTCGTCACGCCGAAGACGGGTTTAATGAGGATGTCGTGTCGATGCGGCATTTACGGGGGGAGTTTATTTGACACGCTCTCTGCAGACATTTCAGGGATGCGTTGGTCATGTTCAGGCGCAGGTTCATCTGATCTGGATATGGCCCGGATCCGGCTGACTGCAGTAAACCTCGGGATAAACAGAGAGACTAACATTAGCGTAGATGCCATTCTTCTTATGATGTAACGAGTACATCAGGTGTTATGGGAAGTGTTCCCGGTTCCGGCTGACCTAGTTAATGCAGCCTAACAATCATTTACTGATTTGAATAATAGAAATTGATAATGTTTTATGTGTAAGCCATAGTAAAGAGATGTGTTTTTAGTCTAGATTTAAACTGCCAGAGTGTGTCTGCTTCCTGAACAATGCTAGGAAGACTGTTCCAGAGTTTAGGCGCTAAATAGGAAAAGGATCGACCGACTTCACCCCATGTCTAGCGAAATGTGTTTGAAATGACCAAACCATTTTCCAAATGCATGTTCAGTACTGTTACAGTAAGAATTATTTGGCATGTCTGAGCTTCAAGATTTCCATATGTATTTATTGTCAGGAGCTCATAACTGCACAGGTGAATGACAAGTGACATTGAATCACATCAGTACGGCCCATATATTACTGCACACTATCACATTTACTTTCATTTCACTTCTCACCTCATTTTATTCCTTCCTTCATTCATGTGTCCCTCTCCTCAGTCCACGTGCTGTGCATCCGAGTCCTTGTTTGCCTGGTTTGATTAAGATGGAAATCAATCACCCTGCACTGGTGTATAATACAACCAAAGAATGTTATATAAGGGCCATAATTTGCATGAATGTGCATACTTTAAACCATTTTTCTACTTTGGATACATTCAACATATTCCTTACTTATCTTGTCATTGTATCAGGCTCAGAATGTAAATTTTTAACAGCTAAAAGTGCACAACTCACAGACATCAACCATGTTTAGGTGGTTGCTAGGGTGTTTTGTGTTGCCACCTTGGCATTTCTAGAGAAAATTCTAAGAGTTACTTCTGGAACCTTCAACATTCAGCTTTAATCTTGTCTCATCCTTCAGTTTACACAAAAATAACAAAAACTATGTTAACACAACATTTGCGCTTACAGTGGAAGTAAAGTCTTAAATAATGTATGCACTAGTCTCGTGTGATAAAAATTGTTCAAAGGGATGTCCAATTTTAAATGACAATGTAAAACTGGTAAACACAGTAACTTCTGAATGATAAATGATAAATGATAAAAAAATAAAAATAAAAATCTAAGTTTATGCACCAATTTTGAAACTCTTTTAATTCAGAAATGACAAGTACATTTCACAAATAATTACAAAGAAACAGCAAGTAACACACTTAAACATGACATATTAAAGTAGAAAGGCTGAAATAGTATTTTCGGTAACAGTTTTGTTCAGGGTCCAATTCTCACTATTAACTAGTTGCTTATTAGTATTCATATTACTAGGATATTGGCTGTTTATTAGTACTTATAAAGCACATATTAATGCCTTATTCTGCATGACCATATTCTACATCCCTAATCCTACCTAATACCTAACATAGTAACTACCTTACTAACTATTAATAAGCAGTAATTAGGAGTTTATTGAGGCAAAAATCATACTTAGTTAGTTAATAGTGAGAATTGAACTAACATAACCCCTAACCCTAGCTTAGATATTAGCCTGACAAGCCAGACCCACATCAAGATGTTGGGTCTGGGAACACACCATTGGCAGGGCTCAATCCGAGGGGCGGGATAAACGGTTGTCTTTCAAATTCCCTCTGCACGCAATAGGATAGCACTACAACCAACCAGAGGGCTATCAGTGGTGAGACAACAATCACAAGAGTCCCATGCGTTTTCCCACCAGCAGAGCTAGTTGATAGATTAAACTTTTGCCGTTTAAACTCCGTTTTTTGTTTTAAACTCCGAACACATCTTCCTTTTTTAAGAATGACTTCAGTGCCGTTCTTTGTTCTTTTCTCAAAAAAAAGCTTACCTCCAAGTTAGCCATCTTCTTTGTTTTCAAATAGCAGTGAATTCACGCGGAACCATTGCAACTCTAGCCAGAGCCGGCTCTGCGTTAAGCCCACCCACCGACTCTATACATGATGTGATTGGCCTGACTTGAGTTTGGTTTTTCAAGCTCGCAAGCCAACGGAGAGTTGTTAGACGACCCTGACTGCAAAAGTACATTTGCTGCCGCTAGGGTGCGTCTAGATTTCTAGGCTATACAAATATGTGTATAAGCACAAAAACTGAATATACGTAATAATATAAGCACAACAGAAATAAAAGCTGCTTTAAAACTGAGACATTTTTGGACAGTATGTTATCAACAGGCATTCCTTTAATAGATGTTCCTGTACTCTTGGTTAGTATTTTGGTCATGGTAACCATGGTATAATGTACATTTACATTTTGCAGACACTCCTGTCCTAAATGGCTCACAAAAAGTGTTTAATCTATACACTGCTTTGAGATTAATTGAATAAAAGAAGGAAAAGAACAGTCAAAAGACATGGCATAAATGCTGAAAGAGGAAATAGCTTTGTGACAGATTGAGAACACAAAATGCTTATTATATACAACTATCCATAGGATTGGTGCTGTGTACTTTGGAGGTATCAGTGGAAAACTGCATTGTTATCCTAACAAACGTCATTTCCAAAGACAAAGCAGAAATGCACACACAGCTGAACATTCACCGGAGATTACGGACACTGTTCTGGGACTCTCTGCCACGCACACAGAGAGGGGGGCATCACGCTTTCTCTGTGATCCCTTTCCAAAAAAAATCATGTCCAAGAGTCTGCAAAGGCTCTGAATTTTACACTTCACGTTTGCTTGTCATTTATCTCTTTGATCATAAATCCAAGCTTAAATCAAAAAGGACGAGACCAAAATAAATGCAAATGCTTTAACGATTATGTAAAGCAAGGAGAATATTTTGTGAAGCATCCATCAGGAATATTCAGTGTGTTGTCCTCACGCACACTCCCATGCACGTTCCACTAGTGTTGAAGGCCTGAGCTCCGATCAGCACACCTGACACATATCAGCTCATCCCATCGATTCGTGATTGATGAATACAGGACTGATAGATCTACAGGGAGGTTCTGAGAGTGCTGTAGATCAGAGTGTCTCTAACCCTCCATCTCATCCTAACATTGAGGTACGAAGCACTTTTGCTATCTATCTATCTATCTATCTATCTATCTATCTATCTATCTATCTATCTATCTATCTATCTATCTATCTATCTATCTATCTATCTATCTATCTATCTATCTATCTATCTATCTATCTATCTATCTATCTATCTATCTATCTATCTATCATCTCAGTCATACCACACAACATTATTTATGCAAATAGCATTACATCTTTAACAGATGGTCAGTTCTATCAAATAAGTGTTAAAGTGAATTTAGAGAAGATTTGCTGAGGCAACATGCCAACTTTATTAGATTTATAATGTTCATAACCACATTGTTTATGGGATATGCATAAAATAAATCTAAATATGATGAGTGCTAGGAGTTACTTGGCTCTTTTAAATTACGAGCACCCATAATCAATTACGTTATGTGCATATTTGACAATGTACTATAAACCTGAAATGTCTTAAAGTTTGGACTATTGTCAATATTAGTGCATTTTTTGGATATGTTGACTTATTCTCTGTGTTCATCTCAAGGATTTAGGGGCAGCGTGCTGCTTTATGATGACTTTCAAACATTAATCTCCCAAAATCCTTCCGCAATAGCTTTAAATTAGGTTTTAACCCCATGGGCATTTCCCATATGATAGCTGTGCTTTCAGAAAGTTTGACTTTTTAACTTGGGGAGATCATGAGAGAGGTCGCCGCAGAGGTCAGTACTTCAGAAAAGCGGCCGTATATTTTGAAAATGTTCCATTTGGAGTCATTGCTTTTAAAAGACGCCCTGTTTAAAGCCATTGCCTTTCAAACACAGTTCAAGCTATTGTTCTTGGGAAGGATTTATTCAGTTTTAGAGATACTGTGGAACATTTATTCTCTGCGGGTTATCGAGTGGCCCATTTTGACAAATGCATTAAAATCAGTTCACGTTGCATTGGATTCAGTTAATCTTTTCATTACCTTCATTCCTGTTAAATAAGTCTATTTTCTTGTGACTAATAGTGTATTTTCATTTGCTAAGCATCTCATTTGCTGAACTTTATTGAATTTTAGAGGAACAGCTTAATTTTCGGCTTTGGTGGTTGATATTTTAAAATGGCCAACTGGGAAACCTGCAAAATGTAGCTGTGGACTTCCAATCAACTGGTCACTGTCTTTTTAATAAAAATGGGCATGTTTAATTAGACTGACTGATTAGAAAAAAATACTGTTTGGGTGAAACTCATAAAACCTGTCGGGAACATACCAAGTCATACTTCATGGTAATGAATTCATACTTCATAATTCTTCCCCAAATTAAAACACAGAAGTAAGAAATCATATTTTGCATAAAAAAATAAAAAAACAACAAAAAAAAAACAACTCGGCCACAAAGTGGTAGGCCATGTAAAATCACAGTGCACAGAAGTCACCAACTTTCAACAGGAACTTGACTGGCCTGCACAGAGTCCTGTCCTCAACCCGATAGAACACCTTTGGGGTGAATTAGAGCGGAGACTGCGAGCCAGGCCTTCTCGTCCAACATCAGTGCCTGACCTCATAAATGCGCTTCTAGAAGAATGGTCAAAAATTCCCATAAGCACACTCCTAAACCTTGCGGAAAGCCTTCCCAGAAGAGTTGAAGCTGTTATAGCTGCAAAGGGTGGACCAACTCCATATTAAACCCATACGGATTAAGAATGATACCACCAAAGCAGTACAGAAATATATTTTGCAAGAAAACATACCAGTCACATTTCACAAAAGAAAAAGAAAAAAATCCATTTAAATATACTGTCATGGCAATTAGGCTCGTTTTCCCTGAAAAACATTGAGTTATATACACTATATTGCCTAAAGTTTTGGGACGCCTGCCTTTACATGCACATAAACTTTAATGACATCCCATTCTTAATCTGTAGGGTTTAATATGGAGTTGGTCCACCCTTTGCAGCTGTAACAGCTTCAACTCTTCTGGGAAGGCTTTCCACAAGGTTTAGGAGTGCGTTTATGTACATAAATGACATGCACTCTTTAGAGGTCAGCTGGGACTTTTTTGTTTACGACGCCTGTTTAGATGTGTTGTATGAAAGCTTCCTTGTCCTTAAGCATCTGTCCTTGAGAATAAACTCAAACCCTTGAGTTTACTCAGCTGTATGTGCAGCTACCTTCGACGTGCATATGGTTCTGTTTTTAATTCATCCTCCAAAGTGACAGTAATTGCTTGACTCATGTTTGTCTGGCCAAGCACAAATTCCAGCAGTGACCAGGCATCTGTCACATCATATCTGCGAAAACCAGAGTAAAAAATGAAAGCAGGACATTGGGTGCTCTGAGCTCACTAATTGGGATCGAGGAACATCTTGTTGAACCTCTAAGGAATGGGAACGCGTGCTTTATTCCCTCACCTCATGCTCATGGAAGCAGCGGAGGATGCATTATAGTTTCATCGGGGGCCACTCTCCCAAAACCCTTCACACAGCTGAAATAAAGAAAGAGAGAGAGAGGGAGAGAGAAGGAGAGGACAAGAAATTTAAAAATGCATTTGAGAGAAAATCTGAGAGAACATTTAATCTCCCCAGAGTTGGTGGGCAGCCATATGTCTCTAAATTACATCACTTCCTGCTGTTTTTGACACACTGCTGGAGCTGAAAGACTTTACAGGCCTAAAATCTCATGAACTGTTTCAATTTGAAACAGACAAATGAAGCTCTAATGTTATTAGAATTCTGGTGCATTAGTTTCATCAGCTGGAGAACCGAAATACTGCAATACCTTATCAATAATATGGGCTATATAATCTAAACATTATGTTTGGGATGCTTAGCTGGCCAAAAAAATTAGAAAATCCGATCACAAATGGGACGTATTGCCCATAAGATTAAGATGTTATTCTGTTTTCACAAGGAATCTGTTTTCTTGCAGGCAAGGTAACATTTTGGAGGGGAAACTGCATGTAAATTGCAGCAGCGCATAATGCATCATATCATGTTTTTCAATGCATTAATCCAACTTAATGCCAACAATATCTGACATGGATTTCCATCATACATCTCTGCAGAGACAAACAGAATAAAATCAGTTCATGTCAAATTCGAAGTTTCAATAACTTTTTTTTCCCCCCAGTTATTCTGATGGTCCACTTTAGATAATCTACTAGCTACAGTATAAGTAACTTTGCAACTACATGTAAACTAATTCTCATTAGAGTATTAGTAGACTGTTAAATTAGGGTTAGGTGTTAGGGTTTGGGTAAGCAGAATAAGTTGCCATGTAGTTACTTAAAGTCAATAAAATGTTTGTTGACGGACCATCACAATAAAGTGTTGCCATGTAGTTGCAAAGTTACTTATAGTTAGTACAATGTCTAAAGTGGACCATTTTTTTAATAAACATATTTTAAGCTAGTGCCTAAGTGAAGCTGCTTAACTTCCACTGTGGGGAAAGCTGTGGTCTTCCAATGAACCGGCTGATCACCATTCCAGCTCAATTTCTGGATTGCTGCCCTTTTAAGCCAATAAAAATGGAAAAATATGCATTTGGCTTGTATGATCGATCTGTCGTAATACTTCTGATTTAAAAGGCAGTTTTGATTTGATGCACTCTCTAAATAATGAAGATAAATCAGGCTTCCTTGGAATACTGACGACTTCTGACTTTACACGCATCATTTTTTATTAACAAATCAAATTGCTTAGATTGACTTCTATTGCATCTTGCCGACATTCGACTGCAGCATCTCAATAATCTACAGCATCATAATCTAATGTGCAATATATTCAAATACATGGGCATACCTCGACCTCTTATGTACATTAATTATCCTTGCCATAAAAGAACATATGCTATTATGGCTTTAATGTCCTATTGTGCATTTCTATTTACACTTTGGAGACAAAAAATAAAGAATAATATTAAAGTACTTTTGAGAGCACTGGGATCAACATTTTACTCACAAGTAAACACATTCATACAGTTTATGCATAATTTATATATGCTTCTCTTCTGCCATTTTATATCCATCAAAATGACTGCCTAATTCCTTATCCTATAAATTATACACTCACCTAAAGGATTATTAGGAACACCATACTAATACTGTGTTTGACCCCCTTTCGCCTTCAGAACTGACTTAATTCTACGTGGCATTGATTCAACAAGGTGCTGAAAGCATTCTTTAGAAATGTTGGCCCATATTGATAGGATAGCATCTTGCAGTTGATGGAGATTTGTGGGATGCACATCCAGGGCACAAAGCTCCCGTTCCACTACATCCCAAAGATGCTCTATTGGGTTGAGATCTGGTGACTGTGGGGGCCATTTTAGTACAGTGAGCTTATTGTCATGTTCAAGAAACCAATTTGAAATGATTCGAGCTTTGTGACATGGTGCATTATCCTGCTGGAAGTAGCCATCAGAGAATGGGTACATGGTGGTTATAAATGGATGGACATGGTCAGAAACAATGCTCAGGTAGGCCGTGGTATTTAAACGATGCCCAGTTGGCAATAAGGGGCCTAAAGTGTGCCAAGAAAACATCCCCCACACCATTACACCACCACCACCAGCCTGCACAGTGGTAACAAGGCATGATGGATCCGTGTTCTCATTCTGTTTACGCCAAATTCTGACTACCATCTGAATGTCTCAACAGAAATCGAGACTCATCAGACCAGGCAACATTTTTCCAGTCTTCAACTGTCCAATTTTGGTGAGCTTGTGCAAATTGTAGCCTCTTTTTCCTATTTGTAGTGGAGATGAGTGGTACCCGGTGGGGTCTTCTGCTGTTGTAGCCCATCCGCCTCAAGGTTGTGCGTGTTGTTACTTCACAAATGTTTTGCTGCATACCTCGGTTGTAACGAGTGGTTATTTCAGTCAAAGTTGCTCTTCTATCAGCTTGAATCAGTCGGCCCATTCTCCTCTGACCTCTAGCATCAACAAGGCATTTTCGCCCACAGGACTGCCGCATACTGGAAGGTTTTCCATTTTCACACCATTCTTTGTAAACCCTAGAAATGGTTGTGCGTGAAAATCTCAGTAACTGAGCAGATTGTGAAATTATATAATAATTTTTATAATTGGCAAAACTCAAAATAATTGGCAAAACTCAACATATATTGGTTTTCTTCATTTATCACTCTATCATACCAAATAATTGATTGCATAACCTGTTAAAAATGTACATATCCTAGAGAAAACAACTGACACCAATTGAGTGCATCTATGCAAAATAAGTTCCCTTTATTTGTCATTTAAAAGTGACCATGAAATATTTTTTTTCAAATTCTTTTTTTTTTTTTACGTAAGATTGATTGGCATTGGGCATGCACACGTCAATATTTCATCATTTAATTATTGTATTTACATTATTGTAAGGGTAAGTTTAGGGTTGGGGTAGGTGTAGGCGTTAATAAAAGACACAATCTGGTAAGGTGCAAATTTATTTAATGTTATTTTATTGTGAGATTTTGCCTCACTTCCAACCATTGCTGTGCCCCTTCTAGCCACAACTCTTCTTCTCCGTTTTTTGTGTATTTGTGTGGCAGAATTACAGCGCCACATACTGGCCTGGCATGTATCGTTTTGAGCATGGGTGTTGGAAGCAAAAAAAATGTGGGTGGATCTTCTCTCAGAAAATTTTTACTGGAGTAGATGCCATTTATACACAAATATACTGTACAAATATACTGCGCAACACAAAAATACGGAACTCACAAAACCATTTAGAGTGGGAATAGTGTAGGGGTAAGATGCATGGCATTAAGTTCGCAAATCTATTCGAGGTTCAAATCCACCTTTTGCCGAACTCGCTCTACTCCCTTTTCCCATCACATATCAGATAGGAAAGGCAAATAAAGCGTCTAACATGTTTAATAATAAATGTTAATCGGTTAGGGGTAAGTAAACAGAGATGTGCTGATGAATTAGAGACGGTAAAAGTGAGTGGGTCCAATATCATTGGTCGTAAAAAGTGGGTGATTCACAATGATTCCAACGCCCATGGTTTTGAGTCGGTTTCAGTGGTTTCGTGTGTGCGCAGATATTTTTTTTAGACGAGGGGAAAAAAAGATTGGATAGGGAAATCTCTGGCTTTGTGTGAATGTGGCCCTAGATTCTACATTATTGTGTTACTCTGGATATTTTACATGTTCTAATGTTTTTACAAACACCCCTTTGCTCATACACATATTCATTTACATCTATTATCTTGCCCTTTCTTGCACCCATGATGCTGGTTTAGGACTCCTGGGAATGTCTTACCTTCTCCCTCCTCGCCACTGCTTATTCTAAGGGCTGAACCTTATCTAATGATCGCTCCTTGGGCAATAATATTAGACCTGTCTGTGAGTACTGGGATTCGTTTTGGAAAGGTCAAGTTTTGCATTTCCCGCCCCTTCGCCGTCGACGGGGCACACAAGTCTTTCATCGTGGTAGGATTGCATAATTATGTGGCGGGTGCTGGCGGTACCTGTGTCACCGGTGAAGACACCTCTCTCAGATACGTCCTATCTGCCTCACACAGGAAGTGGTCAGGGTTAAGAGTTTAAAGACTGCTTGTCCCAAACTCCAAGATTAATTGACTGTGGTAGGAGCGAGATAAAGAAGCACATTAAGACTAAAGAAATCTTCCCATACCCAGATCCGCTCCAGGTTTTAAGCGCTATTTTAAAGTCTGTTTATAATTTTTCTCAGAGCTGTCAAAAAGAAGACCGTCAGGCTCATGGCGCCTTATAAAATGATTCCGAATTCTCATTTTTAAAACAGCGAACTCACCTCATGCAATGAAAATCACTGTCGATCAACCTCAATGTCTTATATTTAATAGAATCCTATTAAAGAGTAATCGTTCTTTGCACTATTTCTCCTCAGATTCATCCCATGGCTGTAATTTTCACATACTCAAAGAAGATTCCATGGTCAAGGGCAGTTTTTCTCCTTTGGGGTTGTTGATGGTCATAGCGTGAACGATAAAGACAAGATAAGGTTGGAGAAGCAGCGCTATCATGCAGATCAGCTTTGATCAGTATTCCAGATCTTCTCTTCGTTTCTTTTCACATATGACCCTGGAATGCACAATTTCAATAATGCACAACTTCAAGAAACCAACATGTAAAGGATTAACGGCAGGTGTTGAGAGAATCTCTACCTCCAAACGTCCATCATGAACGTTACTTTGTTTTTTCCAATTCAACAGTCAGCATGGGTAAAAAAGCGGTATATTGGTTACCAGTATATATAATGAATCACACTGGACATTCTTACAATATTAGACGTACACTACTGTTCAAAAGTTCGGTTAGTAAGATTTTTATATTTAAAAAAAAAAAAAAAGAAATGAATACTTTTATTCAGCAAGGATGCATTCATTTGAATGAACATTTATAATGTTACAAAAATGTTCTGTTTCAATTAACTAATATTTCATATTTTCAATTAGATTAGGTACACATACAGTCAAACCAAAATTTATTCAGACATCAGATATAATTTTTACTTGTGGGTGCAGGACACGATAGTTCAATTATGTAAGGATAGCAAAATAAAGTAAACTGTGACATATTATACCCAAAAATTCTTCATACAGTGGACTACCAGTAAAATTAATTAAAATTTAGGACCAACATTATTGAGACACTTTGATCTGACCATGTTTTGCTAATTTCTTTAATTGCTAATGTGACCTTTTACACCACAGACTGAACACAATTAAGCATTGCTTGCTAATTGGTTGACCTAAATTGGTATTATCTAATTGTGTACTTAAATGTAACTGTTGACAGCTGATTGTAATCCATTACATACCTTTCTATCAAAGTTATCTGACATTATCAAAATGAATTTGTTCTGACACATTTTAACCCTGAGTTCTTGTCATATTTTATTACCATTTGCAAAACTATAGCGAATAAACTGTGATAATGTGAGAAAATGTTGAAGGTGTCTGAATACATTTTGGTTTGACTGTATTTGCTATTAACAAGTTTCTTATTAGAAAGGTTATTACTAGCATATTGGCTGTTTATTAGTACTTATAAATCACATAGAAATGCTTTATTCTGCATCACCATATAAAAAATAAAATAAAAAAATAAAAACACTTCAACAACCTTACTAACTATCAATAAGCAGTAATTAGGAGTATATTGAGGGGAAAACCTAGTTAATGGTGAATATGTGTACCCTAATCAAAAGTGTGAACCTAATTCAAATAAATGAAAGTTATTTTGAACTTTATTCATCAAAAGATATTTGAATGATTTCTGAATGATGTGACACTGAAGACTAGAGTAATGATGCTGAAAATTCAGCTTTGCCATCACAGGAATATATTAAATTTTAAAATTATTCATATAGAAAAAAGTTAGATTCAAGATTCAAGATTCAAGAGTTTTATTTGTCACATACACAGTTATATACAGAATATACAACCGGCAGTGAAATGTAAACAGGTCCGCTCCATGGACAGTGCAAATTCACAGTTAAAAACACAAGGAAGAAATTATAATAGAAATAGGATATAAAAAAAAAGTACTATATATATATATATATATATGTCTATATCTGTAGAATTATAAATAATCAAGTCAAGAGAAAAAAAGGTAACAAATAAGGATAAAGTGGAATAAAATAATTGAAGTAGACTTTGCAGTGAGTAAACTGTAGACTTATAAATATGTGGTTAACAAATGTATAAAGAGTATAATGTGCAAACAGGTTTATGACAGGTTGTTACACAGTAACAACGAGAACAGAAAGTGCAGTGCAATGTCAGTGTATCGATGTTTATCCTGACGTGAAGTCACGTGATGTTAAGTGACTGAGTTCAGGAGTCTGATGGCCTGGGGAAGAAGCTCCTCCTGAGTCTCTCAGTTTTGGCCATCAGGCTTGGAAGCGCTTACCAGATGGTAGCAGCGTGAAATGAGGGTTTGCAGGGTGATTAGAGTCCTTGATGATCTTGGTAGCTCTACCTTTGCAGCGTTTGGTGTAGACGTCCTGCAGAGAGGCGGGAGAGCTGACCCTGAGATACGCTCGGATAAGCGCCACGACTCTTTGCAGGGCTTTGCGGTCATGACTGGTGCTGTTCCCATACCACGCTGTGATGCACTGAGTTAAAACACTTTCTATCGCCCCTAAATAGAAAGTTTTCAGGATAGCTAGTGAAAGCCTGAATTTCCTCAGCTGGCGCAGGTGGTACAGTCTTTGCCTGGCTTTTTCACCTGTGTCTGAATGTGAGCAGTCCAGGTCAGGTCCTCGGAGATGTTTACTCCCAGGTACTTGAAGCTGCTCACTCTCTCTACTGGTGACCCGCTGATCATGAGGGGGAGTATGTCCGTTGCTGTCTCTTCCTGAAGTCCACAATCATTTCTTTGGTCTTGCCAACATTCAGAGAGAGACAGTTGTCCTGGCACCATGCTGTTAGTTGCTCCACCTCGTCCAAGTATGCCGTCTCATTGTTGTTGGAAATGAGGCCCAGGACAACAGTATCATCAGCAAATTTGATGATAGAGGTGGAGCTGTGTGTGGACAAACAGTCATGCGTGTAGAGAGAGAGTAGAGCAGGGGGCTCAGGACACAGCCCTGTGGAGCTCCCACACTCAGGGTGATGGAGGTGGAGGTGGACTGGCCTATTCTCACCACCTGAGGCCTGCCAGTGAGGAAGTCCTCAATCCAGTGGCAGAGAGAAGGATTCAGGCCGAGATCCAGGAGTTTGGAGGTTAGCTTGGTGGGAACTATGGTGTTAAAGGCTGAGCTATAGTCAATAAATAGCAGTCTTACGTAGTTCCCACTTTTGCTGTCGATGTGAGTGAGGGAGGAGTGGAGGACATGAGAGATGGCATCTTCAGTCGATCTATTGGGACGATAGGCAAACTGAAGAGGGTCCAAAGTGTCAGGAATGAAGGCGCAAATGGTGTTTTTAATGAGTCTCTCAAAGACCTTCATGACTATAGACGTGAGAGCCACTGGACGATAGTCATTTAGGCAAGAGGGTTTACTGTTCTTAGGGACAGGGATGATGGTGGATTTTTTGAAGGAGGTGGGGACCACAGATGTAGCGAGGACTCATTAAAGATAGATGTAAACAACCCGGTGAGCTGATCAGCACAGGACCGCAGAACACGACCTGAAATACCATCCGGCCCAGCAGCTTTCCTGACGTCCACACGCTTGAGTGCTCTCCGAACTTCATCCTCCGAGACAGAGATCACGTGATTGTTGCTGCTCTGAGTAATTTCCTCTAACGCGCCACTTGGCGGAGTCGCGTTGCGCGGTTACAGTCAAAGCGAGCATAGAAAGAGTTTAACTCGTTCACGAGCAACGGATCAACGCTTGCCTCTGCAGAGGATTTAGATCCAAAGGAGCAGATGGACCTCAGACCTTGCCACATGCGCGCCGCGAGTCGTTGAGTTGGAAATGAGACTCCACTCGGTCTTTATAACGGAGTTTTGCGGCTTTAACTGCTCGTCTGAGAGCATAACAGGACGATCTGTATTCATTCATATTCCCTGAATGGAGACCGGCGTTGTAAGCAGCAGTGCGTATGCGTTCACTGCCGCGGATTGAATTGTCCACCCACGGTTTCTGATTTGAGAAGGGCGTTATTGTTATTGTTTGCGTGGCTTGCTCTGTAAGCGTGTTGATGAAGCAAAGCGCCACGTCTGTGAACTCGCTTACGTCAGCTGAACTCGCGCCGAACATGTCCCAGTCAACGTCATCAAGAGCTGCCTGAAGCGCGGTCTCTGAGTGGGGCGACCAACGCTTAACTTCCGCCTCACCGGGGTTCCTGGAGGAGCTTTTGTTTGTATTCGGGAGTGAGGAAAATGGCGGCATGATCCGATTTGCCAAACGCTGGAAGTGACCGCGCTTTATAGGCGTTCTTAAACGGAGAGTAGCAGTGATCCAGTGTGTTTGCTCCTCGTGTGGGGCAGGAGACGTGCTGGTGAAAGTTTGGCAGGACTTTCTTTAGGTTTGCTTTGTTAAAATCGCCCGCGACAATGAATGCCGCGTCGGGATGTTGGTTTATGGCGCCGCTGGCAACATCATGAAGGCCAGATAAAGCCAGCGCTGTGTCTGCCTGCGGTGGGATGTAAACGGCGGTCGCGACAACCGCAGAAAACTCCCTCGGCAGATAGAATGGGCGGCAGATGATTGTTAAATGTTCCAGATGAGGTGAGCAGGACCGCGAGAGAATGGTGATGTTCCTGGGATCGCACCATTTCTTGTTGATCATGAAACACACTCCACCGCCTTTGGATTTACCGGCCTCGGCTGTTCTGTCCATCCGAAAAACAGAGAAGTTCTCCGACGGCGTCACAGCTGTGTCCGGGACCGCGGGCGTGAGCCATGTTTCAGACAAACAATAGATATTACAGTCTCTCATGTCCCGTTGAAAACTTATCCTGGCTCTAAGATCGTCCATCTTATTATCCAAGGATTGAACATTTGCTAGAAGAATGCTCGGGAGAGGAGGTCTGAATGCCCTTTTCCTCAGTCTGTTACGGATACCAGCACGTTTCCCACGGTGTTTCTTTGTTCTACGCCGCTGGCTCTGTCCATTGTTCAACTCGGCGTTCGAAGAATCTCAGATGGCCACAGAGGATCGGCGAAAGTGTCCTGAAACAGTCCAGTGTAGAGGTAACCAATGTCCAAAAGAGTTTTGCTGTCGTAGTAGATCAATGCAGATGATAAGTTTGTAAAAACTGAGAGTAAAAGAAAGTAAAATAGTAAATAAAAGCACAGTCTTCGCGGAGCGACCTGAACGGCGACCAAACACAGCGGCGCCATTTTGTATACAATTTCAAGTTACCTGAAATTGTAAAAATATTTCACAATATTACTGATTTTACTGTATTTCTGATCATATTGTTAATCATAATAAGACAAAAAAAGTATCAACCCCAAATGTTTGAATGGTATTGTATGTTGATTGAGTGGAAATGGTGAAATAGCCTAGCCTGGCTCCGCCCTTCTGCGTACTTCCGCTCAATTTTCATTTTCCTTCAGTACGTCGTCTGGGTTTGTGGCATTCGCTGGTTTTCTCCAGCCAAATTTTAACCGGTCCAATCAGCGAACAGAGGGAGTGGCTGAGAACGATGACGTTGTTGTTGTGCGCTAGTTTGAGATGACGGACGTCACGACCAAACGTTAGCGACTGGTTCAGGCAGATCCAGAGTGGCTCTGGGCAGATCCAATAGTTTTACACTTCACCAGAGTACCCGCCTTCAAGGAAGTTAACGCTTGTCAATGGAAAGTGGCCAGACTCTCTGTACAAATGAAATGTGCGAGAGTCTGGTAGGACCAGGCTAGAAATAGCCATCAGTATACTGTAAAATCTCCATGCTTTCAAACCTCATATTCTGTCAACATCAGATATTATTGAATCAGTAAAATAATTGTTAAATCAAAAAAGAAAATTCTGTCATCATTTACTAACCCTCATGTTGTCTAAAACCCATATGTCTTTCTTTCCTCTGTGAAAACTCAAAAGAAAATCAAACAAATATACACAGCTGTCAGTATGCAAATGGTTTAGAACATTGTGTAATGTGTAAATTAATTTCAAACATAAGTATCTTTTTTTTTTTTTTTTTTAATGGAGGACATTTCATGCATGCTCTTCAGATGAAGCTTATAATTTTATTTTTTTATTTTTTTATTGTGCTATTAAAAGACCTCAGTAGGAGGGTTCAGCAGTATATACAGCATCACTTCACAACAGATGTCTCTTTGCCTATTACAGATGAGATGCAAACACATGACTCCCAGGAGAGTGAAACAAAAATCTCAATTATCTGTCAAATGTCATTTGCACTGCTGCACAGCAGTGTACTTTAGGGAACAGTGCTCTTTAAAAGACCGATTTAATGCATGGATTTAAATGCAGAGGCAGGATGATAGCGAGCACTCTGAGTATATTGGTTAATGCTCGACTTTATGAAGACGAATGTGGAAATGATATCCAGAGTTTGTTTAATGTTATGTCGATCTGTAAGTGTGTATCTCAGCTCATTAACAGGATAAGGGAGAGACCAAATCCTCTTATACCAACATGTGCAAAGATTTATTCAAATACTCAATGGAGAGAGAGCTCCTTAATACGAGATAGCATAACTGAGGAGAGTCCATTTTACACCATTAAATTACATCTATGGTCACATCCTGGATTTTATTTTCCAGTTTACAATGCAAGAAATATGAGTTTATGGAATGATTTACCTTGAAGGTGGGAGAACTGTGGACACATTCCATCCTGTGTTCATGTTGAATATCTTGTTTCACTCAGAAATGTCACAATAAGAAAGCAAAATTGGTTGTTAATCATGTTTCATGATGACTTTAAGTGGCCAGTCAATCTGTAAAACATGTAAAACAGACAATTACCAAACAAACATACCAACCAATCATTTGATTGATTGATTGATTGATTGAACATATGAACATTCATATTCATTCACAGCAGAATCCCATTCTCTCATATATGGCAAACATTTGTCATTATATAGGAATGTTTGTCTCAATGCAACATGCAAAAACAAGAAGCAAAATATATACAACATGAAAAAAAAAAAAATTCACACACAAAAAAAGTGTGTGTACTGTATGTGTGTATGTGTATGTGTGTGTGTGTGTGTGTATATATATATATATATATATATATATATATATATATATATATATATATATATATATATATATATATATATATATATATATATATATATATATATTCATTGCTGTGTCATATGCAATAACTGAGCACAAAGAATCCCACGGGCGAGTCTCAGCTCGAGATTCAAGCTTATTTGTTCATTAATGAAGTCATCAGGGACTAGTTGACGTCAGCTCGGCTTTGATCACATAAATGTTGAATATAAAAAATCGTTCAATCCCTATGATACCAGACATTAGAATGAAGGAAACTCAGGGCTTAAATACATATTTACCATAAATATAGGAACACATGCAAACTCAATCAAAAACATCTAGGTTACTAATTTAACCCCCTGTTACGTCGGCCTGACATCATGGGGTCTCGCCTGGCAGCCCAATGACCTCCAAGTAATAACGAAACAAGCCAATCAACATTGGCAAGTGAGATTTTCATGCCGAGTCACACCTTCCCAGACATAGGGGTATAAATAGGACCAGCATTACTCACTTCATTCATGTTTTGCTGAGGAACCGAGGCAAGATCCCAGCCATTCAGCAGTGGTTCAGGGCTGTGGCAGGGGGACTTAACGTCTCCGTTCCTTCCTTCAGGGAACGGGGGTTACATTAGTAACCTAGACGTTTCCATTGAGTCAGTCATGTCAGACTGACATCATGGGGTCCCTATGGAAAGCTCCATAGCCACGGAACTGTGTTACGAGTGTTGGAGATGCAGATGCTAGCAAGCCACAGCGTGCTCTTTTGGCATCTGCTCTTACAAATGTCATAACCTACCCAGTGCCCGAAGTAAGCCCAGAAGGAAGTCCTCCGTACCAAAGAGGATGGAAGGGACAGGGTCTTACTCTGGGCACGCTTGAACTACGTCCCGGGTCACTAAAGACACTGTGTTTAAAGGTGCACTGTGTAAATTTTAGCAGTATTTAGCAAACATTTAGGATTTTTTTGTATTTAGGAAACGAATGTGAGGCTGATCAGACAGTCGAAACGAATGTGGTCTTGAACGGCGCTCGTCAATGTTAAAATGATTGAGATGGCCATTCAGCTGTTCCTACCGTCAGGGAAACTGTATCGTGGACAATACACATATGGGATTACCAGGCAGTGTATCATATCGTATGGGCATCTAGTCCAGTAAAAGGGCTGACCAACCGGGCATGCACACAAGTACTGGGCCTGGCATCAGATGTCTTCACCACGTCTGACTGCTGAAGGATGCTGGAGAAACTCAAACTGGGTTTGCCAAGTGGGGAACTCACCTGAAGAGCAAGTAGGCACTCGTATCCCCCTGTTGGTGAATGGCGCCACAAGCGACAGCTTCCGCTCCAAGCTATGACTTTCGTTGCCCAGAGGGCAAGGTCAATGCGGGACGTGCAGCTCTTGCTCTTTGAGAGCTTTTGCCTGATAGACCGGCAGGATGGCCATGGCATGCAGGGCAGAGGCAGCCTGTCCAGCAGCAGAGTAAACCTTAGCAGCCAAGGTTGCTGTTGTCTTACTTGCCTTGGACGGGAGACACGGATGATTCCAGCAGGTGGCAGCACTTTGCGGGCACAAGTGCACCGCAATTGCAAGCTCCACCTGTGGAATGTCCATGTAACCCTTGCCGGCCCTGCCATTGAGGATAGTGAGAGTGGAGAAGGCAGAAGAACGGCTGGGAGAACGGCTCCCAGCTGCCGGAAAAAAAGACACTGGGGCAGCCCGTGGCTGTGAACTGCACACCGCACCCACAAACCAATCATCCAGCCACGAGCACTCTGGACACGGTGGAGGGTTCCACTCAAGCCCGATGCCTGCGGTGGCCCGGTACAGCATGGCCGTCAACTCTGGATCTGATTCAGCGTGAGCAACCACCCCGGAGGGGAAACAAAAAACAAAAGAGAGAAAAAAAGCCCACTCTCCAATGCAGCGGGCAACATTCAATCCTCATCCGGACGGCACATGGCGCGCTAGAGGAGCGGTAGCTTCGTGAGGGCGGACCCAACAAAGGGGCTCCCACTGTAACCCTCAGGTCTGCCAGAATGCTAACCACACCCATGGCTCAACTTTGAGAAGCGGCAGGGTCTAGGTAGCAGCAGAGGGGAGGGGAGATGGGAGTCGCAACTGCAATGCCAACATAGACATGCCCTCGCAGTGAGAGCCTGCACCAAACGCTCTCTGAGCATGCTGTTTGCCCAGGCATATGAGAAAGTGATCATGGCCATCAGATGAGCTCAGGAAACAACCGCATCCAGAAACACACAGACGAAAAGACATCTTGAAAAAGATGCTTGCTCTTTTAGGGAACTGCTCTTTCAGCTGAAACGGCCAGGGATGGATGTACACACCACTGGAATGCGCCTTCACAGCTTCCACATGAGCTGTGGAAGCAAAAATAGCAATAACAATTGCTGTTGTCAGAGATAACTCCTAGTAGCAATTAAAATAGCTTTTTTCCCTCTCTTGAAGAAATTTGCATTCTTCTTTTAAAGGTGACTGGAAATGAGCAATGGTTTGTACATTTGCTCGGCTCCGAAGCAAAATATGAAGTGAGTAATGCCGGTCCTATTTATACCTGTATGTCTGGGAAGGAGTGACTCGGCATGCAAATCTCATTGGCCAATGTCCATTGGCTCATTTTGTTACCACTTGGAGGTGATTGGGGTCACAGGCGAGACCCCATGACGTCAGTCCGACGTAATGTCATGACTGACTGAATGGGAACCACAGAGACAAACTAGCAGGCAAGGGCAAAGCAGGAACAGAACACAGAGAAAGTCCTCATAGAGGCACAATGTAGGCAAATTCTGTTAACACAAATAATAATATCTGAACAGATGACCTGAACATAGTGCTTGCGATATGAAGGTGGACATCTGACATTTAAAGATTTCTTAGGATTAAATAGTTTTATTAAATATTATTAATTTTAACATATAACAACTGAAGAAGCCTAACTTTTACCACAAAAGATGAGTTTTCATTATCCATAGTCAATGTGGCCTATGTGAGGTCAGCAGAAAAGGAAGAGCAAGTTATTACATTTTGATTAAAGATTAGACAGATAAATTGCGCACAATAAGACCAGGAACATGGAATAAAGTACATTTTGATTTCATGTTGACAGACGAAAAGCTCAGAACACAACTACATTCTGGGGTGAAAAACAGACAAATAAATAAATAAAACCACCAAACGGTTTCAGATGAAACCCTTCACACTTGGGTGTGACGTTTGCTTTGAGGTATTAATGGCTCCTTTCACATATTCGCAGTCTAATCCAGACTGTGGGAATGGAGGAAACGCATTTCCATAGAATTGCACTAGCAGGCAAAATTGCATAAATGCAAGTTGGTGAAAACCCCTTTTTCATCACTCTGCGGGATTAAATCTCCCAGCTAAGCTGAGATCAAATATTGGATTGTTTAGGCTCCCTCAAGGTGAGATGGGAATGAATGGGAACATATAAATGTATGCATATCCTTCCTCCAAATGGGTCTAAAATCAATTTTTATTTGGATCAGTTGAAATGTCATATTGAATACTGAATAAAACACTGAAATATAAAAATAAAATAAAAATTGTCCCAACAAAATATCCTTCTCCATTATTTTTTTTTTTATAACTTCCAGGTCCATCATATATATATATATATATATATATATATATATATATATATATATATATATATATATATATATTTCATTATAAAATCATTATAATTTAAATTATATATTCTTTTAAATATAAAAGGAAAGAAGGTTTAACGTGAAAAAGTGTTTAAATGGCCTGTTTAGATTAATTCTAGAGAAAGGCTGGAAGTTGTAAGGACTGACAGAAAAGAATAGAAAGAAAGAGAAATTGAGAGAGGCCAAGATAAGTGCACAAGCCGCTTTGATGAATATAATGGAAAAACTGTTCACTGACTTTGACAGATTTACACTGAAACGAAAAGAAAAACGAAACAAACTGCCCTGATTTATTTTAATGGGGAGAAGTGTCTATAAAAGCAACTTGTTTCACTAAATGTTCTTTTGTTAGAGAAACTGCATAATGATAGGATGTCTACACAGTAAAACTCTTAATGACATTAATAAATGATGTGTTTGATTCAATAGGCCACTTTAGAGATTAAGCTTCTATTGGGTCGGTGTGACGATATCTGTAAATCTGATTGGGGTTATTCAGTTATTCAGTCACAGCCTTTCAATGCGATCATTTTAAATTGAATAGTGTATGTTTCATATTAACCACCGTTTGTTCTTCATATGACCACACTATAATTGGTTTATGGAACATTCCTCATCACTGCTATTATAAGGTATTATTTGATAACATCATCTCTTTCATTATAATCATAATAATTTATGGGACAGTTTTGCAAATGATTGTAATTTAAAATGTACAGCAAAATACTTTTTTCTAAAATCATGGGAAATTACAAGATGTAAAACTTGAGATGTAAAACCCAGAATTAAAGAAACACAGGGTTAAAGTAAGACTGATGGCAGAACTGTTACTTCCTAATTTTACCAAAATCAAATGTTAAACCAACTGTATTACTGGCTTATTTTGAGCATGTTCTGTATATACAGAGCAATCTGTTCAGGAAATGTCCTGTTGAATGATTTATTTAGTCTGGCCTAAAGGTAGGATACATCCAAATCCTGTTTAAATAAAACCACCGCCATCTCCTGTTTTCCGAAAATTAAACATTCTGAGATGCTCCATTTTAAAATTTCCAAATGTGAACTTTTAATCTGTGACAACCTACAAAGTTGGTTTGTTAGAGATGCCATGTCGGATTCAACGGCAGGATGTGTGTATAAAAATAAGGAACTTGTTACAAAACCACTGACTGTCACCAAATGTCATGTCATACATAAATGTCATACCTGTATATTATTAGTGAACTATGGACATTTTATTTTATTTTTTTCTGATTGGTTTCTGATAAGTTAACGAAAGATCAAGGATGTAGTTTCTACACCATCAGAGGTACCAAACTAGGGATGTGCTGGTCTAGTCAATTAATTGGTTGCTTTTAAGGAAGTCCAGTTTAATTACACCAAGAAGACTCCAATCAGATTGGCTGATTGGAGTGGCTAAAACGGCACCTCTTCAGAGCTACTGACAGATATATTTAGAAATAAATGAGTAAAAAAAAAAACATTTCTAATGTTTCTAATTTAAAAAATAAAACTCTCAAAGTACACACACACACACACACACACACACACACACACACACACACACACACACACACACACACACGCACGCACGCACGCACGCACACACACACACACACACACACCCTTGGGATTTTGCTTTTTTTTTAAATGTTATACACTGTCAGAAAATAAGGTACATTGCTGTCACTGGGGCGGTACCCTAAGGTACAAAACCAAAAACCATCTAATATGTACCTTTAAGGTACAAATATGCACTCTTAAAGTACTAATATGTACCACTAATACGCACTCTTAAAGTACTGATATGTACCTTTAAGGTACTAATCCGCACTCTTAAAGTACTGATATGTACCTTTAAGGTACTAATCCGCACTCTTAAAGTACTGATATTTACCTTTAAGGTACTAATACGCACTCTTAAAGTACTGATATGTACCTTTAAGGTACTAATCACGCACTCTTAAAGTACTGATATGTACCTTTAAGGTACTAATACGCACTCTTAAAGTACTGATATGTACCTTTAAGGTACTAATCCGCACTCTTAAAGTACTGATATGTACCTTTTAAGGTATTAATGTGTACCATTTTGGGGTGAGTAAGGTACAAAGATGTACCTTTTCACTTTTGTACCACTCCAGTGACAGCAATGTACCTTTTTTTCTGAGAGTGTAGTGGTTTTAGATTTAAGAGCAGTGGCTACATTCAAATATGAATTGGAAGTATTTTTGTGAAAGTCTTTTCAAATAAAGTTAACTACTACAGACCTTATTTATTTCAAATATCAAAAACGCTTTTCTAAAACCCATTTGAAATTTGACAGGAACTTGAAAATGGGTCTCATCTGCTTTATTCCAATTTAGGATAAAACAAACAGAACAACTGCATAACAGGAATATTGCTCACAACAGGTGATTTGTCCAGCAGTAGTTGCTTAAAAAAACATATTTAAACATTTTAAAGCTAAAAAAACTGAATTATGGCTGATATTCACTGGGGACTTTTTTTACTTTCAATAACTTTTCAGGTGTATTTAGCCTAAAAATTAAATTAACAAATTAAATTAGAATAATGCATTAGTTAGGCATTAATTAATGATTAACTTGTTCACAATTAAGCATTGGTTAAGCACAAACACACTAGAAATTCATAATTAACTTCACATTTTAGGGGTCTGGAATTATGCATTAGATAAATTAGTAATTAATGATTTGCTTGTTCACAATTATGCATTAGTTAAGCATGGACACAACAGTAATTCATGATTAACTTAACATTATAATAAGGGCATATTAACCATTATTTACCCATTAACTTAATAAGCCATATACACTCACCTAAAGGATTATTAGGAACACCATACTGATACTGTGTTTGACCCCCTTTCACCTTCAGAACTGCCTTAATTCTATGTGGCATTGATTCAACAAAGTGCTGAAAGCATTCTTTAGAAATGTTGGCCCATATTGATAGGATAGCATCTTGCAGTTGATGGAGATTTGTGGGATGCACATCCAGGGCACGAAGCTCCCGTTCCACCACATCCCAAAGATGCTCTATTGGGTTGAGATCTGGTGACTGTGGGGGCCATTTTAGTACAGTGAACTCATTGTCATGTTCAAGAAACCAATTTGAAATGATTCGAGCTTTGTGACATGGTGCATTATCCTGCTGGAAGTAGCCATCAGAGAATGGGCACTTGATGGTCATAAAGGGATGGACATGGTCAGAAACATGAATGAGTGAATGAGTTAAACTCTTTTTACGCTCGCTTTGATTGTAATCGCGGCAGCGCGACTCCGCCAAGTGGCGCGTCAGAGGGAATCACTCAGAGCAGCAACAACCACGTGATCTCTGTCTCGGAGGATGAAGTTCGGAGGGCACTCAAGCGTGTGGACGTCAGGAAAGCTGCCGGGCCGGATGGTATTTCAGGCCGTGTTCTGCGGTCCTGTGCTGATCAGCTCGCCGGGTTGTTTACATCTATCTTTAATGAGTCCCTCGCTACATCTGTGGTCGCCACCTCCTTCAAAAAATCCACCATCATCCCTGTCCCTAAGAACAGTAAACCCTCTTGCCTAAATGACTATCGTCCAGTGGCTCTCACGTCTATAGTCATGAAGGTCTTTGAGAGACTCATTAAAAACACCATTTGCTCCTTCATTCCTGACACTTTGGACCCTCTTCAGTTGGCCTATCATCCCAATAGATCGACTGAAGATGCCATCTCTCATGTCCTCCACTCCTCCCTCACTCACATCGACAGCAAAAGTGGGAACTACGTAAGGCTGCTATTTATTGACTATAGCTCAGCCTTTAACACCATAGTTCCCATTAAGCTAACCGCCAAATCTCGGCCTGAATCCTTCTCTCTGCCACTGAATTGAGGACTTCCTCACTGGCAGTCCTCAGGTGGTGAGAGTAGGCGGAGAGTAGTGTGGGAGCTCCACAGGGCTGTGTCCTGAGTCCCCTGCTCTACTCTCTCTACACACATGACTGTTTGTCCACACACAGCTCCACCTCTATCATCAAATTTGCTGATGATACTGTTGTCCTGGGCCTCATTTCCAACAACAATGAGACGGCATACTTGGACGAGGTGGAGCATCTAACATCATGGTGCCAGGACAACTGTCTCTCTCTGAATGTTGGCAAGACCAAAGAAATGATTGTGGACTTCAGGAAGAGACAGCAACGGACATACTCCCCTCTCATGATCAGCGGGTCACCAGTAGAGAGAGTGAGCAGTTTCAAGTACCTGGGTGTAAACATCTCCGAGGACCTGACCTGGACTGCTCACATTCAGACACAGGTGAAAAAAGCCAGGCAAAGACTGTACCACCTGCGCCAGCTGAGGAAATTCAGGGTTTCACCAGCTATCCTGAAAACTTTCTATTTAGGGGCGATAGAAAGTGTATTAACTCTTCTAGTGCATCACAGCGTGGTATGGGAACAGCACCAGTCATGGCTGCAAAGCCCTGCAAAGAGTTGTGCGCTTATCCGAGCGCATCTCAGGGTCAGCTCTCCCGTCTCTGCAGGACGTCTACACCATCGCTGCAAAGGTAGCGCTACTAAGATCATCAAGGACTCTAATCACCCTGCAAACCCTCATTTCACGCTGCTGCCATCTGGTAAGCGCTTCCGAAGCCTGATGGCCAAAACTGAGAGATTCAGGAGGAGCTTCTTCCCCCAGGCCATCAGACTCCTGAACTCAGTCACTTAACATCACATGACCATCGACATACCGACATACTGACATCGCACTGCACTTTCTGTTCTGTTCTGTACTATATATATATATAGTACTTTTTTATTCTATTTCTATTATAATTTCCTCCTTGTGTTTTTAAATGTGAATTTGCACTGTCCATGGAGCGGACCTGTTTACATTTCACTGCCGATTGTATATTCTGTATATAACTGTGTATGTGACAAATAAAACTCTTGAATCTTGAATCTTGAAACAATGCTCAGGTAGGCCGTGGCATTTAAAGGATGCCCAATTGGCACTAAGGGGCCTAAAGTGTGCCAAGAAAACATCCCCCACACCATTACACCACCACCACCAGCCTGCACAGTGGTAACAAGGCATGATGGATCCATGTTCTCATTCTGTTTACACCAAATTCTGACTACCATCTGAATGTCTCAACAGAAATCGAGACTCATCAGACCAGGCAACATTTTTCCAGTCTTCAACTGTCCAATTTTGGTGAGCTTGTGCAAATTGTAGCCTCTTTTTCCTATTTGTAGTGGAGATGAGTGGTACCCGGTGGAGTCTTCTGCTGTTGTAGCCCATCCGCCTCAAGGTTGTGCCTGTTGTGGCTTCACAAATGCTTTGCTGCATACCTCAGTTGTAACGAGTGGTTATTTCAGTCAAAGTTGCTCTTCTATCAGCTTGAATCAGTCGGCCCATTCTCCTCTGACCTCTAGCATCAACAAGGCATTTTCGCCCACAGGACTGCCGCATACTGGATGTTTTTCCCTTTTCACACCATTCTTTGTAAATTCTAGAAATGGTTATGCATGAAAATCCCAGTAACTGAGCAGATTGTGAAATACTCAGACCGGCCCGTCTGGCACCAACAACCATGTCACGCTCAAAATTGCTTAAATCACCTTTCTTTCCCATTCTGACATTCAGTTTGGAGTTCAGGATATTGTCTTGACCAGGACCACACCCCTAAATGCATTGAAGCAACTGCCATGTGATTGGTTGATTAGATAATTGCATTCATGAGAAGTTGAACAGGTGTTCCTAATAATCCTTTAGGTGAGTGTATATGTAATTATATTTCTGTGCCATTCTGTTATGTTAACTGAACAATAATCTAGTATTTATGTTTAATTACTGCTGATTTTGCTGTTATAAATGGCTAAAATAGTGTAATAAAGGCAATTTGACCCCTTATTCTAAAGTGAAAGTTTTATCCTCATTAATTATGGCACATATTGAGTGATATTTAAGTTTATTAACCAGAATAAGCCAATAATTAAGGCTAAACTGCCACTAATTCAGTACAAATAAAGACAATTTTACCCCCCTAATTTGCTAGAGGCTCTGACAAATTGTTAGTTGCTGCAATAAATAATAAAATAAAAACAAATATATATTCATTTACAAACCCGATTCCAAAAAAGTTGGGACACTGTGCAAATTGTGAATAAAAACAATGCAATGATGTGGAAGTTTCAATATATTATTCAGAATACAACATAGATGACATCAAATGTTTAAACTGAGAAAATGTATAATTTTAAGGGAAAAATAAGTTGATCTTAAATTTCATGGCATCAACACATCTCAAAAAAGTTGGGACAAGGCCATGTTTCCCTCTGTGTGGCATCCCCTCTTCTTTTTATAACAGTCTGCAAACGTCTGGGGACTGAGGAGACAAGTTGCTCAAGTTTAGGAATAGTAATGTTGTCCCATTCTTGTCTAATACAGGCTTCTAGTTGCTCAACTGTCTTAGGTCTTCTTTGTCGCATCCTCCTCTTTATGATGCACCAAATGTTTTCTATGGGTGAAAGATCTGGACTGCAGGCTGGCCATTTCAGTACCCAGATCCTTCTTCTACGCAGTCATGATGTTGTAATTGATGCAGTATGTGGTCTGGCATTGTCATGTTGGAAAATGCAAGGTCTTCCCTGAAAGAGACAACGTCTGGATGGGAGCATATGTTGTTTTAGAACATGGATATACCTTTCAGCATTGATGGTGCCTTTCCAGATGTGTAAGCTGCCCATGCTACACGCACTCATGCAACCCCATACCATCAGAGATGCAGGCTTCTGAACTGAGCGCTGATAACAACTTGGGTTGTCCTTGTCCTCTTTAGTCCGGATGACATGGCGTCCCAGTTTTCCAAATAGAACTTCAAATTTTGATTCGTCTGACCACAGAACAGTTTTCCACTATGCCACAGTCCATTTTAAACGAGCCTTGGCCCAGAGAAAACGCCTGCACTTCTGGATCATGTTTAGATATGGCTTCTTTTTTGACCTATAGAGTTTTAGCCGGCAACGGCGAATGGCACGGTGGATTGTGTTCACCAACAATGTTTTCTGGATTTTCCTGAGCCCATGTTGTGATTTCCATTACAGTAGCATTCCTGTATGTGATGCAGTGCCGTCTAAGGGCCCAAAGATCACGGGCATCCAGTATGGTTTATCGGCCTTGACCCTTACGCACAGAGATTGTTCCAGATTCTCTGAATCTTTGGATGATATTATGCACTGTAGATGATGATAACTTCAAACTCTTTGCCATTTTTCTCTGAGAAACTCCTTTCTGATATTGCTCCGCTATTTTTGGCCGCAGCATTGGGGAATTGGTGATCCTCTGCCCATCTTGACTTTGAGAGAGACACTGCCACTCTGAGAGGCTCTTTTTATACCCAATCATGTTGCCAATTGACCTAATAAGTTGCAAATTGGTCCTCCAGCTGTTCCTTATATGTACATTTAACTTTTCCGGCCTCTTATTGCTACCTGTCCCAACTTTTTGGGAATGTGTAGCTCTCATAAAATCCAAAATGAGCCAATATTTGGCATGACATTTCAAAATGTCTCATTTTCAACATTTGATATGTTATCTATATTCTATTGTGAATAAAATATAAGTTTATGAGATTTGTAAATTATTGCATTCCTTTTTTATTCACAATTTGTACAGTGTCCCAACTTTTTGGGAATCAGGTGTGTAAATTAAATAATGGTCAAATGACTCACTCATAAAGACTTCACTTGTTTCATTAGTGGATGAATCATTATTTTCGAACGAATCCCTTGAATGCATGATTCAATGAAAAATACATTTTTAACAGTCACTTGTCGCCATCTAATGGTGCAATGATGCAATCGTTATTGCCAAGTTACTTTACAAAGGTGAATTATTCTATTTTTATCGTTACCTGATGAGGATGCATCACATGACACTAATGGCATGATGGAAGATGAGAGCAATGTTTTGCTGACCTTTAAAGATAGTGCGGAAAGCAAAACACTGAATTATCATTTTGTCTGCATCCGTTGCGTCCATTGGATATTGTGCCATTTTACTTCCTTTTCCGGGTCAGAACGTCTGACCATAGTATTAATAAATGTGAATAAATGTATGAATTATTTATTTTTTTTAAATCTATGACATTTTTTTGCGATTAACACATGCAGCCTTATTCACAAACTTTTGCCTAAGCCTTAAAACCTATGCATTTATAAGGCTCATGCAATATATGATCAAAATAAATTAAATTATACATATTTTAAGTTTGATGGAGGTGCATGTGAAATGTCTGACATTTTCGCATATGACTTCCTTGCTTTCAGGAGTCTCTTTTCAGTAGAGTAGGTATGTGCAGACATAACAAGATGGCTGAACGGCATGTGACCACATCTCCTGTTGAGAGAGATAATGAACCACTATCAAGCTAATAAGAGTTCAGGGCGAGAAGGGAACTACAGACTGAGTAAGAGCACTAATCTGACTGTGAGTGTATGTGTTTGAGAGTACACACACAGGAGAAAGAGAGTCCATGCTGCTTTGGAAGAGAGATGAATGAGTTCAAGCCCATGTTAGATGACTTAAAAATATACACAGACAGAAGCTACTGAGCTCCCTTAGCGACCAAGAAACACAACAAGCTTCTTTATGCATGACACTGTTTCCATTTCATAATTAATCTTAACAGGATAATTTGAATGCTTCCTCTGATGTTTAAACGTAAAAGGAAAATATGGATATCCCTGTACTGGAGAAGAAATCATATTATTGCTATGCTACAGGCTTCTCATAATTTAAACTAAAAAACATTTCTAATGTTTTTGAGAGAAGTGTCTTCTGCTCACCAAAGTTGCAATTATTTGATCAAAATAAAGAAAAAAACAGTAATATTGTGTAATAGTATTATTATTTAAAAGAATGTCTCGGTTACATATTTAACCCTCGTTCCCTGAAGGAGGGAATGGAGACACCACGTCAGAGTACCGACGAATAGGAATCTCTACCAAAGTGCCATGGCCTCTGCCCCCTTCTAGTGCCCTGTGTGAGCCACCGGAGCTCTCTTACCTGATGAGATGGGGCTCACACCAGGAAGTCCATCACTGCTGTTCCGCATGACCCTGCTCAGTGATTATTGGATTTACACTGGGAAATCATGCCCTAGAGAAGGGGACGCTGTGGATCCCGCAGCTCTACACATGTCTGACATCGAGGCGCCACGTGCCAGCGCCCAGGAGGATGCAACATTTCTAGTAGAGTGCTCGCACCCTGAGCGGACAGGGCACACCTTGTGCTTGGTAGGCCAAGGTGATGGCATCCACTATCCAGTGGGCCATCCTCTGCTTGGAGACAGCCTTTCCCTTCTGCTGGCCTCTGTGACAGACAAAGAGCTGATCTGAGGTTCTGAAGCTTTGAGTTCTATCCACGTAGATCCGCAGAGCGCGGACGGGTCTTAGTACCACGTGGGTATTACCCGGCCCGAACTCTAGAATCTTTAACTCTGCTGACTGCAAAGGCCTTCCCGATCAGATTGGCTGAGTACCTACAGGCCTTGGAAGGAAGACACGGCTTCCGCCTGGATGTGGAGTTAGGGCACAGTTGCATAGCAACAGCCCGTTCCACGGCAGGAACCTGCGTGTATCCCTTTGCAGGTCTGCCATTGAGGGTGGGGAGGGAGGAGGATCCACTGGGCCGGTTTTGGGCAGCAAAAGGTGCCGTCCACGACCTCGTGAGCTCCTCGTGCACCTCCGGGAAAAAAGGAACCCGGGTGGGGCGCTGAGAACCAGCACGGGCCACCCCGAGAAACCAATCATCCAGCCTTGAGGGTTCGGGACACGGTGGAGGGTTCCACACGAGACCGACTCTCTCGGCAGCCCAGGAAAGCATAGCCATCATCTCCGGATCAGTATCGGGCAAAGCGGGTCTTCCCGGAGGAGCTCCCTGCACCGACGCGTCCTCTCCAGAGAGTTCTGACCCTCCCTCTGATGCAACGATGGACATCTGGTCCTCGAGAGGAGCCCCGAAGGATACGGATGATGCACACCTCGTGGATGGCCCACCGCGTTCCAACGGCAGCTCTACTGGCTGCGGAGTGCGAGAGGGATGAGGGTCCCCTGGGGGAAACGCGCTCACCCTAACCCTCAAATCGCCGGGGCTACTGCCTGAAGTAACTCTCTGTGGAGGGTTAGATCAAGGCAGAGGCATGGGGGATCCGCCCCTTGCGAGACGGAGCCTCGATCGCAACTCCGAGATGGTCATGTTCCCGCAGTGAGAACATGAGTCATCCACCAGCGCTGGTGACCATCCCTCGGTGACAGGTAACCACCGCATCCAGAAACACACAGATAGAATGTCATCAAGAAAAAGACGCAAGCTCTATCTGTGTAAGCTCTTTCAGGAGGACGCTCTCCTTGGTGCTGAAGCACACAGGGGGAAGGGTCGCAGTGACACAGTCAATGGATAGTGCAGCCTGATGTGTGCGCTCTCTCACACGAAGGCGCTCTCTTACCAGCCGTAGGAACAGCTTTTCAGCGCTCTCCACCTAGCGCACCGAACCAGCTGTGAGAACAGCCCTTGTGATTGTTCTGACAAACAACAAAGAGAGATGATCGAAAAACTACACCACCCGCTGCTGTGCCATCACACCAACAACGACTGAAGAGATCGCTTCCGAAAGGCGGCTTCTGTCTTCAGTCAGGACTGCGAAGTAAGGAGTGATATCTGGCGTTACTATCTACCACTCGGCTCCGATTTGATGCAATCACCTGGAGTGTCGAGAGTGACCGACTGAATGGGAAATATTTCTATTTGAATATATTAACAAATGTAATTTATTCCTGTTAATCAAAACTAATTTTTTGTATCATTAGTCCAGTCTTCAGCGTCACATGATCCTTCAGAAATTATTCTAATATACTTTTTTTGCTGCTCAAGAAACACCATTTATGCTGGGTTAGTGATAACATATTTAAGTCACTGAAATAAGGACAAATAAAACACATACTAAACATGTGTTCACAAGATTTTTGAAAACTGGATATTATTGCCTAGAGTTTTTACTACAAAATGATGTGAAAATGTTGTGAAAAAAAAATGATGTGAAAGTTCAAAGGCACATTATGGAGAATATTGAACTAAACACAGATGCTTTGTCCCAATTCACATACTATCAATCCTAAATAGTATTTGAAATTGAATTAGTATGTCCAAAATCGTAATATGTGGAAATGAGTATTCCAAAGATACCCGGATGGTCTACTTTTTCCAGTTCGAGTCCAAAGTGGAGATCCGTGCACACTATAACTGCTAATATTGCTCACAATGCATTGCGCATTGGACGAATAAACAAACACAAATAATAAGTGTTTGCCGTTTAAAAAAACGGCAAACCTGGCGGATGTGCGTGTCCAATGGTTAAGTAGAGAGGTTTAGATAAAGGGATTTGAGTGATTAATAATCAGTATCTAACCTAACGTAAATATATTTATTCAATTTTGCAACAGCATTGTAAACTTTTGTAAAATGTTTGGTCACTTTTAAATGCATTATTATGCAAACTGCAAACACATGAGGAGAGTTCTCCACATAAAAGATATGCCAGATCAACGTGCCACTACATTTTTCTCTGTAATGGTAGGAAATTGAATTGAACTGAATTGAATTTGGAGGATTTTAACTGGGTCAAGATGATTGACAGGGTAGTTTTAATGGTGACAGGATGCACGTAACTAAGTGACAGAGCTGTCCGTTAAAGATTCAATTATGGCGTAATATGTCATCCCAAAGCTTGCCTACTCTTCTGATACACACTCAAAAGTATGTACTTTTTCTTCACAAAAACAGTGCATACTTTCAGGGCATAGTATAAGTAGCCGAACTGAGATGCAGCAAGAGACTTGAACAGTCACATACCTTTGTGCCATTCCTGAAACAGTGTTTGACTGTAGATACAAGTAAACCATACCTGGCATTTACAAGGTGTTTGCTGCTTCTTTTGTCATGCACTAAAGAAAACACTGCCCCACCATCAGTAGTCAGTGATTCACCATGTTCATGTAAAATGTCAGTTCAATGTAGATTAAAGGAATAGTTAACCCAAATGAAAATTGTGTCATTATTTACTCAGTCTCAAATTGTTCCAAACCTAAATTTCTTCTGCTGAACACAAAAGAAGATATTTTGAATGGTAACTAAACAGTTGATGGGCACCTTTCAACACGTTCTCACACCCAACTCGTCACATTTTGACGCTTGGTCAGGACCCCTCTGCATCACTTTTTAACGCACAGGGTACCCCTTTAGCATTTTTTTTTTTTTTTTCGATGTGCAGGGTACTCCATTAGCTGCATTATTCGCAGGGTACTCCATAGTTTTCAGTTGTTTGCCTTATGTGTCAGATCAAGACGCATAATTCTTTGCATTTGTAAAAGTACACTTTATAAATAGTAATATATTTACATTTCAAAGCAACTAACCCCACTACCCTACCCACTTCTAAACAAACATGTAACAGGCAAATAAAAGTACAGTGACAGGTATTTATTGCAAAAACTGAACAAAAACATTATAAAAGTATTACAAGAAATAACTCATGTTGCATTCTAAGTCTTCTGAAGCCATACAATATCTTTATGTGAAGAACAGAGTGGATCTTGTTTTAATAGCTGTAATTATCCCTCTGTTCCATGAACACACAGTCGTATCTCATTCAAAAGATACACTCGACTCTTTAGCATAACGTAATCGATCACAAGACACACAAGAGCCAATGCTACTTCACAATCAAAGCTGACGTAATTATGCAACCGGTCACAAAACATACGAGAGCCAATGCAATTTCACTATCAAAGCTGTGCAGAACCAATCATCGAGGATCACTGATGAATGCATGCCAGTTAGAAATGTGTCCGAGGCTGCGTCCGAAAACCTAGGCAGCTGACCCGTTGCCTCATCAGTTTGTGCATGAAGGCACCTCACAAAACTGATTTTGGACAGACTGCTTAGGCAGTGTAACAGTTTAATAATCTACAGCAAGAGAGAGCTTTGGTGAGAATTAAAATATTTAATTACTACTTTAGTAATTTCTCACTACAAATTACTTTAGAAGTGGAAAATGTTGGTAAAAAAAAACCCTTACGTTTACACACAAACTGCAGACGCAACTTTCGTACGCCATCTTTGCAGCTCAACTGTCACAGAATGGAACGCACAGGATTGTGGGATATCAAAGGCAGCGAAGGATACATATATGCTGCCTTCAAAAATCGATCAGATGAAGGTATTTCAGAAGGCAGGAAGTGAAGCTAACATTAGACTCGGACATGCCTTGATGCCTTCCTACCTTCAAATGTGTCCTCCGAAGGCAGCATTTTCCAAGTTTCGGACACAGCCCTAGTGTGGGCCACCTTGCTCTCACGTTATGCGGCAAGGTTGCTTTTCACCGACTGCACTGATGGGAAACGACTTGCTGGCGGCACTTAATGCTTATTGGTTTAAACAACCGTGATGTATTGTTCTCTTTTAAAATGTTTGATTTTAAAACTGTGATATCATTATTTAATGTGTATAAATTATGTGTGAATTTTCCCAAACTCCCAAACAGTGCTATCTCTTTGTGGGATATGTGATTGTTGTCATATTTATAAAGCAATCTATAATACTAATATATAAAAACAACAGAACTTAAATTACATCTAGTTTATTGTTTATTAGCAACACAGTGCCTGAGTGTGAATATATATATATATATATATATATATATATATATATATATATATATATATATATATATATATATATATATATATATATATATATATATATATATAATATTTTTTTTTTTTTTTTGTACAAATGTCCAAATCTGTACCAAAAGTAGTCCAGCTGACAATGTGTTGCAGTCCCATTTCTCTCTGGTGGTATAGTTTTGTATGAGGTACAGAGCAGAATTTAAATTATTAATCCATGAAAATGTTAATCCGGCTTCTTTCCGTGAATTTCCCATTATGTACATCGACTAAAACGCGACATGTCGCAATCTGTGATGAAGCAGGCGAGAGCCAATGAGCATTCGATACCACTGCCGTAAAACATGTCATAACGTTTCTTGAGTGCACGATTTTTTAAATGTTGAATACATAACAAGTCAGGCACGGGATTTGACGCTTACAGTTGCTGGGAGATGAAGATCGCTGGATAAAGGGTTACATTTGGATCTGTTCCTCGCAAACATATGGATTCTAAATATTTGGATTATGTCAAACAAATAAAATTGATGTCTTTTGTGAATTTATGTTGTGTTTTGGTGTATTTTATGATTGTATTGTCAGTCGCTGCATAGAAGAAATATTACCGTAAATAGATGAGTAAACTGTATTTAATAAATGCAACTGAAAACATGTAACATTAATTGATATGACAATTAAATACAATAGAATCAAAACATTAATGCTTTTAATATTCATACATGGGAACTGCTACACATTCACACGGATAAGTAAATCATTTACGTTTTAGTGCTGTCAATATTGTACGCTATAGTGTGTATGAAAACGTAGCCTAAATGTAAATGTACGTGTTGTAGAACCACACATTACGTAAAAATAGATGTATTTTCATGAGATCACATTGGCAGGACTCATCAGTGTTATCTTGTCCCTGTAAAAAAAACAATGTGATGTGATCATGCTGATATCAGGAGCAACTATATTATTGCATTACCAATAACTAATGCTAATGTTGCCAAATTCATAAAAAAAATAAAAAAAAATAAAAAAAAACATGATTTTTTTTGTCAGAGGCACACATGCATTGTATGCTTTATCATACATACAGTACAAAAACAACATATTTTAGAAACTAAAATATTATTTAAATATTACAATTTAAGGTTTTATATTTCAGCGTTTCACTCGATTTCACACATTTCAGTCTGATATACGCACATAAAGGATTATTAGGAACACCTGTTCAATTTCTCATTAATGCAATTATCTAATCAACCAATCACATGGCAGTTGCTTCAATGCATTTAGGGGTGTGGTCCTGGTCAAGACAATCTCCTGAACTCCAAACTGAATGTCGGAATGGGAAAGAAAGGTGATTTAAGCAATTTTGAGCGTGGCATGGTTGTTAGTGCCAGACGGGCCAGTCTGAGTATTTCACAATCTGCTCATTTACTGGGATTTTCACGCACAACCATTTCTAGGGTTTACAAAGAATGGTGTGAAAAACATCCAGTATGTGGCAGTCCTGTGGGTGAAAATGCCTTGTTGATGCTAGAGGTCAGAGGAGAATGGACCGACTGATTCAAACTGATAGAAGAGCAACTTTGACTCGTTACAACCGAGGTATGCAGCAAAGCATAAATCAAGTCAAGTCACCTTTATTTATATAGCACTTTTAACAAGTCCAATTGTTTCAAAGCAGCTTCACATTGTTAACAGGAAAATAATGCAACAGAATCAATGCCACGTAGAATTAAGGCAGTTCTGAAGGCGAAAGGGGGTTAAACACAGTATTAGTATGGTGTTCCTAATAATCCTTTAGGTGAGTGTAGTTTAGTTTATTTTTTTATTTTATTTTTTTTAGTTATTATTGTCAAAACGGCAAAAATATGATGGCATAAATAATAATACTAATAATAATAAGAAGATTTGTGTAGTTATTGTGTCAGTAAAACTGAAAAATAAAGCAAATGATCAATAAATGTCAATTGACAAAATAATCAGTATCATATTGATTATGATTACATTATGGTCTCTTTATACTATCAATGTGGTCAAGAAAGCTTGCTGGAGGGTATTTTTCCGCATGAGCTTAGGAAGTCTGGCATGTCACCACTGATTCTGACAAACTGCAGATGCTCCATTCAGAGTATTCTGACCGTCTGCATGGTCTCCTGATACAGAATCTGCTCTGTAACACGACCGCACAGGCTGGTGAAGACAGCACAGTCCATCAAGGGCCATGAGCTACGCAGCATCAAAGACATCTATTCAGATTGATGTCGTCTGAAGGCCAGATCCATTTAAAAGACCCCATTCCAATCATCATCTGTGTTCTCCTTTAGCATCTGGCACAGAAGTGACCAGACATAGACCAACAGCTTCTACTGCAGGAAATAACACGGCTCATCCTCACTTTACAAAAATTATCTTTGTGAATGTTCATATGCAATAGTAATACTCTAAAAATAGTAAAATTCTCATTTAAGTCAAGTCACCTTTATTTATATAGCGCTTTTAACAAGTCCAATTGTTTCAAAGCAGCTTCACATTGTTAACAGGAAAATAATGCAACAGAATTTGTACAGCCGTTCTGGTGAAACGGTGGTGTTATCCAGCTAATTTCAAGTATCATATAGTGTCAATGCGGGCAGATCGGTAATATAGATGAAATTTAGGTGTCCCCAACTGAGCAAGCCAAAAGCCAGAGGCAACAATGGCAAGGAACCAAAACTCCTTCAGGGTCAGAATGGAGAAAAAAAACCTTGGGAGAAACCAGGCTCAGTCGGGGTGCCAGTTCTCCTCTGGCCGACGAACAAACAGTGTATGATTATAATTCTGGCAACATAGCAGGTCTTAATTCATATTAGGTAAATAGATATTTGTAAGATTATTTGAAAGATTGGAGTATTTACAATGCACTTATTCCATAGTTGTTGTATAGAGTACCTTTTTAGTCACTACAAAATATGGTTGGTTTTCCTTTTCCTAAGAAATTAATACTTATATTTAACAATGATATATTAAATTGATAAAAAGTGACAGGAAAGACATGTATAATGTTTCAAAATATTTCTATTTCAAATAAATGCTGTTCTTTGAATCTGTCCATTCATCAGAGAATCCAGAATCTAAAAGAAAATGTCACAGTTTCCACCAAAAAACAGCACATCTCAACACCGATAATAAGAAATGTTCATTGAGCAGCAAATCAGCATATTAGTATCGTGTGACCTCACATCGTGTGACCTGGAGTAATGATGCTGAAAATCTAGCTTTGCCATCACAGGAATAAATTACAGTTTAAATATTAAAATAGAAAACAGCAATTTATATATATATATATATATAAGTAATTGTATAAATTCAAATAAATGCAGCTGTCATGGTTCCTGTCTTGTGCTCCACTGGTCTTGTGTGGACATTTATGTTATTTCTTGTTCTGTGCCATGTTTTGTAGTCCTTTTGTAGTTTTTCTTGTTGATTAGTCCTTTGATTAATTGCCATTTACCCTTTTTGTATTTAGACCCCAGTGTTTCTCATGTCCCTTGTCTGGTGTTGTCCTTAGTGGATGAATAGTGTGTGGTTTTCTGTTTCTGTTTTCCCCCTTGTTTGGATTACTCTGTAATGGATTTATTCTACTTCTTTTCCATTTGTCTCCCGTCTGATTTACTTTGGTTGTTTTGTTTAATAATCTGTTATACGACACTTGGATCCTCCTCTTCCTCGTTTCTGAAACGCTCACACCAGCTCGTAGGATGTGAGCATAAGAGACTTTTTGAAAAATCTACTAACCCCAAATATTTAAACGTTATTAGAAACAGCCATGTACATGACACTAATTCTTGGGAAAAGATGTTTGTGTGAGCTACTGCCGTAGTGCTTAAGTTTATAGTAGTGTACATGCTTAGTTTGCATTTTATCTGGATCACCAAACTTCTCAAACTTAAAGGGGTCCTATAATGCCCATTTTTATAAGATGCAAAATAAGCTATGGTATCCCCAGAGTGTGTTTTAGCTCAAAATACCCCACAGATTTTTTTTTATAGCATGTTAAAATTGTCAAAAGCACGCCATTTTTCTGTCCCTTTAAATGCAAATAAGCTGCTGCTGCTGCTTTCAAGAAGAGGGCGGAGCTTCAAGAGCTTGGATAGCATCTCTGATTACCTCACGCAGACACACAGTGAAAAGGTCAGAAACTGTTCAGCCTTTTATATTCAAACCTGGAGTTGGACAATGATTGAAAGACTCAAGAAGAAGTGTAACAACATATAGAATGCAACAGGACGTTTCTGAATGGTTAGTTGATGAATTTATGTAGCTGATGTGGAGTTAACTATCTTCAAGTCATTGATCAGCATATTCTGTCATGAAATCACTTGTGTGGGAACTGTTGTATGCCAGATAATATATGCTGCATGAAGATAGAACAGGTACAGTTTAGTTTCAACATGCTGTTGCATTTGTGTTACATACTGTTTTACAATAAATGTGAAAAGACTGATGCGACAGCTTGAGCAGACTCCTAAATGTGCTCTACTACAACAACTCTTCCTCTTCTTTAATGTCCTTTGTTGCGTGTTCCCGGGGCAGGCGCAGAGCTGTGACAGCTCAACATTGACAGCTGGCCCGCCCAATCAGAAATTCACAAAAAAAGAAATACTACTCTGTATAGTTAAACATGGATACTACTGTATTTTATCTATAACATTATGTCGATTGTATTATGTTAAAAACAGTAAAATTATAAGTAAGCCTGATAACTATTTAAAAAGTTGGTGTGTTTTCATTGATCAATGCAACATCAATGTAGCACTGTTGTAATCTGGCACGAACAACGCAGAACATAAGTGGACTAAATTTGTGGGTGTTTTCAAACTGATGAGTGTTTATAAATCACGCGATGAAAATGATCCCCTTCACCTGACCCCACCCCTAAACCCTACCCACACTGTGACGTGGGCAAATCAGGTAACACAGTGGAAAACGGCCCTCTGTTTAAGGCCACGCCCACTCATCTGGTAACTCCTATTACTAATCTGCAGAAACCTATACTTGGAACATTCGCTAGAAGTGTCATGGTATCTTGATTTTGCTTTAGTATGGCTAAACAAGTAACACTCACTCATCTACGCTAATGTTATTCTCTCTGTTTATCCCGAAGTTTACTGCAGTCAGCCAGATCTGGGCTGATGAGCCAGATGACCAACGCATCCCTGAAATGTCTGCAGAGAGAGCGTGTCAAATAAACTCCCCCTGTAAATGCCACATCGACACGACATCCTCATTAAACACGTCTCCGGCATGACGACTCCAATCTTTCGAACAATCTTACGAATATCCATTTACCTAATATGACTTAAGACCTGCAATGTTGCCAGAATTATAATCATACACTGTCTGTGTTTTTTTTGTTTTTTTTTTCTCTCCATTCTGGCCCTGAAGGAGTTTTGGTTCCTTGCCACCGTTGCCTTTGGATTTGGCTTGCTCAGTTGGGGACACCTAAATTTCATCTATATTACCGATCTGCCCGCATTGATACTATATGATACTTGAAATTAGCTGGATAACATCACCGTTTTCACCAGAGCGGCTGTACAGCCGAATCAAATGCTGTTGCATTATTTTCCTGTTAACACTGTGAAGCTGCTTTGAAACAATTGGACTTGTAAAAAACACTATGGATTGTAATGGAACAACTGCTGGCTCTGAGAATGGAGCGGAGATGAACTCCGAAACAACAACCTCCACTGATGTTAACACAGTTTTGACAGCAGATGAAATGTAAACTCAAAAATAAGTAGGCTAATAAACAATTATTATTTTTATTTTTTTTACCATTATAAAGCAGTTTGAATGTTTCATTGCATTACAGTATGGTTCTATTACAGAATGAGAAAAATATTTCCAAGCAGCTTTCAGCCATGATCACTTTGAGAACTTTTCTTGCAAGCACCCTATGTGCAGAGCGCTTTCCTCTCAATAACAAAAACACACAACAAATATGACAGCTGGGTAAAAAAACAAAATAGAAAGAAAGCGTCTGGTCTGATCACAGTGATGTTGTTTAATATGTTTATACCAGCTCTGTAATTCAGACATGCCACGTTTATTGCTACCACGTTATACAATATAGCCTACTGCTTTAAAGCCACAATCATAACTTTCTATAAGCCTACTGTAATTGAGACATGAATTCAAGAAATTCATTAAAAGCAGAAAGACGTAGGCCGCGGAAACATAGGCCCTAGTTGTGGTTTTGTTTGTACGTACTTCAATCCACACCCGACGTTCTTGGTTTGCTTCTTATTCTATTGTTTGATTAAACATTGATTAAAATTAAGATACAATTTATACAAATGAAATTCACTTTAAAGAAAGTCTTTTGACAAAACAAACCTTAATGAAGTGGTCAAAATCATGTCTGACCCCTCCAAGTCTCCCTACATATTGCGTATTTTACTCATGCTGTTCACTGTTAACTTTTCATAACCAAAATAGATTAAATAAAAAATATGAACCTAAATATGTTTTCTTTAATGGCTATGTCACATCGTTAAGAAGTAGCCAACCCTGTATTTTCTGGATTCGGGACACCTGCTTTGATTTCGGGACACCCTAGATTTAGGCCCACCGCGACTTAATCCAGGCCCACCCATCTGTCACGTTCTGCATCCGCCACTGTCCCAGAAGCAGGGTTTATGTAAATTTTAGGGTTAGTGATGTCACTAACCCGTGAATAAGCTCGCTGTAGTCTCTACCAGCCGTTTGTTGTAGTCCTTAAAAAGTGATTTCTTTAAAAGACAATATCTCCCTTTGCTTTAAACTTTGAGCGTTATAACTTTGCAGATGTTGTTTATGCTCAAACAGCAACAACACAAACTAACTAAAGTAAAAAAAAAAAAAAAATTTCATGAAATCATAATCAACCACCCCTTTAAGAGTTCAACATTTCTCCATTTCAGCCTACCTGGGAGCTTGGAACACATGAATTACAAAAAGTCTGACAACGCAGCAAAGTCCAACCAACACAAACAACACTGCACACTGGAGATGGTGGGGTAAACCCTATCAGCATGAGCAGTATTTGTAGGGCCACAGTGATTGATGGCCGTTGCGTTGCATTCATTTCCATATATTTTCCCACTCTGTGATTTGACTGACCAGCACATGTTAATGGTTTATTGGACTTTTGGTTTGTTCGCCCACTCATGTACTGACAGGCTTCCAATGCACCACTGACAGAAATCAAGGCCACAGTTGCCCCTCAACAAATCAACATTGGCACATGTATCTGGAGTGAAACACTGAGGTGTTTGGCTTATATCAATAAAATTACAGAGAGCAAAGCCCCGTGCATAAAGCTGAAGGTTAGATACACCATTAGCTCTACCGCTCTGTCTTCCATCACATATGTAATGAGAATGAGACACTCTTCACACACTCTTGTTGTTGAGTAAATTGGCATTGCTATTTAAATTATTGCTTGATTCAGTTTAAAACAAACTATCACAAAGCTATGCAATGGCTCAAATTTGGAGGTTTGATGTGCACACACACTGGTGACTACTGTATATATTAATTAATCAATTAAAATGTGGATATCCTTTTATGTGCTCCTTGAAGTAAGAAAATATGTTTTTTTGAACAGTTGTGATAATGTATAAAGCTCTTAATGCCAAATTAAGAATGTGTATAAAGCATTTTATATTTATATATATACACACACACACACACACACACACACACACACACACACACACACACACACACACACCGATCAGGCATAACATTATGACTGTGAATAACACTGATTATCTCTTCATCACGGCACCTGTTAGTGGGTGGGATATATTAGGCAGCAAGTAAAACATTTTCCTCAAAGTTGATGTGTTAAAAGCAGGAAAAAGGGGCAAGTGTAAGGATTTGAGCGAGTTTGACAAGGGCCAAATTGTGATGGTTAGACGACTGGGTCAGAGCATCTCCAAAACTGCAGCTCTTGTGGGGTGTTCCCGGTCTGCAGTGGTCAGTATCTATCAAAAGTGGTCCAAGAAAGGAACAGTGGTAAACCGGCAACAGGCTCATGGACGGCCAAGGCTCATTGATGCATGTGGGGAGTGAAAGGCTGCTGATCCCTGTCCACTGCCGAAAGCGCCAACAGTGGGCACATGAGTGTCAGAACTGGACCACGGAGCAAAGGAAGAAGGTGGCTTGGTCTGATGAATCACGTGGATGGCCGGGTGCGTGTGCATCGCTTACCTGGGGAACACATGTCAACGTAAACAGAATTTGAAATTTGGGGGAAACTATACCTTTTATGTTTTGCTGAATGATCAGCACGTTCAAGTATAATAAAAATAATTATATATATATATATATATATATATATATATATATATATATATATATATATATATATATACATATACACATTTTTATTTTTATTTTTTTAATGCTGTTCAGAGCTTTTTAAATTCCTTCTTGGCTCTTCAAACCTTTTGATCATGTTAAGTTACATACTATAAGTGTAATATCTGTAGTGTTCTGATCGTAGTTCCCTTATGTATTCATTAAAATTCATAGTTTCATATACAGCATATTATGACTGTTGGATTGTGTGTGTTTTGGGAGTATACAACCCACTGCTTTCACCGTTTTAAAATAAATGATATCTTCGTTCTGAGCTGTGTTTTTATAGATATGAAAAAAGTCTCAGAAGGAGTCATTTTTGTGTTTTATGTTCTGTATGTTTGAGGATATAACTTGTTAACAGTAATTTGTTTCTAATGTGTTATTTCTCACAGGAACTCTTAGTTTCTCTGTGAAAAGACAAGGCGAGGTAATGAAAGAATGCTAAAGCTCAACACAACAGATCACGTGGACCGATGCTGAGACCAACAGTGTTTCTAGGGAATCTCACTTCATTTATAGACCCCAACACAATCATTCAGCTCCCATACACTGCTGTAGTACTGCAAGACTGTATTTTAAGTAAAATGAATGTCATCATTTAGTCACCCTCATGTCATTTCAAGGATATTGATATTCAGATGAAATATCATGGAAATGAGCTTTGGATCTCTAAAAGGGGAAAGTGTGCGTCTCAAAAGTCCTAGTAAGGCTGCATATCTCGGGTGCCACGGCATTAAGCACCGCCGAAGGCTTTCTCAATTTGAAGGATCATTGGAACGCAGCCTTGATTCCGCATCCTTTATTCAGTTTATGTTGAAGGATACATCAAGTGTATCCTTCGTGTCCTTCTATCACCCATAATCCTTTGCACACATTTATCTATCTATCTATCTATTGATTCATTGTTATGTCCTTTATCCAACACGATCACATGAGAATGTGTATCAATAGTACGAGTGTGCAATTTTGTGGAATGTATATGCCAAAATAAATTTTGGCGTGCATATGTGCTACGCAGTTTTTCGTGTGTATATGGTATGCACTTTATGGCATGTATATGTCACACTCTTGGGTAGGATGGGGTTGGGGGGTTGTGGGGTTTGTGTGTATAATAACGCCATAAAAACTGCGTACCATATGCACGCCAAAACTAATTTTGGCGTATACATTGCACACGTATTATTTATACGCATTTTCATGAGATAGGGCTCCCTTTATCACATTGTGCCTAACAAAACCCTGGGAAACCACTGTAAGACATATTATTTTAACATAATTGCGTAGGCCTGGTTATCCTGAGAAAAATCCTTGCCATTTTGAGAGGAGAGTCACAGCAATCACAAGTACCTTCATCCTGAAACAAGAACAACATGCACACACTGAATAACAGTTTGACTGGACCTATGACTGTCTTCCACGGTCCAACAAAGGGTAGTAAATCAACCTCTTCTCTCAGCTCTAAGATCTATGCGACCATCGTGATGAAAGGAGCTTCATCCTGATGGTTTGTCCAATGAGACGTTAAGTGCTGTTGTTAACGTGATGGGATGCTCATGATCACAGTGAATGGCGGCCGGTGAGAGCTGTAACAGATGTGAGGGGTTATGAGGTGAGTAAAACATAATCTAGACTTCTGTCTGAAATGCTTTTCAAGCTGGAACCAGTGGTGGAATAATCCAGAATGGGGCAAAAACAATATCTAGCCATCCTCATTACAGAGACACTTTCACTAAATGTTATTAATGGGCTATATCTGAATGTCACGCACCATGAGCACTGCACTGCCAACGTTTTGACACATAAACATGGAATCATATTTCACAATAGTCAAACAAGTCAAAATCTATTGCATCGGTTTCTTAATTTGTTGAAAAAGTTTAAGGGAGTAATTTAATTTGAGACTTGTGCTGCCTCATTTTGGTCTGAAATCATCTTTGAACATTGCAAGTTTTTCTGCACTACCGACTGTTAATTTTGGACCCTGCATCCAAACAACAAATATGAGTTAAAAATTATTATTTAGGAAATAATATATATTTTAATCACAGAGTAAAAATTATAGTCCAAAACTTTTTTAAAAAATGTATTTATTTGTATTTAATCTAAAAAAATTACATCAAAGAAATACAAAAAAGGTCTACTAACAACACCCACCTATATTTACATATTAAATATTAAAAAGTCTATATTTTAATTGATACACTATATATATATATATATATATATATATATATATATATATATATATATATATATATATATATATATATATATTATAAATAAATAAAAATTTTTTAAAAAATTATAAAGAAGACTCGTCTGCTCATCAAACCTTCATTTATTTTTTGGATCATTTATGGACCATTTAGGGGTGTGGTCCTGGTCAAGACAATCTCCTGAATTCCAAACGGAATGTCAGAATGGGAAAGAAAGGTGATTTAAGCAATTTTGAGCGTGGCATGGTTGTTGGTGCCAGACGGGCCGGTCTGAGTATTTCACAATCTGCTCAGTTACTGGGATTTTCACGCACAACCATTTCTAGGGTTTACAAAGAATGGTGTGAAAAGGGAAAAACATCCAGTATGCGGCAGTCCTGTGGGTGAAAATGCCTTGTTGATGCTAGAGGTCAGAGGAGAATGGGCCGACTGATTCAAGCTGATAGAAGAGCAACTTTGACTGAAATAACCACTCGTTACAACCGAGGTATGCAGCAAAGCATTTGTGAAGCCACAACACGCACAACCTTGAGGCGGATATGCTACAACAGCAGAAGACCCCCCTGGGTACCACTCATCTCCACTACAAATAGGAAAAAGAGGCTACAATTTGCACAAGCTCACCAAAATTGGACAGTTGAAGACTGGAAAAATGTTGCCTGTTCTGATGAGTCTCGATTTCTGTTGAGACATTCAGATGGTAGTCAGAATTTGGTGTAAACAGAATGAGAACATGGATCCATCATGCCTTGTTACCACTGTGCAGGCTGGTGGTGGTGGTGTAATGGTGTGGGGGATGTTTTCTTGGCACACTTTAGGCCCCTTAGTGCCAGTTGGGCATCGTTTACATGCCACGGCCTATCTGAGCATTGTTTCTGGCCATGTCCATCCCTTTATGACCACCATGTACCCATTTTCTGATGGCTACTTCCAGCAGGATAATGCACCATGTCACAAAGCTCGAATCATTTCAAATTGGTTTCTTGAACATGACAATGAGTTCACTGTACTAAAATGGCCCCCACAGTCACCAGCTCTCAACCCAATAGAGCATCTTTGGGATGTGGTGGAACGGGAGCTTTGTGCCCTGGATGTGCATCCCACAAATCTCCATCAACTGCAAGATGTTATCCTATCAATATGGGCCAACATTTCTAAAGAATGCTTTCAGCACCTTGTTGAATCAATGCCACGTAGAATTAAGGCAGTTCTGAAGACGAAAGGGGGTCAAATATGGTATTAGTATGGTGTTCCTAATAATCCTTTAGGTGAGTGTATTTGTACAGTTTAAATTAACTTGTTTTCTGTTTTAATATCTTTTAAAATGTAATTTATTCTTGTGATGTAAAGCTACATTTTCAGCAGCCATTACTTCAGTCTTTAGTCACATGATCCTTCAGAAATCATTCTAATATGATGATAAAAACATTTATTATTATTAATATTATCAATGTTGAAAACAGTTGTGTACATTTTTTTAATCCCAGAATTATTTTAAGTTCAAAAGAACAGCATTTATCTGAAATCTAAAACTTTTGCAACATTATAAATGTCTATACTGTCACTTGATCAATTTAATGCGTCTTTGCTGAATAAATGTATTAATTTCTTTGTTCTTTTCCCAAAAAGTTTATTTATTTTTTTTTTTATTATTATTATTTTTTTATTCTTACCGACCCCAAACTTTTGAACGGTAGTGCAATGTTACAAAAGCTTTCTATTTCAGATGAATACTGCTCTTTTGAACTTTCTATTCATCAAAGAATTCTAAAAGAAAAATGTTTTACACAACTGTTTTCAACATTGATAATAATCATAAATGTTTCTTGAGCAGCAAATCAGCACATTAGAAAGATTTCTGAAGGATCATGTGACACTGAAGACTGGAGTAATGATGCTGAAAATTCAGCTTTGATCACAGGAATAAATTAAATTTTTTCAAAAACAGTTATTTTACATTTGAATAATATACCTATAATTCAAATAATAATATGTCAACATGCTCTTAAAATTGAAGTTCAATGAAGTTCCACAGAACTTGCAGTAGTTTGTATATCCACAGAGGTCTGGGCTGTGTTTCCCCTGTGTTTCGTAAGTCTAAGTTGATTGTAGAGATCATTTGTGGCAATTGTTCTGTGATGAACATAGGCTTATGATGCTTTTGGGAAACACTGCCCTGCATGGTCTCTCAAGAGCAAGTAAATACATACACTGCAAAAGATGTGAGCCTGGTAAAGTTCTATAATGGCCCTTGTAATGACTTTCTTTCAATGTCTCCACAGGTTTTGGCATGAAATCATTACTTAGACCTAGAAAAACTTTGAATTAATTCAAAACATTTCGGTCTCTGAAGGATGTAAGTAAGAGCTCATACTGAAGGCTCCCTGGGGTACCAACAGGTCCATGTTTCAAAATGAATAAGAGGCTTTGCTAGCACGGCTTTCATTTCTGTCAGACTTTGTGACACTTTTGAATGTGCTTAGCAAAAATAAAAGAAAAAAATATGCCTAAACAAGTTCTATGAGAAGAATGAATGTTTCATTGAAATCTGGAATATTGCATATAACATTTGCAAGTAAATCACAGTTTCCATCCCATGTGTTTAAGAGAACAAAATCTTCACTTCCTGGGAAATTGGCGCAAAATATCTGTAATAAAAATGGACGTTTATGCAATCGGGGAAACCACTCTGGCTCTTTTTTTCATACTTAATAAATGCTGTCACGTTATCTTGCATTAGCTGAATGAACGCAATCGTGTAAGAACGTTTTGGGAGGTTATATTATACCGAACCATTTTAATAACAAAGTTTGGCTCAGGCATTTCAGAATGACCAAACCAACATTTGAGATGCTGTGCGATTGGTCTAGTTATCTAATCGCTTCTTTGTTGAGGCAAGTAATGTGAGTTTTTTTGTTGCACGCTGAGGGATTTATTTTGAAAATGTGTTTCCATTGTAGTTTATGTGCATGTCTTCTTATCGGATTTAGTTTTTTAAGCACGTTTTTAGAATTTATGCTCGCCTTGGCTTTTCCATCCAGCGTTTTTATGTGATAACCCAAAATGTGCATAAAAATAGGGAGAACGGAAACATAGCTATTGTTGTTGTGTAGGGCTCATAAAAACCACAAGACAATGCTTGTCACAAAACCGACCTATAAATTACTCACTTATGTGTTGTCTCAACATATTATCCTGTGATAGAGGAAAGTATTTAACATTGAAAAAATGACATACTTCAATGTTAAGCCATGCAGCAAAGGGCAAAACCGACTGCTCATTGGCTGAATCATCGCAAATAACAACGGATAACCATAAAATGTCTGGAGCAACCAGAGAGAGTGTCTAAAAGGAGATATGCATATCTGTGAAGCCAATGATAAAAAAATAAATAAATAAATAAAAAGTGTAAAATCGCACAGAAATCAAAAAGGGAAGAAAGTGTTTGAGACAGTGAAAGTAAGCTGAGGCCAGTTCCTGTCATCATCTGCCTCAGGTAAGGGGCTTTTTCCAGGAGACAGAAGGATAAAGAGATTAGAAGTAATTACATTCAGTGGAACTTGAGAAAATGAACAAGTTTGGAGTTGAAGCTCTTAAGCAGGGGAAGTTCAGTGAGCTTGGAAAAGTAAAAAGCAGCAGAGGGTTGAGAAAAGGGGGTCATTAATAACTTCTGTATGAAACATACTATGTACTTTTTAACATCAAATGGATGTTTATATATGACATAACATACATTTAGCAGGTCCACTGTTATCTAAAGTGATTTAAAGCGGTCATACCATGACAAATCAATTTTTACTTTTTTTTTAAGATAAGACATACTATAAAAAACCCTCAGAACTCAAATGCCCACAGTCCAAAGAGACTACATTGAAACTAAACTGCGAAAAGAACTTGTTTCTTTTTCTGATTTTCTTAAAATATTATCTGTATTATGTTTCATGATCAAAAATGAATCACCATGCACTGTAAAAAAACCAAAAAAACAAAACAAAAAAAACTGTACAATTTACTACAAATGACCTTACCAAAAGCAATACTTGCAATATACTCAAAAATATTTTAACCAAGAAAACCGTTCATTAGTAAAAAGTAAGGCTGGATATTGTCACAAATTTCACAATTTGATTAAATTTTGATTCACAAGCTTTCGATTTGATTCTGATTCAATTCGATTTGATTAATTTGCATATATATATATATATATATATATAGTAACAAAGTTTGTAGGATCAGGGAAGAAGGAGGCGGGAACCGGCGAACATTTAAAAACTTTAATCAAAAATAAACAAAGAAAATACAATATAACGGCGGCAGCCCCTCACGAACAACTGCCGCCTACATACATAACAAAACAACATAAAATACAGGCCTGGTCCTCTCTCGTCTTGCACCGTCGTCGCTCCTCCTTTTATGCTCCCGTCACTCCTCCATGAGACGAGACCGGTGTGGCGCGCAGCTGGTGCTCATCATCATTCGCCACATGTCGAAATTAATCGTTTCTACGAAGCATCGCGTTGCAGACAAGGACGATTCGGTATCGGTTCAGTAATAGACCATGACCAATTATAATGTACTGATTCTTTTCTGACTTCATTTGTCACGTATGTGCTTTGTCGCGGTAGCATACAATGGCAGAGGGAGGCTAGACATGAGTATGAGTAATTAAAAATGTTCCAACTACTTTAAAAGCCGACATCTGGGCACATTTCGGCTTGTATGAACAACCTGATAAGCACGACCTGGAGAACACACAGGCAGTGTGTGAATCAAAGCTATCTGATTTATCAAAACGATTTCACTTCCACTTGGGCACATAAATGTATCTCCGCAAAATGGATATAAATCCGATCTTCAATTCCCACACTATATGCAGATTTAATGGAGTTCATGTCACCGAAAATAACAGATATGAGCTGCATTTTATTGATCATCAGCTCATTTCAAAATCAAAGACAGCAATATGAGCGAGTGCGGCAACAGCACTGGTAAGATCATTCAGTTTCTTTACTTTTAATGAAGATGATTGTATGTTGAGCACCTACGACTTTACTTTCGGTAGTTTGTGCACTGGCTTGATGAAGAGATACTCCGCTGCTCGTCTGCAGCGATGCGTGCTTCAATAGCGCCGTCATATCCGACTATAACATGTCATATAGCCCATAACACACTCTTACACGTTAATTTTTTAGCATTGTTGGGATAAGTGAAATTTACATATGTGGTTTCAACAACCAGATGCATTTAGACTTTAGTTTTGACTGTAATGCGGCCCATAAGTAAGCGGCCTCCTGAAGTGGCTTTCAGTATTTTGTGTATTTGTTCTAAATGCTCCTGTTGTCTTCTGTGCCCAGACTTGAGTTTTGTTTAATACATTCAAGAACTGTGTTTTCTTTGAGCAGGTAAAATGAAAGGTTCAGTTCATATATCTGATGCAGTGCATCGTCAATGCATTGTGATGCATCGTGATATCAAATTGAACCAAATTGATGGCATGATAATCGTAATCGAACTGTGAGACCAGTGTAGGTTCACACCCTTAATATTTATATATATATATATATATATATATATATATATATATATATATATATATATATATATATATATATATATATTTATATATATATATTGAATTGAAACCTTTAAATGGTGGCTATCATAAAATCTTGATGGATTTATTCAAACATATATTAAATACTGAAGAAAAATATAATGATTATGTAATATTTAGCAAAAACTCAGTTCATTTTTCCAGCTGACTAACAAGTTAATGGTCACACAACTGACATCTTTTCACTGTTGAAACTGAGCAATTACATGACACATACATACACTTTCAACATACCTTATGATGTTCATTCAGGTTTATTTTGTGCTGTAACAAGTAGCAAAGCAGAAGAGATGATCAGTGCACTTCGCTTGATCTGAGGCGGCAACAACGATGTCACGCCACATTAAAAAGCGGTACTTATTGTTTGATTTTCGAGATAAAATGGACAGAATTTGAAATCTGAGACTTTGTTTCAAATTAACAAAGCACAAAGCTTATTGCGATTTATTGGCACACTACAATGTACCATTCATTAATCAACTAAAAACAGCATAACATATGAGAATCGATTAAAATCCCCCCCAAAAATCTATATTTTTACCTAGCCCTAGTAACACTGTGCACTGTATGCAATTATTAGCCTTCAATAAAAATCAGTAGGCCTAAATATAATGTATACGGACAGCAGCTGATATAAGAACTGTAATATATGCAGTTGAGTTACCAAATTGTTTTTGAATGTGTAGTCAATAAAATAAAATAAAAACCTAGATATACACTTGAAACTTGCAGAAAGTTTTAATTTCTCTCCCTTTCCTCAATATGAAAAAATACCCAATAAAAACTTGGTGTGACCTGGTAATTTCTCAGTAGATATGAATTGGCACGAACATGGCAGGGTCTTCTCGCTAAGCAGTATGAGGGTAATGTAATTTGCTATTGTTTAACCTCGCGCCGCCAGGTCTCTTGTTTTAATGGAGTCACAGATTAGTTTCCTCTAACACATGTAATTGGATAAGTGATGAAACATATTACTGCTATCCAACCACTAAACCATAAAGATGCGTCAATTTTTTTTCTCCTCTTCGCACCATTACAGTTTCCATCTACGGATCTAGATGTAATGTCAGACATCTTTTTAAGAAAATTATTCAAAATTTGGAAGGTGGCTACTGAGGGAATACAATACAATTGTGATAATGCTATTCAAATGGTGTGCCTATATGACACTTTGCCAAGGGAATGTCTGTCATTGATATTTCTGGGCCCTACATGCAACATCTTTTTCCAAAATATTGTCTCAAACTACTACCAATAAATAAGTACACTGTTATATATCAACCTAAATCTTTTCATCCAATCCCTTACCTTGTGGAACAGACTTTGTGCCTGGTGTGCACTTTAAAATACTGCATGCACAGGCAACTCACTAGGTTTTGGAACTGAGTTACTAAAAAGGCAGATCTGGTTGGTATGGAAACAGATGGCATTCCTTTTCCTCTCTCTGTTTCACAGTTTCGGAGGTCAAAGGTCAGCCTGTATGCTTGAGAGCCAACGGTAAGGGTCTACTACTTGTTCATTTCTAAACCCGCTGAACAGATTGTGCTATGGCGATCTATGCAACCTTTACCATAAGAAGCCTCTTATTTTTGCTGTGAGAGGATTTGAAAGGGGGCTTTGAGAAATTATTGGCACTGCTCTCACCTCGTGCTCTGACAAAACTGGAAATGAGCATTCCAGCACACGTCAAGTGAGGCCATATATTCTAATTTTAGACATGAATTGAAAAAGGTGAATTAGATGGATGACTGTCACTTGTAATGCAGACAAGAGAGTGAATCTGCATAGTACTGAGTCTGGATAAGCAATTATGATGAACAAATCCCCGAAAACAAAGAGATTGAAACAATACTGAATATAAATGTCAAGACCAATTTGATTGGATGAATATAATGAAACAGAATGTGTGTGTGTGTGTGTGTGTGTGTGTGTGTGTGTGTGTGTGTGTGTGTGTGTGTGTGTGTGTGTGTGTGTGGTGCGTGTGTGTGTGTGTGCCTAAAAGCCATAGTACCAATAAAAAAAGAAAAAAAAAGAAATAAAAGAACATCTCAATAAAAGAATAGTATTACCCATATGACAAAAATGTAAATAAACTTGATACATTTTCATATACCATGGTATCAATCAATCAATCAATCAATCAATCAATCAATAGATCAACCACAGTTTCCAAAAAAAAAACACAATATTACAATGGCACCATGTCAAATATAGTACAGGTATTGTAATAATACATATATATATATACAATATTTTGTAAATATTTTATTTTAAAGAGATAAAAGATGATCTCCAAGAAAGTGAATCAGGTTTAGATGTGCATTTGAAAGACACTTTTGAGTGTGATGTGGTGAGACAGCAAAATGTCATCACTGTGGATACTGCCCGTTCAGACTGACTCTCTAAGGCTCTGACGGATTTTACCTGCTCAGCAGAAGAAAAAACACAGGTCTGGATGTCATTTCATGGTCTCTTACTCTGTCCTTTCAGTGTTTCTTCAAAGTTTTAAGTGTTGATGAGAACTGAAAAACACATTAGCTTAGCTTATTGTCCTCATTCTAACACTGCAATATGCATGCCAAACATTTTAAATTTATTTTGTGGAAAACAAAAGTAGACAGAATGTTCACAAGACTCTTTGCCATACAATGAGAACATACAATGCAGCATCTGTTATGCTAAAAAAAGACAAATAGAAACTGTGGGAAAATGACAAAAGATAAATTTATGTCACTATACACTGAAAATCATCTCCTTTACCTGAAAATGCATGACATTTGAATGAATATGCATAACTCCAAATTGATGTCAGTGATGACAAGCACCATTGGGTGTCAAGTAATGGATGATGCATGTTTCAATATGTCAAGTCAAGTCACCTTTATTTATATATTGCTTTATACAATACAGATGGTTTTAGATCAGATTTACAGTGATAAAGAGGAAATAATGATTAATGATGAAAACAGAATTCAACTCTGCTCTAAATTCAGTTTAGTGTTGGTTCAGTTCAATTTTGTCAATGTTGCAAAATTCATCAGCTATGAAATTACATCTGACTGAGATCTACCATCGATGTCACATCATGGTGTTGGCACTATGGGAACGCTAATTACCAAGGTGCAATACTGAGAGGATGTCTACATCACAAGTTGTGAAAAGGACTCAACCCGAACGGACCTGAGATCCTGGAGTTGAGTCCACATCCACACTATAAAAACCTGATGATCTTGTGTGACCAGCCTGCCATAGCACAGAAATCTTGCAAAGACACTCCTCTTGCTAGCACCTCCTCAGTTGTGTCCGAGGTTAATCACATTTATGCCACTAGTAGAGCGGTGGACATAAATCATGAGGGCCCGGGCTAGGCATAACTTATCTGCTCGTGCGCCTAAGTTTCAAATGGTGTAGGGGAGAAGGCATGAAGAACAACAGGGTAAAATGGTGATGAGGGCACCTTTGGAATGTAATCTGGCCTAGGATGCAGTATCACCTTGATCAGTCAAGGACCAAAACCCAATCAGGAGGAGGTGACTGAAAGGGCCTACAAGTCTCCTACCCTTTTTAAAGAGGTAATAGCAACAAGTTAAGGTACCTTAAGAGTCAGAAGCTTCTCTGAGGCTGACTTTAAGGGTTTGAAAGGTGAATCAGACAACCCTTCCAATACAATCGAAAGATCCTATGAAGGAGCCTGCAGTTTGTAGATAGGCCTCAGCTGTCAAATGACAGTGTAAGAATTTTTATCAACTTGAATGCACAAAAATACAATGAATTTGTCACCAATATGAGGCATCCCACACATATATACACTGTATTATAATAGTTGCAGATACTCCAGCGCCTGTTTGGCACCTGAAACCGATCAACGACTTGACTGACAGTATCGCAGAATAGGCCAGATGGTGAGACCGGGGCATCCAGCAGAATACTAGCTTTTTCTCTTTCCCTAATCCCAGACAGGTTAAGCCACAGTTGCCTCTCTGTAGCCACCATGGCGGCCATTGAATGATCAATGGCATGGGTCATTTGCCTAGTAGCCTGAAATGACAGATTTGAGTTATTTAACCGCGCTGGGGCTTAGGCCCTCTCCAGTGTTAAGCTCTTTAAACAGGTCAGCCTGGTAGACCTTTAAACACTGCCATGGTGTGCAGGGACCTACCAGCCTGACCTGCTCCAACCAACGCATATGTAACTCTACATGACCCACAAGTGTCTCTTCCACAACCTTGTGATCTCATTATGGAGGAGACCGTTATGGAAAAAGAGGTTACGCTTCAGTGGCTGGGCTGGTGAGGAAGTGCTCATGCTTACTTTATGGCACTTCTCTTTTTCTGATTGAGAATTTTTTTTTATTTTTTATTTTTTCACCATCGCACATCCAACCCAGCAGTTCCACATCCAGACCGGAAGAAATCACAGAGTGAGCTTCCAAGTCTAGGCTGGGACCCTTGGAGTTTGTAGATAGAGTGAGAGAAAGGGCTGGGCCCATCTCAGGCTCATCTAACAGCTCCATTTGCAATCCCCATCTGCGAGCCTCTAAGTTGATGGGGTGTAGAGACGAAGTTCCCTTTGTCATCTGTGAGGAATCTGATCTTAAAGGTAAAGAGAACGGTACTGTACCTGCAAACAAAGAACAAAGCCAACCACTACGGGAGACCTTGTGTCCCTTGACACTCATGGTAAATGATGTACTGAAACACCTACCTTGTTCTGGGGACCCACTGAGAAAGAGGCGGGTGACAGGAGAAGACACTGTGCCTCATCGCAGCTTGTCATGCTCACCTGATCCTGTGAGCACGCCTGATGCAAAAGAAACATGGGGAGGTGAGGTATGTGCGTCCACCAAGGATCTGTTGTGAATGTTCGATGCCTGGCCTTCGTAATAATAAGAGCACCATGTGTGTGTGTGTGTGTGTGTGTGTGTGTGTGTGTGTGTGTGTCTGATCCAGGGAAAGAGGAAACTGCTCTTTTACTGACTGTGTGGTAGTCTGATGGCATCTGGCCAAAGGAAATAATAGCTCTCCTCCCATTCCTCCACCGGGAGTGAGGCAGGTCAGCGACCTCTCCTCCTTCTTTGGGTTGCCGATCTCTGGCCTGCCCTAGGCAATGAACAGGCAGGGCTTGCTGCTTCGGGGGTCCAGAGATGGAAGCCAACCCGGGCTGAGGCAAGATGACTTTTATTGCCTCTGTCTGTTTCTTGGCTGTTGAGAAGTGTGCAAAGCCCTTGTTGCCGAATAGGTTACCGTGGTAGATGGGGGTGATGAGAAAGCACACTTTTTTCTGCATCTTGCATCCCCATCAGGTTAAGCCACAGGTGGCTCTCTTGGACCACGGGTGTGAACATCGCCCGACCCAGACCCTACTCCATGACCATTACCCGTAGGGATTATTCAGTCACCAAGATCAGTTCCTGCATCATCTTCGGGTTGGGACCACCATCTTGCAGATTTTTCAACACTTTGGGATACCTGCAGGGTCATCATAGCATGCAGGGTGAAAGCAGCCTGTCCGGCAGTGTTGTAAGCCATCCATCGCCATGAAAGACGAGTAAACTTACACGCCCTGGGTGGGAGCCATGTGGCAGCGTTTTGCGAGCATGAATGCACTGCAACTGCGGAACCTCCGAGTACCACCTCACCGCCCCCACATTAAGGGTGATAAGGATGGAGGAGCTGGTGTATTATGTTCTGGCATAAAAAAGTATGGGAAGCATCTGAGGTGACTTTCTGTCTTTAGAAAAACTCACAGTAAGGACATGAACCATCCACAAACAATGTCTCAGCATGAGCACGGCCCAAACACTCAAGGCAATGATCGTGGCCATCCAAGGGAGATATGGAGATGCGGACAGAAAGTTATATTTGAATTATAAATGTCTTTACTGTCACTTTTGATCAAATAAATGCAGCCTTGATGGACATAAGAGATTTCTTTCAAAAACATACATTTATATATATATATATATATATATATATATATATATATATAAGTAAGCTGCAGTTTAGCAATCTCCTGCTGAATAAATATACTTACACAACCTCTGTGTGACAATACAAAGTCTTTTTTGCTATTGTTTTAAAAGAAAAACATGAATGTAATTTGGAATTATTGAATTACTAGGAATTTCACTGTTTTAATTTTTTAGGGAGTTTCTTGTTTTACCAGTAGGCCTATATGATCAATAGCCTATGATAAACCAGGAAACATGATGTGCATGGGTTACCATTCTCTTGATTTGTGCTTATAGTTGAAATAATAACCTATAATCATCAGCAAAATAACCAGGCTTATGAATTTAACCATTATGCAGCATGACGAAGGTTTTCATTGATTAAAACTAGACTAAAATGCTCAGACATTTACTCAGACTTGGATCATGCTGCAGAAAAAACTTGACTAAACAAAAACAGGACAAGGTTGACTAAATATAATGAAAACTAAAAAGTACATTTGACACAGGACTAAGACTAAGACTAAATAAAAATAAAAAAAATAGCTGTTAACATTAACACAGAGGAATGCTCTTTAATGAGAGTGCTAATAAATGATCCTGAATCCCTGGCAAGAGATCTGACCTTGTCTCGCTGAAGCTCCACTTCACTCAAGTGTGAGCAAATGCATTATTCAGCCAAACAGTGAGAGTGCAGATGTGTCCAGATCAAGATCAGATACTTTCCAGAGTCAACGCCAATGGTTTTCCTCACGTGTTCGTGCATCAATATGTGATGGGGGCGTTCATTCAGAGTGAATAAATTGAGGAGAGTGACTCTCAGCATCAGAGAATCGTCTAAAGCGGGTTACTGTGGTACTCTGGGAGAGTAAAAGACAGCTTCGGCACAATACACTCTGGGACTGAATATCCCTTGCTGCACGGCACAGTTAAACCTCTCTTTGAACATGTTTAAAAAGAGTAACAGAACAGAGATTCTGCACAATACCATTCCTCCCCTAGTACACTTGCTACATGATGTTTGAATGAGATTATGTCAAGGCTGTATTCAAACAATATGAAAACAAGGCCCTTCATTAGAAACTAAATTAGGTTTTAAACAAAAGTTCAAAGATAGTTTATATACTCCTGTCAATCAAATCTCAATGGTATATGAGATTTAACCTCAAGCCTGTTATACAACTCTTCACCTCCTCCTCATCGGGAATGAAGGTGAGATACGATACTGTACAGGGAGGTTGAGACAGTAGGTGACCTCGTTGAGCTGCCTCTGTATGGTGAATGGAACTATGTACCGGGGACTCAGGGCAGTCAGAGACGGATGTCTTCAGGAATACCAAAATGACAGAATATATTGTGGAACAAGGCTTCTGCAGCTTCAAACGCAGTGGGAAGACTCTTGAGGGGTATGAGTTTACAAGCCTTGGAGACTCGGTCCACGATTACCAACACACAGGTGAAATTCTTTGATGGTGGCAAATCTGTCATGAAATCAATTCCCAGGTGTGTCCACGGTCAACAAGGTATATGTAAGGGAACTAGTTTACCCTCAGGAAGCCTCCTATGAGTGTTGGCAATGGCACAAACTGAGCACCCTCTGATGTAGCCGGAGACATGGAGGACCACCAGTATCATTGCCGCAGGAGCGAGAGGGTACGTGAACTGCCTGGGTGTCCAGAGCCTGGAGTGGTGTGTGCTAATTCCTCAGGACCTTCCGGCAGAGTGGGTTCGGAGCGGTTAGCTTGGGCAATGCATTGGTTGATGAACCACTGGATAGGGCTGACGATCATGGTTGGAGGGAGGACAGGTTCAGGATTGGAGCTCTCTGGATCGGGTTGATACAAGCGGGACAAGCTCTCTGTTCCCGATGTCATAATTTTGCTTCACCGGGGATAGGTTTTTGGAGAAGAAGGCACATGGATGAAGTCGTGGTGGATCACCCTGCCGCTGTGACAACACCGGTGGATGACGCATCAACTTCGACAACTAACGGAAGGTCAGGGTTTGGATGAACCAGGATCAGAGCGGTGAGGAAAGCTTCTTGGAGCTGGGCCGGCCTTTGAGGAGTGAGGGGAGGGGTGAATTGATAAGACTGTAGTTGTGGATGAAGTGACAATAGAAATTTGCAAACCCCAGGAAGCGTTGTAACTCTTTTACAGTAGTGGGTAATGGCCAGTTGTGGATGGTTTCCACCTTCCTCTGGTCCATTTGGATGCTGTGTTGGTCAATGAGGTAACCCAGAAGACAAAACAACGGAGATTGGTAGGGAGCATGAAGAATCCTATTCACACATAAATTGACACCAAATAAATGTTGTGATGTTATTTCCGTCAAGAGGAGCATCTATTTTTGGTCAAGATCTTGTATTGACAATGCAAGAGTCAATCACTCTCTAAAGTCTACGCCAGCACATCCCAAGGAATAAATTAACATTTTAAATATATTCAAATAGAATGCATGTATTTAAAATTGTAATGATACATCACAATATTACAGTTTTTTCCTATATTTGTGATAAAATAAATGCACAAGAAACTACTTTAAAATATTTTTTTAAAGAAATGTTTACGACCCCACACTTTTGAACTGTAGTAATTCAAATATATTATTTCTTATTATTTGTTTCAGTTTGCCCATCAATAAAGTCATACATTCAAAAAATGTGACGTTAAAAACAGTTTGAACACACTACACTTAACAAAGAGCAAACAGTAGTTGAGAAGACTTCATTGACTAGTGTGGTAGAGGGGTTTGGAAATGTGCCACCATGCATGCCTGACAGCCCCAGTCAGCAGCATCTTGACAGAAAAGAAATGAATGAATTTTAAAAGAGCATTGGGGTGAAAGTGTAATAGAAAGTACTATAAATACCCACCGGCATCTGGCCACTGTAAGATGACCTGCATCCCAAAGGCCCAGACCAGCCGAGATGTCCATTATGCAATTTAGCAGTGCATCACAGACAGAGACCTACTGCGCTGTGTGTCCTTCAGTGATGCTTCCGAATTTTATGAGGTTTGACATCAGGTCTGATCTCTTATGCACAGGATTCATCAAGGTTGTTTTGAATGGGAATTTTTTATAAAACACCTGTTGTGAATCAGCAGCACATAAGAATGGATGTTGAAATCTCTTTAGATTCAATAGTTCAGTCCAATATAAGGTGCACTTTAAGTGGAAACAACCTTTTATTTAAAAAAAATATATCTCATAAAGAATCCAGAAAAAAAGTGTTTAGTTATAGGCTATATGTGACCCTGGACCACAAAACCAGTCATAAGTTGCACGGGTATATTTGTGGCAATATCCAAAAATACATTGTATGTGTCAAAATTATCGATTTTTCTTTTATGCCAAAAATCATTAGGATATTAAGTAAAGATCAAGATATTTTCCCACCATAAATATATCAAAAATGTATTATTAGTAGTAATATGCATTGCTAAGGGCTTCATTTGGACAACTCTAAAGGTGATTTTCTCAATATTTAGACTTTTTTGCACCCTCAGATTCCAGATTTTTAAATAGTTGTATCTCGGCCAAATATTGTCCTAACAAACCACACATCAATGGAAAGCTTATTTATTCAGCTTAAAAAAATGTGAATGACTTATGACTGGTTTTGTGGTCCAGGGTCACATATTAAGTGTGTCCATGGTGGCCAAATACTAATGCTAACTTGAAGTAGAAACCTATTTTCAGACATCAAATAGTACCACTAAGAAAGACAGTATTATTTCACGATTGCTTTAAATCGTATTGATCTTACAACACTTGTCACATGACCTCATCACACTAGCCAAAATTCAGTAATAATTATGGTTATTCTGCATTTTTAATAAGTTTTTGTATAAAATGACTCAGCATTTGGCAGTCAAATGAGTCTTGATAAAATACAGAATGTTTACATACTGAATATTTGTATAATGTTTAAGTTACATACATTCAAAAATAATAATTTATTCCATTTTATGAATTACTTAACATTGGTCAGTATGATTTTATAACATGGGTTTCTTGTTTCACTTCCTAAACTGTGCAAAAAGAAAGCAATAAAGTCATCAACAGAAATATTGTTAATTTGTTAACAGATTGATAATTTATTAACAAGTCTTTGCGAGTTTTACAGAGAGGCAATAACAGCTTTGAAGAGCACAGAACATGACTTACAAAGACTTGACTTTTCATTTCGACTCCCCACATAACTCCGCCAGCCAGGCAATCAGAAAACCACATCTGTCCAAATCATGTTGTGAAAGACAAATTTCTTTTAGTATAACATCATGTTTTTAGATTACCTCTGATGGCTGGCATATTCTGCAGTAACTTTAGCTTTCCTCATTTCAGGCAACAGGATTTTTTGAAAGAAATATCTCTCTGGGAACTCTGTTAGGATGCATGAGTAGTTTAATGGGAGAACAGTATGTGCATAAACACTCAGAAGGAGCAGAAGATAAAACAGCCCAATGATAACAGTGAGGCACAAATCAGAGGAAGTTCAGCCGCCCCGTCTCTCTCACTCGCTGGCATTATTGCTATAAGTAATGGAGACAGGCGGATAAGCTTGCACTGATGGATTCCAAATTAGATGGAGAAAGATTTTTTAAATGGACGTTAACAGCATATTGGTGACATTAACAGGCCCATCTCCTTCAATGGAGCCTCGATCGCACTGTGACTAATGTGTTTCATTTTGAAAGTTTAACAAAACAATTGGGAGGACACTCTTTGGATTCTTTTCATCAATCTAGTGAAATATTTATACAGTGGATGTATTTCTCAGACAAATAAATTCAGGTTACAGGATGTCTTATATATCTTGCCAACAGTTACTGAAATGCAACCTTGAAAAGTTACAGTAAAGAATTTTTTTTTTTTTTTAAGAAAATACAACAACTTCTTTAAAGCTGAAAGTCCTTAGAAGGATATATCACCCAAAATGGAAAATTCTGTCATAATTTACTCACTCACATGTCGATCACAACTTTTTTTCTTCTGCAGAACACAAAAGATGAAAGTCAAAACAGTCCAAAAAGGGCATGGAGGTAGAATTAAAGTAATCTATAATCAATAGAAAATGAATAAATGGATGAACGTCAAGGACATTTTTTAGTGATCTACATTTTACAACTCAGCTCTTTTTAGCACTAGAAATTGCTCTTTGGAAAATCCTTTTGGGAAAATCCTTATTCACATATCACAATTGACTGAAAAGTTGTGGAAAATCATTGGTGAAATGGAGTGTGAACAAAAAATCAGCACCTTTGATATATTATGGATATGTGGAGTATGAACTAAAAATCAGCACTTTGGATATATTATGGATATATGGAGTATTAACAAAAATCGGCACCTTGGATATATTATTCTTAAAGAGTGTAAACTTATTGGCTTTTTTAAACTTTCATTTTATTCAAACACAGAAGTAGTTGTGAATTAAAGACAGCTAAGTGTTTTGTCAGTTCCCAGTGCAATTGTCTCATTTCCTGTCAGGCTGCTGAATGATTGGATGATTGATTCTTCATCTCAGGGATTTTCTAGCACGATATGGCACGCAGACACGTGGCTGATTAGACACCAGAGGGATCGCGCTTCACGGCAGCAGGGGCCATTCTTTAAAGAACGTGGCACCTGAAGATTGTAATCAGACACGACGGCTCTCACACAGTGGCCTGCGTGTCGCCTCCACCAATCAGATACTTGTCAGGGCAAATTTATTAAATCAGAATGTCCTTAACTACTTCTGATTGAAAATGAAGGGAAAGAAAATAAAATCTGATTTTAGGGATATTTTATACTGATCATCATATCATCAACAGCCCTCCATGATTTCCTCTATCAGCTCCATTGAACAACGGAAATGTCATTTTTTAAAAGTTAATAAAAAATTAAAATATTACTAATTACGTTTAGTTTAGGAAACAAGAAAGTAAACAAAGTATACCAGAATAAAGGCATTGTTTATTAAATGAAGCAAGATGTAATCCAACTAGAGGTAACATCAACAAACAGTGTGCATAGCACAAACAAAATCGGACAATGAATGTGAGACGAAATTTTTCGGCATTGCCCTGAAAAATTGTTGAGGTGGTCCCGAAAGTGGATGAGAGGCTGGTGAAGGATGGGAGGCAGGAGGAACAGATGTAAACCGGAGAAGCCAAGGTGGTTATGATCCAGGAGCAGAGATAGCCTGGTGGTGATCCAGATCCCAGCCAGGATGACAGAGGAGACGGAGGGAGAAGCCATGGTGGAGAACAGGGGATGGCTGACGGAGACGTAGACTGAGGACCAAGGCATAGCCGGAGGGAAGGTAGAGCCCGCTGGAGCCAAAGGGGTGGAGAGATGAAGCACAGCGGATGGCTTGTAAGTCCATGGAGCAGCCAGGGTGACAACTGACCAAGGTGGAGCCAGAGGGATGAGGGAGCCCGGTGGAGCCAAGGGAGGGAGGAGCCAAGGCGTAGCCGACAGGTCAACAGGCCGAGGTGGAGTGACGGGATCAGCGGCCAGAGGTGGAGCCATTGGATCCTCTTAACTAGACAGAGCTGGAGACCGTAAGACCTGAGGCTTACTCACATAGCATTGCGTTAGCAGAGAATATAAGGGGCTGAAGAGAACCAGCGAAGGCAAGGCTAACAGACTGGCTGAATGAGGATGAGGAGGTGGGAAAGGGAGGCTGGGTGGGATCACTTCAAGCAGCGCTGTGCAGACCGATCGGCGGTGACTTGAAGCAGTGCATGCAAGTTAGAAATTTTGTCCGACTATGCCAGCACAGTTTCTTAAGAGCATGACAACCTTCACAATGACAATTCTGACACCTTCAGTTCCACTAATGCTCGCAAATATTTTTATAGTTACAATGATATATTGTGTCATGTTTATCAAAATAAAACGTAAAAAAAGACGTAGACCCCACTTAATTGGTATTTAAATAGTATAGGCTTATGTTGAACTTTATTCTTGTACAAACAGACACTATTAAGCAGTACATAAAGCATTGAATAAAAAAATGCCTCTGAAACACCTGTGTATTTGATAAATATTGCATTTATTTCACTTCAGCTTTGATAAAACACAGCACAAGCGTCACTACGGGAAGCAGAAAGTGTCCGACTTCACGTCTCCGTTTTCAGCTCCTCCCCAACTGCAAGCGGCAACTCTCACCGATCTCTGGCTTATCATCCAAATGTTGGGGTGATGGCTGGCTGGGCTCTGAGGTTGGTTGACAAGTGAGAGGTGGGACTTTGGGTCTGCTGTGGCCGTAATAGCTTGGGATAGGCACACTGCAGACATTTAAGAGTTTAAAAACTTGAAAACTTGTTTAAAAAAAAGAGTTTTTTAGGCGAGAATGTACCCGTAAGAACAGCTTTATCTTGGCCAGTCCTTCAGGAATTTACCGCTGGCTTTTATGTACACAGTTTAAACACTGAAACCACGAGAACGGGGTGAGTGATAACAAGTGGCACCTGCACACCGCACCGGTCTTGCGTCTCACGGAGGAGCTCGGGTGCATAAAAGGAGGAGCTACTACAGTGAAGGACGAGAGAGAGGACCAGGCCTGGATTTTATGTTATGTTTTATTATGTGTGTGCACGGGAGTCGTCCGTGAGGGGCTGCCTATGTGTTTACTTTCAGTTTGTGGTTTTGTTTATTAAAGTTTGTTGAACATTCGCTGGTTCCTGCCTCCTTCTTCCCGTATCAACATATTCCGTTACATTGGTGACGAAACCCGGGAGGGAGGAGGGACATTCTGTTGGAGAGCCCTCGCTGCTGAGGGAGATTGCAATGCTAAGGAGGTCAGGCAGCACGGAAGAGAGAAGACTGCGAGTGGCTGCCCAAGGCGGTGGTGCTGGAGCAAGTGAAGACCGGAGGGACGGAGAGCTCGCTACTGTGTCCCTGGGTCGAGGTGGGGTGGCTGCCATCCGAGAGAGAGCGGAGGAGTCGCCGGAATTTGCCATGGGCTGTAGCCTGCTGCCGTCCGCCAAATAAAATGGAAATAATCAGTTTCATCAGTTTCACTCTTAGACTTATGTTGTCACTTTTCTAGTCCCATGCATGCTGTCCTTTACAACAGTCTGGCAGGCAGCCGTCATAACTGGATTTCCACAGTATTGTCACAGAGGAAGAAGAGGGTTGAAATAACACAAACAAACAAAACCAACCAATGCACCAGCAAAATGTACAATGAGCAATCAATGGTTTGAGAATGAGCGTGTAATGTGAATTAAAACCTCTCTGCCTGGATTAATCCACCATACTGCACAGGAGAACAAGGGAAACATAGTATAGTCCCTTCTGGAAAAGCCGATTAAAGAGCGTTTAAACAAAAACTGAAGTGGTTTGCTAAAAAACAGCAAAAAGAGAGAGAGAGAGAGAGAGAGAGAGAGAGAGAGAGAGAGAGAGAGAGAGAGAGAGAGAGAGAGAGAGAGAGAGAGAGAGAGAGAGAGAGGAGAGAGAGGGAGAGAGAGAGAACATAAAAGTGCGGGAAGAATTATCCACAAGTGAAAACCTAGAAAAATGCATGATGGTTAAAGTGAGAAATGGTGGTCCGTTGCGAGTTCTGACTCATACAGAATGTGACGGCACGAGGAGTCCATTGAGTTAATTCACGAGGCCTTCTATAATTCCCAACACTCCACACATTACACACACATTTAAAACCCACCAGACTGAATTTGACATTGAAAGTATAATCATGTCAAGTCATGTAAAGCATGACTGACACTAAGAATAAGACACACACTTCATGTGTCCATATCTCATTAAGGGTTACTAAAGTTAAATAAATGAATGGCAAACAAAAAACAATGGTTACATCACAAGGAAATACACTGGGACATAAGTTGCCCATGGAAGAGGTTAAATGAAGATGTGAGCTTTGATATTCAGTCAATTTGTAATAAAAATAATTTATTTAATGTCCAAAAACATTTAAATTAAGTTTTTTGTTCTTTCTTTTTTTGTGAGCCTAAGAGTGAGAGAAAAAACTGCCATACAAAACCTGCGGCTCCCCATATGTCCACTGCAAACTTTCATTCAGATCTGACTCCATTCTCACATTTCACAATCCATTTTGTTTCACATGGAAAATACGTCACATTACAGAAGTGATAATTGATTGGCCTTTGCTTTTCATGTTGACTTTAACATCAGGATAGTTTAAAGCACACATTTTAAGGCACATTGCTTCTCTTGATGGGTGATAAAAAAAAAGAGCAGCAGTAAAAAACATGAAATCGTAGTAGTGTGAAATCATGAGTCTGTTAATGGGAATTTACTTACACACACAGACAGATACAGTGTTTTACAACCAGACAGCAATGAAATTGGTGGTCTTCATCTCTTGTTAAAGTCAGGGAGATGTCTTACTGTCTGACCACCAGCCACCACGGCCAATATAAACTGGACGCTGATAACCCTCATAAACACTTTTCAACGACTCGGTGAATTAACAGCAGTGTTTATAAAGATCAACACTAAGTTACAATGATGGGACATGTTGCCTCATATGACCCTGCAAAACTACTACCAAGAGTTACCCCTTATAGTTAACTTGGTACATTCAAAATGTATTGAATTTAGCACATATATATATATATAAAAAAAAGAAAGAAAGAAAGAAAAAGGAAACATATTTAAATGCGTACTTTGAACTATCCTGATGTTAAAAGTCAACATGAAATGCAAGTGCAATCCATTGTCGCTTCAGTAATGTAACATATTTTCCATGTAAAACAAAATGGATTGTGAAAAATGAGAATGGAGTCAAATCTGAATGTAAGTTTGCAGTGGACTGTGGGGAACCTCACAGTATATGTGGTTCAGGCTGAATGTCAAGTTTATCCTGCAGAACATATCCATATTTCCCAACTGGGGATAAAATACTTATATGGAGGATATAAATGCAAATACTTCTTTATATATATATATATATATATATATATTTACACACCGATCAGGCATAACATTAAGACCTAATATTGTCCTTAAGACCTAATATAAACCCCTTTTGCTGCCAGAACAGCCCTGACCCGTCGAGGCATAGACTCCACTAGACCCCTGAAGGTGTGCTGTGGTATCTGGCACAAAGATGTTAGCAGCAGTTCCTTTACAGGTGCTGTATGTAAGTTTTTCACTTTACTAAAGCAATGCTACAGCCAGTTATTTTACTTTGAAATGTGTGTTCTGATTTTATTTTGGTCTGTGCAATACCACACGCCACCAGTTTACTCAATAGTATTTTGGCACCACAGGTTGCCAGTTGGCAGAAAACACAGCGTATTTCTGCCATGGAATCCAGCAAACAAACTGGGTCAGAGATCGCAGATTCTACCCGACCTAAAAAGCCTCGGCATCCGTCAAAAATCTCTATTAACAAGAGCATATTAAAACACGGATAAATCAACTCATCAGCTTACAGTGTGGCTTTCATTGTTAATTGCGTTGGCAACCTGCGTGAGCGTAGAGTTTGAAGAGGAGGGGGTGGGGGAACAACTCTCTCCAATATTTTTAATTTGGACTGCAGTACCCATTTCAACTACTAGATTCAATCCTACATACCGCACCTTTAAAGTCCTGTAAGTTGCGAGGCGGGCCTCCATGGATCGGACTTGTTTGTTCAGCACATCCCACAGATGCTTGATTGGATTGAAATCTGGGGAATTTGGAGGCCAAGTCAACACCTTAAACTCGTTGTTGTGCTCCTCAAACCATTCCTGAACCATTTTTGCTTTGTGGCAGGGCGCATTATCCTGCTGAAAGAAGCCATAGCCACCAGGGAGTGAAAGGGTGTACATGGTCTGCAACAATGCTTAGGTAGGTGGTATGTGTCAAAGTAACATCCACATAGACGGCAGGACCCAAGGTTTCCCAGCAGAACATTGCCCAAAGCATCACACTGCTTGCCTTATTCCTATAGTGCATCCAGGTGCCATGTGTTCCCCAGGTAAGCGACGCACACGCACCCGGCCATCTACATGATTCATCAGACCAGGTCACCTTCTTTAATTGTGCCGTAGTCCAATTCTAATGCTTACGTGCCCACTGTTGGCACTTGCGGCGGTAGACAGGGTCAGCATGGGCTCCCTGAATGGTCTGTGGCAATGCAGCCCCACATACAACAAAGTGCAATGCACTGTGTATTCTGACACCTTTCTATCAGAACCAGCGAAACTTCTTGAGCAATTTGAGCTACAGTAGCTTGTCTGTTTTATCGGACCACATGGGCCAGCCTTCACTCCCCACGAGCATCAATGAGCCTTGGCCACCCATGACCCTGTCGCTGGTTCACCACTGTTCCTTCCTTGGACCACTTTTGATAGATACTGACCACTGCAGACCGGAAAGACCCCACAAGAGCTGCAGTTTTGGAGATGCTCTGACCCAGTTGTCTAGCCATCACAATTTGGCCCTTGTCAAACTCACTCAAATCCTTACGCTTGCTGTTTTTTCCTGCTTCTAACACATCAACTTTGAGGATAAAATGTTAATTGCTGCCTAATATATCCCACCCACTAACAGGTGCTGTGATGAAGAGATAATCAGTGTTATTCACTTCACCTGTCAGTGGTCATAATGTAATGCCTAAACAGTGTGTATATATATATATATATATATATATATATATATATATATATATATATATATATATATATATATATATATATATAATTAAAAATGTGTATTTGTATTTATGAGAGTAATATAAAGGGGTGGTCTAATTCAGTGGTGAAGTCTGGCAGAAGTTAGCAAGATGGCTCATAGCATCTGGCTTACATCATTAGCTACAAGGAAATTTTTCAAATTCTGGAAAGCATCTTCATGTTTTTGCTCTTTTGGGCCTGACTGCTCTGGCGCTAAAGTTGGGTACAAGAGTCCATCACTAACCTGCCAAGACACAAACAAACCAGCTGCTAGGGACAAAAGATCTGACTAATTGCCTTTTGTTTCTTTTGTGCTCAGCCATGACCTAATGACACTTCCATCTTGGATACAAATGAAAACTCAGTGTCAGTGAGTTACTGGAACTGACAGTGACTCACCTTAGGGAGATGCTACCGATGCTATAACTGCTAAAAATGACGGTTCCATTGAAGTATTGTGCTGTGTAAGCCTGTTACTGCCACGACCCTGACCACTACTCGCTGAAAGCTTGCCGATTCATAAGTGCCAAATTCCCTTAGAGGATCAGAGGGCAAATGAAAGAGGTGAATAGCACATTAAACTGTCGGCTCTAATAAAAAAGATGAAGGAGCAATAGAACATCTCAACTTTATTTGCCCCTCTGTCCAAACCTCTCACACAACTTAAGTCTTTGTTTATTTAGTTATTTATAATAGACATAAACAGTTCTGTACCATAATATAATAATAATCCACAACTTACTGTATGATTGGGATCTAAACAATATATGAATTATTTTTGCATGCAGTAGAGAATAGATAAATGCTCTTTCCAGTTATTTATTTTGAATAAAAAAATAAATAAAAAAAAAAAGCGTAATACTTTAATTCAACAACAATGTATTAAATTGATCAAAAGTGACAGAAAAGAGATTTATAATGTTATAACAGATTTCAAATAAATGCTGAACTTTCTATTCACTTTTTTATCTTACCAACCCTAACCTTTTGAATGGTAAAGTGCTTTATTATACACTCACCTAAAGGATTATTAGGAACACCTGTTCAATTTCTCATTAATGCAATTATCTAATCAACCAATCACATGGCAGTGTCTTCAGTGCATTTAGGGGTGTGGTCCTGGTCAAGACAATCTCCTGAACTCCAAACTGAATGTCAGAATGGGAAAGAAAGGTGATTTAAGCAATTTTGAGCGTGGCATGGTTGTTGGTGCCAGACGGACCGGTCTGAGTATTTCACAATCTGCTCAGTTACTGGGATTTTCACGCACAACCATTTCTAGGGTTTACAAAGAATGGTGTGAAAAGGGAAAAACATCCAGTATGCGGCAGTCCTGTGGGCGAAAATGCCTTGTTGATGCTAGAGGTCAGAGGAGAATGGGCCGACTGATTCAAGCTGATAGAAGAGCAACTTTGACTGAAATAACCACTCGTTACAACCGAGGTATGCAGCAAAGCATTTGTGAAGCCACAACACACACAACCTGAGGCGGATGGGCTACAACAGCAGAAGACCCCACGGGTACCACTCATCTCCACTACAAATAGGAAAAAGAGGCTACAATTTGCACGAGCTCACCAAAATTGGACAGTTGAAGACTGGAAAAATGTTGCCTGGTCTGATGAGTCTCGATTTCTGTTGAGACATTCAGATGGTAGAGTCAGAATTTGGCGTAAACAGAATGAGAACATGGATCCATCATGCCTTGTTACCACTGTGCAGGCTGGTGGTGGTGGTGTAATGGTGTGGGGGATGTTTTCTTGGCACACTTTAGGCCCCTTAGTGCCAGTTGGGCATCGTTTAAATGTCACAGCCTACCTGAGCATTGTTTCTGACCATGTCCATCCCTTTATGACCACCATGTACCCATTCTCTGATGGCTACTTCCAGCAGGATAATGCACCATGTCACAAAGCTCGAATCATTTCAAACTGGTTTCTTGAACATGACAATGAGTTCACTGTACTAAAATGGCCCCCACAGTCACCAGATCTCAACCCAATAGAGCATCTTTGGGATGTGGTGGAATCTTCGTGCCCTGGATGTGCATCCCACAAATCTCCATCAACTGCAAGATGCTATCCTATCAATATGGGCCAACATTTCTAAAGAATGCTTTCAGCACCTTGTTGAATCAATGCCACGTAGAATTAAGGCAGTTCTGAAGGTGAAAGGGGGTCAAACACAGTATTAGTATGGTGTTCCTAATAATCCTTTAGGTGAGTGTATTTCTCTGAAATGCATTTTTAGGGGTCAAATTGAGCTATGTTACTATAGGAACACATTTCTGGGCATAAAGCTTCAATAACATCAACCTGTTGGGTTTTACTAAGTCAGACAAACTTATTAAATGCATTTAAAGTGAAAATAAAAGGTTGCTATTCAACTGAACATTTAAACAAATCGTTGGTGTCATTGGGACCACAAGCAAAAATCATACTGTGCCGATTCAGGCCCACAAAAAGCTAACACTCTTTTGAAACACTCTTTGAGCTTGTACAACCAGCCGACCTCTTTCTGAGCTTTTTATAGCTGTATCAAGGGGTGCAAAACAGGAGCAAAGTTTTGTCATCCTCAACTTTCTAAAGGTGTAATTTGTCTTGATGTATCTTTCCTGTCTACTGTAATAAAAGACAGCTTTTTTCTTGTGCATCACTCTTTGGATTTACAGAACATCTGACTCTTTTGTGTGAGTTTTTGACAGAGAATTGTGCCTAGTTTTACACCAAATCATAAGGCTGCAATTTGAACCAAAATCTGGATGTTTTGCACCATGTGCATCTGTGTAGTACAAACATGTTTCACTATTTATAAAGACACACCAGTCTGCATTCATTCAGAGATGTTGTTTTATCTGCTTGCTTTTCTAAAATATAGGTTTGTGTTAGCGTGCATAAAGAATATTATCCATGCTTGTTTTAGAGTCACGCATTTTCGTTCTCCTTTTCATCTTACCATTTCATCCTACACCATCATCATTTGCCATATATGTGCTCAGGAACAGAGAGACTCATTACAGTGTTCCTTTCTTCTTCGGAGTTTGGTTTTGTTGCTCATTGTGTGCTGACAGTCATCTCCTGCCACACACATTGCCTGCAAAACATCAGTAGAGTCCTTGTAAGACCTGGCAACCAATTTAGTTCCCTGTCACTCTCAAATATCATCAGGATACTTCGTTTTTGTATGCCTCTCATGTGTGAAAATATGACGTGTAATACGACAGCCACCTGCAGCTCTACTTTCCTGTCACTCTTTGATCACATTAATGTTTCTTCCTCCTTTCCCCTACTCTTTATGCATTTCTCTTTCATAATCTTGCAGGCACCTTGTGCTGCAGCTAAAGCAACGGTAATTGGCACAAAATATTCCTTTTAAGATTAATGAAGCTCCAGGAACTATCTGCTCTGCCATCGTGTTAAACACTGTGCCATACTGTGCAGAGAAAATAAAAGACAGAAAAAGAGCGAGAACAGTACACAACATTTAGGAAGCGGGAGATGCATGCATACGGAGAACAAAGGAAACTAGACTTAGAAAATGATGCTTCGTGCTGTGGGTGATGTCCAAGACAATGCCTGCTGAAAGAAATCCATCTTAAGGTGCTTTGCTGTTCGTGGCATGCTAAAGCTGGTCTAGCTGGTCTCCCAGTCTTGCCTAGCTGGTGTTTAATTGGTCTCCCGGCCTGTCAAGTGTTCAAAAACACTCTAAAACCAGCAAACAGATCTGTCTAATCTACTTTGGGGGATCACATCACCACTTTAGACTGGTTTAAACAGTTTTTTTAGCACAGTATGAGGTTGCTAAGGTTTTCTAAATGAATGTTGAATGTTGCTTTGCTCGGCTGTGTCTACGTTGATTCTAACCTCTAGATTAGATTTGTTATTGTTAACTAAAGCTGTCAAAATCATATTTGGTAATTGATATTAAGCTGAAATAAATATAAATAGTATTTATATTTATTTCAGTTAGTTGCCAATTGGGAACATTTCTAATTTTACTAAGTTTACTAAGTGCTAAAATTACTCAAACTAAAACTGAAATAAAAATAAAGCTATAGAAACTAATAAAAATGTCCATACCAATACTAATACAAATACAGTAACATGATAAAAGACACAAATTAAAATGAAACCTGAAAATATAAAAATAAAAACCAATTCAAAATATTAAAAATAATAATAACATAAGACTGCTTTAGATGTAGCTTGAGCCTCTTCAGTGTGTTAAGATGTGTTTGGTCGATCAGATCACAAGTGGACAACGCTAAATACAGCTATGAAACACTTGTCCACTTTCAACCACTTCCAGAGATAGTCGAAAACGCATTATTGGAGGGATTACTATTATAATACTGGTTGGCACATACAGATTTCATATATTTGGGGCATGATTAGAAGGATGGGGGAAATCCACAAGATCTTTAACATGCCAGTTTTAAAGATTAGAGATTGCAGTTACAAATAAAGAGAAGGCAGAGATTCTGGCCAAAATATTTGCCAAAGTAAATAATAGTAGTAATCTGACGGAAGAGGCTAAGAAATGCAGAGAGAGCGAGAGTAAGGAAAGAATACCTAGATACTCTTAAGAAGTGCGAAAGATTTTTCTCTCTATGGACTAAAAGGAGCAATTGCTAAAGTATAAGAAAATTCTGGGGAGGATGTGATTTGTTACTGTATGATAGGAAAATTGTCAGATGTACTGTACTTTTAAAGATATGAAGTTATACAGCAAAATATGGGTACATTGGGCAGAGGGCAAACTTCTATCGTCATGGAAACATTAACACATGTAGAAAAACTGCTGACCAAGTGCAAAAAGCATTGAATGTCATAAGATGTTTAGTAGGATGCGAATGGGGTGGAACATTCATTTGGCTGATGAACATTCATCAGCAATAGATTATGGAAGTATGGTATTATGGTTCGGCGAGCAAGTATATGCTGAAAAAAATTGAGGTGGTGCAGACGCAGGCTTTGAGATTATGTTGTGGAACATTTACAACTTCCCCAGAGCTGCCCTACAAGTAAAAATGGGAGAAATGTCATTAGTAGAAAGACGTAAACAACCGAAAATGGTATATCAGGTGTCCTTGAAGGGACACAATAATGAACATCCAACTAAGGCATTATTCTCAAAATGTTGGGAACATGGGAGTAGTAATAATAAAAAATATTGGACGGCAAACAGAAGGAATAGCAAAATCATATAAATTAAAACAGTCCAAATGTCAGTAATCCCAACTTTGATGTTTATAATGCCTACAATAGACCTTCATTTAATAAAAAGAAGTGAATAAAAATTATTGTGAAGTTACATTAACAATTAATAATAAAGTTAATCAATATTTTGACCAGAAATATGGTATGACACAATTATTTACAGATCAAAGGATCCAGAATCAAAGAAAACAGTAGCAGTAGTTATACCGCAACATGAAATAGTTATTTAAAAAGAACTCATTTTTTAATCATCTGTATTTACAGAGTTGGTCGCTGTTGTCATGGCCCTCCAGTGGGTAGAGGAAGAACGTATAAAGAAAGCAGTAATATGCTCAGATTCATTGGCGGCATTAAAAAGCATTCTATCTGGCCAATCTAGATGCAGATAAGATCTTATTCTTGAAATAATGCAGTGCATATATAGAATTAATAATCAGGGCACTGGCATTTTATTTATTTGGGTTCCAAACGCACGTTGGAGTAGAAGGAAACAAGATGGCTGATAAGTATATCAAAAACTCATTGACCGTGAATAATATAGAAAAATAAAAATCAGCAAAACAGAAGTGAAATCAATTATTAAGAAAGCTCTAATAAATATGTGCGGAATGTATGAAACCGTTGAAAATGCAGAGCATGTAACAATGAATGAAAAATACTGGAAACAAAATGGGGAGCCATTTTTTTCCCTAAGCATTAGCACTCCTCACTCCAATTCAGTAGGCGGCGGTAATGCACAAGTTGTTTTGCCAACTGCAAACAACGCAAGAAGAAGAAGACCCAAGTTTGGTTTGAAGACGAAAGCTGTATTAAGCACAATGTTCTCTCACCTTTTGTGATTTCTAACACGCACTCAGCGTGTTCAGCATTGTCTAACAGCTGTCAGAGCAGAAACGATACCTGCTACTCTCTATCTTTTTCCGTCGCATTAATATGTAAATTGTGTGACCTTATTACGTTTACTAGATCAAAAGATCTGAAAAAGCCCATTCATTTACCCACTCATTGACCCTCCCTCGAAGAAATCAGGACAAACATGGTTGATAAAAAGTGGATAAAAAAGACGGATTAAAACACCAGGGGTAAACGTGAATGTGTGTCCCTCATCTACTTGTGATCCGATCGACCGAAACACATCTTAATACCAGGTGTAAACAGGGCCTCAAGTCTATGGTACCTCTGGTTGCTTAGAGACATAACATCACACGTCTCGTCAACAAGCCGCATGCTTTGAGATATCAATCATGTCTGTTTCACAAATGAATATAACATTTAGTGTTAGGGGTTTGTTAAAATCCCAATCACTAAGAGTGCAATAGCGGTGCTTGCTCAGGCAAAGCAATTTCCCACAACTATAAGTATCTGAAATAGCCTTTTTCTAGGTTGCTGTTGAGATTTTTATTAGGCTATATTTATTTCATGAGGATAAACAGTGATTTCTATTCAATGTCACTGCATCTATGTGGGGAACGTCCTTGCCATGCAAACAAGATTTACTCACGTCTACATATGTAGCATTAAGATCCACTGGGATCCACTGTGTAGGAACACATCACTACTGCAGGGTTTGACGTATGGAGTGTGTGTTCCACATGTCAGGACTCAAGGGTGTACTCCTTCACTGTAATAGGCTCTAAGATTATCCTGGACTATGTCATGTCTACCTTACATTGCGGCCAGTGTCTCCCAGCAGAATATATTATTAGAGATATCCATCACAGACTCAAACAATTCTACCTCGCATCCTATATAAATGGGCGAATCTCATGAAGAAATGTCCAGGTCAAAAATGAAATTATATTTCATTCTGAAGAACATCTAAAATGCATCTTTTTCATCTTTTTTATTTTTTATTAAAATAGTCCATGTCTGTTAGCTGATATTAACATGTACCACATACAATTTTCAAAAGGAAATGAATCAACACAGGAAAAAATATAGATATTATGTTGGGGAGCCACTATTACAGTAAATTATTGTCTCTCAAAAGACGAGTCATTTGTAGTCCCACTGCATGATGGTTCTATGTCACAAAAAAATACATTTGCATAATGCCCGAATATGTTGTACGTTGTCCGCCCACAAACAACTTGACCAGCCCTCAAATGTCAATTTTACCGACGACTGCTTCTCAAATCTCGGAGTTCAATGTGGAATTCGCAAAATGCTTGCTCTTGAAAGATAGGTCAGTAGGGGAGACCAGGTATGGTTTTTCTTCAGCACCTAAAACTACCCCCCTTTTTTTTAGCTACACATCTGAAACTTTTAGGCAAAGTACCCACATTTGTCTACTACAAATGGCAACAATTTAAATTTCTTCAACTATTACAGACTTTGTGAGATGATGACAAATACAAATTGGTCCTTTTTTAGAACCTACCCCACTACTGGGATAGGTTGTAACACACACTGGGGTAAGTTGTAACAGGTAGACAAAATGCACAAAAACTAAGGGTACTCCAAGTGATATGCCACAACAACAGTTTTATTTTAAATGAATGGCTGCAACAATAAAATATGTGTGAATATGGGGTGTTTGTGCATGCACACGTGTGCGTTTGTTTGTGCATGTCTGTACGTGCACATTCATATGTGTGTGTGTGTGTGTGTGTGTGTGTGTGTGTGTGAGCGAGAGTAAATTAACATAAACATTTTGTAGAATTACTAAAATCACAAAAATGTTCTTAGTTGTATGTAAGTGGATAGTTGTTTCAAAATACGTGTTACAACCTACTTTGTAACCGCCACTGTCACTCATTGTTTAGCTAGCTGTATTAGCACGATGCTTTGAAATTAGCAGGAGGTTGATACACCATTCTTTACTACAGAAACTACACTTTGACCTGATATAACTCATACAACATTATCTACAACAGTAGAAGTACTAAACAAAATATTATCTTTTTGGTTTTCTTTTTGTTTTTTACTTTCTTACCTCAGAATTATATTTTCTGCTGTAGCTTCAGGAGAGATAGCAACACAGACTGGAAAACCTCCATGTGGGACCGTAAAGAAAGCCAGAGGAAACTGAAACTGTCATATGACTCCTATCTTATCCGTGATTAGTGGAATTGGTAGTATTACAACTCCCCCTGTGTTAAAACTACACCCGGTCTCCCCTACCCAGTTTATCTGGACTTGCTTGCTCATCAGAATCACAACATGTAAGTATGAATAATTATTGATGTATATGCTTTCTACTGGATGTTCAAAATATGTAGTTTTGTGTTTTATATTGTGTAAGTTTCCGACTAACTCACGTTATTACTGTCTTACTGAAATAGCTCTGCTAATCAGCTGTGGGCTATCACCTAAAACTGTGTCTATTAATGCAGATTGTCTGTTGTTCTTACTACTTTGAGTAAAAATAAAGAATGTAGGAAGATTTGTTTTACAAAAGTTTACATCATCATTCATGTTAATGCTGGGCTAACATATGTGCTGTTATTGATACAGTTCCCACATATGCACCATAATAAATTAGAAATATACACGTGGGTTTGTTGATGGACATACACTTGTTAATGCTGATGGTAAGGAATTATAGTTGCAACAGCTCATAATGTACCTCAAAATTAGTAGTTTATAACTGAGAAATGTCCTGCACAAGTCATCCTTGCAATGGTGGTTCGGGTTGAATAACTAGTTCTTCCAATGTTTCATCATCAGACTTGCGCTTGGATTGGTAAGGCAAAATTTACATAATCATTTCTCTTTACAGAAGCCTACAGACGGAGCTGGAGTTCAGGGATGGTAGACCAATTACAACAGACTGGGCTCATGGAAAGGAGGGATTTAGAGAGACTGGTTTACCTGATGAGTCGTTTGAGAATCATTGAAAAACCTGTTGTAGGAGACTTACAAAACAAAATTAGGAGCCTTTAAAATAGCACATTCTTCATTAAAAATGATTTGCAATATATATAAGGTCATTGTAAAAAATCTAAGTAGTTTATAGTTACTTTTTGATAGTAACTTGTAGTGTAGCTAACTTTTTCAGAAGGGTAGCTTGACTGTATCTTAACTAATTGAACTTATGAGTAGCTTGTAGCTTGTCAAACTATAGTTTCAGAGTAGCTTCCCCAACACCCAATGTTATGCATTAATACATTATAAAACATATCATTATATATATTTCTATCATGACAACTCTCTGAAGACATTTGGCATGTTAATGGAAATGACTGGCACAGGCTAGACCGAAATTGTATTTTTGTTTGTTTTTGCGTACAAAAATGATTCTCGTTGCTTCATTAAATTAAGGTTGTACCACTGTAGTCATATGGACTATTTTAATTATGTTTTTAATACCTTTCTGGATCATGAAAGTGTTAATTAAATAGCTGTCTATGGAGGGGTCAGAGAGCTCTCGGATTTCATCAAAAATATCTTCATTTGTGTTCCCGAAGACGAACGAAGGTCTTGCATGTTTGGAATGACACGAGGGTGTGTAATTAATGAGTAATTGATGGTGAACTATCACTTTAACATTTATTTTATTTGTTTATTTGTTTTGTTTTTTTATGCATACATTATTGGACGGGGAAATAATACATTTCTTGACAGTTTTCATGAGATTCAGTCAAATGCAAATAATAGAATGAAAGACAGTGAAGTCAAACTTTCAAACAATGAAAAGCAAAAGCTTATGTTTGTGTGACTAATAGATGGCTCTGGATCGCTTCATTAGTCCCCTCTGCTGTTTTCCACGCTATCCCTCTTTCCGTTAACGTGTCAAGTTTATTATTTGTATCTATTGTTTGCTGCCAGTGTAATTCATCTTTCTGTCACTTGGATGTCGTTGGCTTCCAAATACACCAAAATTTTGTGCTGTGTCACTCAGTAAATTGGGCTAAATGGCTAATCTCTCCCATCTATTCTCTCATGATCCTTCTCTCTTTCTCCTCCTTTTCCTTCCTCTGTGCACCTGGTCGTTTCACGGTAGTTGCTGTGGCTTTATCCCGCACCTCTCATTTATCACTGCAGCTCTCCTGCCTCTTTTCTCTCCTTCAAATGGGGAGCTCATCCTCTCCGCACACATTTATCTTCCCTTTTTACAGCGTTCCTCCTTTAACACAATCCATCAGCTCTCAGGACGTCTTTTTACGTAACATTCACAACCCCCGTTCCATGACGAAGGGCCGCATGTACGTCATTAAGCATCTGTGAGTGTGTACGTGTCGTGTTTCTTCACAATCTCCCATGGAGCGGCGATACGTTTACTGCTTAACTATTATGTGCACCTGCAGCTGAAAAAAAAAAAAAAAAAAAAAAACACTTCGGTGACTCTAAATCTGTGTTTTTTCCCCATTTTAATTTATTTCCATGGACAATTAAAGCTAATCCCAGATTGAATTTAGAATAAAATGCAGCTGCATTTAAGGAGATTTTAAGAGAACAAAAATGAAATTAGAGCTAAAATCAAGATTTGTATTTGCTGGAAGAAAACAGCAGCAATTGCAAGGCTGCAAAAGAGAGTCAAAGATTCAGAGTATGTTCAGGTTTAAGTTGTCACTTTTCTAATTGCACTTTTCCATTTTCAATTGACAACCAACACAGTCAATATGCAGAATAAAGGCAACTATAAATTATTAAAAATATATAGGTGGGGGAGACAAGTATGCAAATAGATAGAAAGGAATAGTGTTTAAGGAATATTAATAAAAGCACTTTAAAGAATGAACAATGCAACAAAATCTTTATAGTTGTCTGTCTGTGTGTTCCTTTCACACTGCAACTCTCTCTCTGTTTTCAGAGATCGCTACCTGTGATGGGCTACTATCCCATGATGCATTGCATCCAATCCCCCTGGACCATGGTGCAGCACTGACACCTGCAGGAGAGGTACTATGTCAAAAATGAACCTCATTCCCCCTCCCATCCTCTATGTCTCTCTCCCAAAAGGACAAGTGCACAGTGTGATCCAGGGCACAGTGGGTCGCCTTTCTTCCTAATTAATATGCACAGCAAGGATGAGGTGGCAGAATCCAATCAACACTGAAAGAGAGCAAAGAGAAAGAGAGACCGTGAATGCACACGTGCACACAAATACATACAATCACTTACATGTACGGACGCAAGTGATTTTCTCAGGAAGATCTCTCCGCAAGCCAACCATTAACTGTGCATATGCATATATTTAAATGTGATTGGCGGCATGATTTTATCTTACTGCACACTGCATCACTGCTCTTCCCACTAGAGGCATGGTAATGTTGCCATGGTTACCTCTGTGAGTGACAGATCTCATAGCCCCTCCCTGGTGAGGTGACACTCCATAGGTGTGTTCAAGACCTCTTGTCAGTCCATCTGTCTGCATTGGGCTTATAGAGTCATTTCTCAAGTTATAGATGAATCATGCTGTTATAAAGTACTTTAAAACAGCATCTTTATCCAAGCTCCATTTAAAGGGGGGGTGAAACACTCAGTCATCTCATGTCAATCTTGAGTACCTATATAGTATTGCATCCTTCATATCTCCGAAAAGTCTTTAGTTTTATTATATTTATAAAAGAAAGATACGCTGTACCGAGTCTTTCCGAATAAAACCGAGTGGCTGGAGGCGTATCCTGTGGGCGGAGCTAAAGAATCACGAGCGCGCGCAGCTATTGCGTTGAGAGCGTCTGAAAGCTGTGACATCCTTAAACGTGGAAAAAACTTTATTCTAAATAAACCATTGAGATCAATCAGATTTAGCCATACATATATGATCCAGAATCAGATCTAGAGGCTGAAATTGAACAGGAGAAGCAGCAACGACAACTACAGCAGGACGTCTCAATGGTATGTACTGTAACTGTAACTTATATACTTGCTTAGCGGCTTATCATGCGCAAGTTTTACAACATTTGTGTGTGTTTACTCATGGTTTATGAGGACATAAGTTGGTTTATGGACTATTGTATGCGGAACAGTTTTGCACGCACGGCAGACTAGTGTGTGTTTGCATAGAAAAACAATGGAATAGTAGCGCATTTGAATGAACAAATCGATAGGTAACAATACAAAGATATTTGAAGCAGTTTTACTCATCGCCTGCGGTTCATGACTGTGAACCTTTATCGTTGGGACCGCTCCATCTTTCAGCATTAGACGAGCTACAAACTGGGCCTTGTTTATAAACCATCATCACCGAAATTCACCGTTTGCTCTCTCGCTCTGGTTGCGCGCGCACCCTTCCGAGAGAAGAGCCCGTACGGGCCGTACAAGGACATTCCATCCTTGTTGACGTCAGATAGACCCATACTTGAAAAAAATTTTCAGAAACTTACGAGAAACCGGAAGGAGTATTTTTGGCACAGAAATATTCCATCAAACCTCCAACTTTTTTTTTTTTTTTACTTTGAGGCATGATAAATGAGCATAATTCAAATGACTCTGTATGCAATTGGATAGTCCTTCAACCAATCAGACCACAAGAGGCATGATCAACGGGCAACGACCCATCGCTTCTCTATCCGTCATCGTGTTAAACCTGCCAATAGCGCACCAGGTGGATAAGCCAGTCTGGTTCCAGCAAAAGTGTAACAGAAGCAGTAGAAATGAATGGACAGGTTTTCCAGACTGAGTTGCAATGCGAAATTAAATCGCCGGCAGATCAGGCTGGGTTTACACAGTCTAGTCATTTACATTTATATTTATGCATTTGGCAGATGCTTTTATCCAAAGCGACTTACATTGTATTCAAGGTACACATTTTTTTTTTGGTCAGTTCTTGCTTTCTCTGGGAATTGAACCCATGACCTTGGCGTTACTAGCGCCACGCTCTTATTGTTTGAGCTACAGGAAAGTGCTAGTCAAGAGCTGTTATACAATACTTAAAACTCTTAAATAATGCATCATAATTCTCATATTAACAACTATCCAAACTGTTGTACACCTGAAAGAGTGTAGTAGTAGTTCCAGTAGTCGGTACCAATACCATAAAAAATGTACGGTATTTGGTACCAATTTCGGTACCACAGCAAAATGTTTTTTATTTTTATTTTATTGAACTATTTTAAAAAAATCTATTAAATTCAATAAGTTCATTATTTATGATGATAATCATTATAAGTAAATAATACATAAACATTTAAAGGCTGTATGCTGTTTGTATATAGTAAACATTGTTTATAAAAAAGATCAAGTGAAAAATAAATCACATTTTTTTAATTTCAGTACCGACTTGGTACCGAAGTACCGGTACTTGTGACTTCCCTACATTTGCATGTTTACATTTACATTTGTTCATAAATAAAAATAATAACCTCACGGCCGATACATCAAACTTGATTTGCGTTGGAGGGGGTGGGACACCTGTCTATATTAGCTCACTCTGATTAGATGAAAAGTACGTATTGGTAAGCTACCTCCAATCAGGCCACGAGCTACTGGTAGCTTGCGAGCGACATGTTGGAGACCCCTGACCTACACCTTCCCCAGCTCCACCTGTATAGATCTGCTATGGTAGTTAAGCGCTGGTCACCCTACTCAGAGACCGCACTACAGGCAGCTCTGGATGATGTGGATTGGGACATGTTCCGTGCGAGTTCAGCTGACGTAAGCGAGTTCACAGATGTGGCGCTTTGCTTCATCAACACGCTTACAGAGCAAGCCACGCAAACAATAACAATAACGTCCTTCGCAAATCAGAAACCGTGGGTGGACAATTCAATCTGCGCTGCAGTGAACGCACGCACTGCCGCTTACAACGCCGGTCTCCTATCGGGGAACATGACTGAATACAGATCGTCCTGCTATGCTCTGCGGCGCGCAGTTAAAGTCGCAAAACTCCGTTATAAAGACCGAGTGGAGTCTCATTTCCAACTCAACGACTCCCGCCGCATGTGGCAAGGTCTGAGGTCCATCTGGTCTTTTGGATCTAAATCCTCTGCAGAGGTGAGCGCTGATCCGTCGCTTGTGAATGAGTTAAACTCTTTCTACGCTCGCTTTGACTGTAACCGCGGCAACGCGACTCCACCAAGTGGCGCGTCACAGGGAATTACTCAGCGCAGCAACAACCACGTGATCTCTGTCTCGGAGGATGAAGTTCGGAGGGCACTCAAGCGTGTGGACATCAGGAAAGCTGCTGGGCCAGATGGTATTTCAGGCCGTGTTCTGCGGTCCTGTGCTGATCAGCTCACCGGGTTGTTTACATCTATCTTTAATGAGTCCCTCGCTACATCTGTGGTCCCCACCTCCTTCAAAAAATCCACCATCATCCCTGTCCCTAAGAACAGTAAACCCTCTTGCCTAAATGACTATCGTCCAGTGGCTCTCACATCTATAGTCATGAAGGTCTTTGAGAGACTCATTAAAAACACCATTTGCGCCTACATTCCTGACACTTTGGACCCTCTTCAGTTTGCCTATCGTCCCAATAGATCGACTGAAGATGCCATCTCTCATGTCCTCCACTCCTCCCTCACTCACATCGACAGCAAAAGTGGGAACTACGTAAGGCTGCTATTCATTGACTATAGCTCAGCCTTTAACACCATAGTTCCCATCAAGCTAACCTCCAAACTCCTGGATCTCGGCCTGAATCTTTCTCTCTGCCACTGGTTTGAGGACTTGCTCACTGGCAGGCCTCAGGTGGTGAGAGTAGGCCAGTCCACCTCCACCTCCATCACCCTGAGTGTGGGAGCTCCACAGGGCTGTGTCCTGAGTCCCCTGCTCTACTCTCTCTACACGCATGACTGTTTGTCCACACACAGCTCCACCTCTATCATCAAATTTGCTGATGATACTGTTGTCCTGGGCCTCATTTCCAACAACAATGAGACTTGGACGAGGTGGAGCAACTAACATCATGGTGCCAGGACAACTGTCTCTCTCTGAATGTTGGCAAGACCAAATAAATGATTGTGGACTTCAGGAAGAGACAACAACGGACATACTCCCCTCTCATGATCAGCGGGTCACCAGTAGAGAGAGTGAGCAGCTTCAAGTACCTGGGTGTTAACATCTCCGAGGACCTGACCTGGACTGCTCACATTCAGACACAGGTGAAAAAAGCCAGGCAAAGACTGTACCACCTGTGCCAGCTGAGGAAATTCGGGGTTTCACCAGCTATCCTGAAAACTTTCTATTTAGGGGCAATAGAAAGTGTATTAACTCAGTGCATCACAGCGTGGTATGGGAACAGCACCAGTCATGACTGCAAAGCCCTGCAAAGAGTCGTGCGCTTATCCGAGCGTATCTCAGGGTCAGCTCTCCCATCTCTGCAGGACGTCTACACCAAACGCTGCAAAGGTAGAGCTACTAAAATCATCAAGGACTCTAATCACCCTGCAAACCCTCATTTCACGCTGCTGCCATCTGGTAAGCGCTTCTGAAGCCTGATGGCCAAAACTGAGAGACTCAGGAGGAGCTTCTTCCCCCAGGCCATCAGACTCCTGAACTCAGTCACTTAACATCACGTGACCATCGATATACTGACATTGCACTGCACTTTCTGTTCTCGTTGTTACTGTGTAACAACCTGTTATAAACCTGTTTGCACATTATACTTCTTTGTACATTTCTGTTAACCACATATTTATAAGTCTACAGTTTACTCACTGCACAGTTTATTTCACTTATTTTATTCCACTTCTTTATTTATTTATTTATTTATTTATTTACTCTACTTGACTTGACGATGTATTTATAATTCTACAGATACATATATATATATATATATATATATATATATATATATATATATATATATATATATATATATATATAGTACTTTTTTATTCTATTTCTATTATAATTTCCTCCTTGTGTTTTTAACTGTGAATTTGCACTGTCCATGGAGCGGACCTGTTTACATTTCACTGCCGGTTGTATATTCTGTATATGTGTATGTGACAAATAAAACTCTTGAATCTTGAATCTTGAATCATTTGTGTACAGAGCAACAACATGAGATTGTTTTCATTTTAGACGAGTCAAACTGCGATACCGAACACCACATGGAGACGCCAAAATAACTCCTAAATGAACTGCTTTGACTTGACTGCATAAACCTACGATTACAAAACACAACAATGTACACATGACAAATCAAACATTATCCTTCCTGGGTGTGTGTGGAAACAATGCGAATGTACTGAAATGTGTCTGTGCATGAATGCAGCATGCAATCAGTGATCGAGAGCGTGCACACGGTCTGTTGTTTGTGCATCAATATAGCAGACTCTCACACACCTACTGTATGACTCCTGTACGTCACCAAAATTGCGCTCTTCAGAAACAGCAGAATACGACAGAGCTCTGGTTTTAAAGCAAAGCACACACTGGAATGAATAATTCACTAAAAACGCAATGTGAGTCTCTATTCTCTCTGATATCTGACGTAATCAGCCTGGCCTTCTTTACATGAGCTCTGTTTTGGACTGAATTATTTCGATTACTGGATCACTGAAAACGTTCCCAGAGTTTGATGGCTTAAAATGGCCTGATCACAAACAGAAGCAGAATTGGGTTAAAGAGTTAGAATGAAAATGTCCTCCTACCAGGGTTACAGGTGCTTGATGCTCAGTGTTATTGTGATACTCTTGACTTCTAAGACCATCTGACTGCGTGATGGAAATTACGTTAATGCATTCAAAATTTCATTAATATACTTAAGGCCAGTTCACACCAAGGACGATAACTATAAAGATAACGATAAAGAAAAAAAAAAACGATAAAATTATTTAACTTTTATTATTAAAGAATGAGTTCACACAGCTATAACGAAAACGGCACAGAGAAACTATATTTCTCTGTGTCACTTTCAGAACGATTTTATCCAGCTGATGAATCATAAAAACATTGACAGCCAATCAGAAGCCATCCTTCTGTAACAAGCTCGAGTGACAGACAAGCACACACTTATAATAAACAGAACGATATATTCCGCTGGTGTGCACGTTTATATAGTTATCTTTATAGCTATTGTTCTTGGTGTAAACGGGCCTTTACCCAATAATAGTCATGTCATGAAAATGGCAAGGCCGCTCGGACTTAATTCTTTCATACAAAACTTAGTGCTTTTACAAGTCTAGCATTTCACGTCTACAGTAACAAGACAAATGCAATGTTGTTATGCACACTGTTATTCTGGTCCTACTGTGGGCTGTATAATATGTTATTTATGCTGTGTCTTTCATAGAAAGGCATCGATCTGCTACCGCAAAGTTACAGGCACATAGATTTGTTTTTTTTTGTTTTTTTACCAGGCGGTTTACAGTACAGCGTTGGACAATTGGCATGGCCCAAAAACTGAACTTGTAAACAATTCACATAAAGATCAAGTAGGTTTATAGCACATATATACGGCCATGAATTTACACAGCAGGTACCCGGTTTAATTAAGCAATAAACATTCCTTGCATATATCGGTTCAATGTTTTGCAAGGCAGTGCAACAGGTTTGGCAAGTGTTTTGATTGATCTATTACACAAAGAAAATGGTACACCGCAATGAAAAAAAAGATTAGTGGGGGGGGAGGGGGGGGGTAAATTAACACACTTTGTTAAATAATCGTTTAGCATGAAATAGTTCTGACCTTTGCTTGCATACACTGTCTATCGAGGTGTATGAGACATATATTGACATTCTGAACAAATGTATGTGGGAATTATGTGAAAGATTCTGCCATCTGTATCAATGAGTCAGGATGGAAAGGAAGATAGCTGCCAAAGTGAAAAAAGAAATGATTTGGAAATTTTGAAAAGTGCTGTTTTACCAAATACTTATGCTCTATTCCCATGCAAGAGTGTTGTGGTAATAGCTTTTATCGCAATGTGCTTAGCAGATTTACTATGTAAGCAGAAAGGTAGATCACTAGGTTTTGGAACAGAGATATTCAAAAGAAAGGGAGTGAGAGGGATGTGTATGTGTAGCTGTGCTGTAATAATATGCATTGACATTTTTTTTTAATAAACACTGACAAAACTTTGCAGTTAAATTATGCAGTTACAGTTACAAATCTTTCCATTTTAGATGTTTTTGTGTGCATTCGCTGCATTCAAGCTGTACACCAACAGGCTTTTTGCCACTCAGTGGGTGTAACAGCAGTGACTCCCGTCTACTGTGATGTCATGTGCATACTCTCTATTGACCCTTTGCAAAGACCCACCCCCCTTAGTTACTGTTGCTACATCTGACAAGCCATGGTGCTCTTACACCACACAGAAAAAATAATGTATGAAAAATATATCTTGGAGCAAAGAGGTCACTGACAATGACAGAGCAGGTTACTTTTGATATGAAACAAAGTGTCAGCATTTTTTTAAGAAATTCAAACAACAAATACAGTTTTGTGGCTCTTTAATGTGTCATGCCAATTTGCTATAGCGCCTCAGTTCAAGCGGCACATGAACTGATCATGAATGGACATTAGAAGGTATGTTGTTTCAACCACGTCAATGTACTAACTCTCCTGTCTGGTTTGTTTGTCGGACAAAATGGATGATTCTACGTTTTGATTGGTCAGATCGCATGTCAATCAAACTCCCAGAAAAGAGTGAATTGGATGGTTGAATCAGGGTAGAGCTCTTTCAATTGGATGTGCTTTAGTAATTCAATGTTTAGAACTCTTAATTTCATAGCGTGCCCAAGGAAAGAGAATAGCCTATAGTGTCAAATATCAAATAAAATGTGATTGTGTTTGATCAATTTATTACTTTATTAAGATCCAAGGAGTGAGATGAATGTTGTACAATGGAATGTTGTTGGAAAAATGTAAAATTGCCACATATTAGCTGGCATTATTGTGAACCCACATGTTCTGTTCAATATATTCAATATAACGTCCTGGGTGATTGAGACCACAATGCTGTATGTGCAAAAAAAAGTATTAGTATTTTGAAAATGTACATATTCCTCTGACCTAAGCAAAATCCAGTATTTTCTATTTTATAAATATAACTGGCATCTAGTATAGTGGCGCTGCTTATGTTTGAGTGGAGACATAGTGGAGAGGCAGAGAGGAAACTCGTTTGGTTACAGTCCATGAGAGAGCTACAATGAGGCGAATTGTTTTAACTCGTATGCGTAGGCGTTCTACGCATCCGCAGTTTTGAGCAATATCTCGCCACAATTTAGAACATGTAAATACTGCAAAAAAAATTAAATGCACATGTGCGACCTGGGAGTACTCTTCTAATGACGAAATTTGCGTCACGCGCACTGTACGCTGACCCTCGCTCACACATAAAAAGTGAACTATACTTTGGGCTTTAGAATACATCAAGGTTGACTGCTGGAGAATTTTATCCTTGTATTGATTGATTCAAATTTAAGGATTTAATTGACATGAAATTGGTCAGTTTACAGGAAGCAGAATTAAATTAGGAACTTGGGCGCTGTAGCTTGTAGCACTATCAATAAAAAATCCATAAATAAAGGGAAAACTGGTCGCCATCACAGTCAATATTAAAAGATGGGCTTCTGCGTCGGTTTCTTTAGACAGCCACGGAACCCTGAAGCTAGAGGAGAATGGAAGCAGTGTGTTGTTGAGCCATTAGATTTCTGTGGGAAAGTGGGCGGGGCACAATGACCAAACAGGGCTGCGTTCAGTCCCGACAAAACGTTGCAAAACGTTTTTTAAATGGAAATGGTGGTGCGTTGAACACCCTGTTCTGATGACGCAAGAGTTGCAACTATGGCAGCTGAGAAGGTCATTCTTTGTGTTCTTTTTGAAGAATTTTCAGAGCCTAATGAAATTGATATAACTACGTGTTTAATACTGCAAAATGCGCTCGATGTTACAGTCACTGCCCTTGCCGTCCAGAATAAAAGAGAACATCCCTATCGAGTGAAGGGATTTGTGGAAACTGTGGTTCCTAATTATTGTGATTCAACATTTGCCTCGCATTTCAGGATGAAAAGACAAACACTTCAGGTGAAGGATAATCCACCTCTTACCTCCGAGACTGTGTTAGGCTTATCATTATTGCTAATCACTGTTGTGCTATGATATTGTAATATTTACCATTATATAATCAGAGGAGTATAGAAAAGTTTATGAAAGTGTCACTCCACAATACAATAGCAAAATATATAAATATGTATAGTATTGTTATGGACCCATTGTGCGAGCTGTCTCTTTAACACCGCACGGTTTATATACATGTTGCTGCTGATTGGGCTGACACCCACCAAACAAGAGAAAACGTATCTCAAACCCGTTGCACACCGTTTCCAGGAAACATGACGTTCAACCCGGAAACCGTATCAAAACGTTGCACACCGGTTTAAGCTTGAACGTTCCTCAGCTGATCCCGGAGCAAAGTGAGTGGCTGCTTATATGCTTCTGCAGTTAATTGAAAGATTAGATGGTTTCACTCCTCCTGAAATTACGTTTAGGAACTTCACAATTTCATGGAGGGTGGTTGACACAACTTATCAAATAATTTAGTTTTTAGGGAAAAGATTATCATGAAGCATCAGTCTGATGCTTAAATGTTAAGTATGTTTTCTGAGCTAGTAACAGGGCCTTGGGGTCTCTCAGACACCACACAGAATACGAGGGTTCAGATTGTTGAGTGGAAAACAGAAAGAAATAACGTGAAATAATGGGTATAATAAGGGGGATGTGAGAGCATGAAATAGAAAGTAAAAGATAAACCCGTAGTTGCTGTCAATTACCATCTGAGCGGTTAGTTGCTGTGGAGGGCTCTGATTGTCTCTGCAGACTCCACATTCTCCCAAAACTCATTAAAAAGGATCATGGCCCTGTAACCTTCTCCTGTCCACCCCCTTCCTCATCATCTTCAGGTTCCCAAGTAACAAGGTTAGTACTGTATACTAAAAATGCTAGTTTAAAACAGGTTATTTATTTATTTTCATTTTTAACTAAACCAAATCTGAAAACAGTCCTTAAATCATTTTCATAGTCACTGAGCGGTTTTCTCAAGATTTTTTTAAGTGTATATAAGCACTCTTCAAGTAGGTTTGTCAATCTTAAAGTCAAAGATCTTAAATTCAAAGTAAACAACTAAGTGAATGTTCTGCTGATTTCTCAACAGATTCTTTAAATATAATTAAGGACACACACACACAACCTGTCGTGTTTTCGTGCCCCGTGCTTTCGTGTTTTATGGGGACATTCCATAGACATAAAGATGTTTCATACTGTACAAACTGTATATTCTATCCCCTAACCCTAACCTAATCCTAAACTTACACATCACAGAAAACTTGCTGCATTTTAAAAAAAATCAGAAGGTCAAGGATTTTGGATATTGGCATCTTTGTGGAGACATTTTGTCCCCATAACGTAGGGTTTACCAGGACCACACACACACACAAACACTGAAAATGAAATATATAATGACATAAAAACATGTAGATTAACTAAAACTAAAACATGCAAGACTAATAGCCTTGCCCTGTGTAGAACAAGACGAAGAGAGGCAGGTATTATGGAGAACACTCATACATTCAAGGCTATGAAGACCACCAATTCTTAAAGTCTTCATTCTGCAGTCATCAGCAGTCCTTCACTTGCTCTCTGTGAGTGTAACACAGTTACCTTTAGGAAGAGTCATTTATAATTCTCTCTGTCACAAACCGGAAGCTAGATTAGCATCACCATCACACTTGCTTCATTTCAAAGTAAGGGGTAAATTCATGCCACTGTTGTTCTATATATGACAATGAATCCTGAAAAAAGTATCACAGGTTCCAAAAAATATTAAGCCTCAAAACTGCTTCCAACATTAATAATAACTGAGTATCAAATCAGCATATTAGAATGATTTCTGAAGGATCATGTTACACTGAAGACTGGAGAAATGGCTTAAGAAAATTCAGCTTTGCATCACAGAAATAAATTATATTTTATTTCTGTTATTTTAAATTGTAATAATGTTTCACAACAATACTGGGTTTTTTTGTTGTTTGTTTTTTTTTTTTTTTTTTTTTTTTGATCAAATAAATGCAGGCCTGAAGAGCATGAGATACTTTTTTCAAAAACATTAAAACATTCAAATTTAAAACTTTTCACCAGTACAGTATATATACATAGATCAGGCATAACATTATGACCACCTTCCTAATATTGTGTTGGTCACACTTTTGCTGCCAAAATAGCCCTGACCCATCAAGACATTTACTCCACTAGACCCCTGAAGGTGTACTCTCGTATCTGGCACCAGCAGATCCTTTAAGTCCTGTAAGTTGCGAGGCGGGCCTCCATGGATCGGACTTGTTTTTCAGCACATTCCACAGATGCTCCATTGGATTGAGATCTGGGGAATTAGGAGGCCAAGTCAACACCTCAAACTCGTTGTTGTGCTCTTCGAACCATTCCTGAACCATTTTTGCTTTGTGGCAGGGCACATTATCCTGCTGAAAGAGGCCATAGCCACCAAGGAAGACCGTTTCCATGAAAGGGTGTACATGGTCTGCAACAATGCTTAGGTAGGTGGTACGTGTCAAAGTAACATCCACATAGACGGCAGGACCCAAGGTTTCCCAGCAGAACATTGCCCAAAGCATCACACTGCCTCCGCCGGCTTGCCTTCTTCCCATAGTGTATCCTGGTGCCATGTGTTCCCCAGTTAAGCGAAGCACACGCACCCATCCACGTGATGTAAAAGAAAACGTGATTCATCAGACCAGGCCACCTTCTTCCGTGGTCCAGTTCTGATGCTCACATGCCCACTGCACTTTCAGTGGTAGATGGGTCAGCATGGGCACCCTGACCGGTCTGTGGCTATGTAGCCCCATACACAACTAACTGTGATGCACTATGTATTATGACACTTTTCTATCAGAACCAGCATTAACTTATTGAGCAATCTGAGCTTCAGTCGTCTGTTTGATCGGACCACATGGGCCAGCCTTCGCTCCCCACATGCATCAATGAGCCTTGGCCGCCCATGACCCTGTCGCTGGTTCACCACTGTTCCTTCCTTGGACCACTTTTGATAGATACTGACCACTGCAGACCGGAAAGACCCCACAAGAGCTGCAGTTTTGGAGATGCTCTGACCCAGTCGTGTAGCATCACAATTTATGCCTGATTGGTGTATGTGTGTGTATATTTATATATATATATATATATATATATATATATATATATATATATATATATATATATATATATATATATATATATATACATATACACACACATACAGGACATTTTGCTAAACTTTCCTTTTATGCTCAGTTTTGGAACGACACGTGGGTGAGTAAATGACACACTTTTCAATTGTCCCTTTAAGCTGGTATAACCTGTTTTTTTTTTTTTCTCCAGTTTATAAAAACATTAATGCTCTCTTAAGTGCTTTCTTCCTTTCTTAACATGATTTTTCTCTTTGCTCTCTTTTTCTTTTTCTCCCTCATTTGCTCACCCTCTTTTTGGCTCACTTTGATGAAGCCTCATCAAGGCTGAAAACGATTCGTCTTTCTTAATTAGATTAAGAACACTCCACCATGCACACTTCATACGAGACGTGCCCTTTTCCCGACAGCACGCGTCAGAGAACCAAACACAGTTAACAGGAGAGAGTTTTAAGTGCTCTGCATCAGATCAAAAGGTGGCAGGAAGTGTGATTAAGCCCAGCAGGAAGCTGCAGGCATAGATCATGTGAACGCTGCCCTTTCCTGTGCTCACATAGGCATGCGTGTATTAATGGCCTTGGGTTGAATTTAGACACCCTGGCAGAAAGGGCACACATGTAACTGCATATCTTCTCTGGCCTAAGTGAAAGATCCATCAGATGCACAATGGATTTCTCACCATCTTTGCCCTTTTTGTGTTTGAGAGGATGGAAGAGGTGAGAGATGGAGGGAGGAAGAATAATGACAAACCTGAGATGAACTTGGGGAGGAAGCTCTTGAAACATGCTGGAGGATAATGTGTCTGGGTAAATCTCACAAAAACATGTCCAGGTTTTTTTTTTTTTTTTCTCATTATTCTAAATGATGATTCTCATTAGATGCTTAATATTGTAATACGATATACAGTAGGCTGACCTGCATTAATATGTATTCATTTTAGTAAGTAATTCAACATTAGCTCTATTACATAAAGCCATATTTTGTAGATAAATCTGAGTCTTGTGTGCTGTCTTTTTTTTTTTTTTTACTTTCCAAAATTATATGGTTAGCATAATATCTGGACCTGTCAAGTAGGGTTGTAGTCAAGACCACCTAATCCGAGACCAAGTCGAGACCAAGACCAGTGTGTGTTGAGACCAAGACAAGACCAAGACTTTGAGGGGTTGAGACCAAGACAAGACCAAGGCAGGGCGAGACCGAATCGAGACCAGCACTCATTAAATTCATAAAGATTCACATTACTGCCTGAGAAATTACTTATTTTTAATCCATAAATATAATTAGAATAAGACACTATATAGAGCTGTTACCAATCAAATGAAATTACCCAATTACATTAATGATGTTAATAAATAAATCAGATAATGCACTGGCAATTTATTAATATCCCAGCAGCTGTGGTCTTGACAGGTCTTGAAACACAATCCAGAGTCCTCTAAGTCTGAGACCGAGACAAGACCGAGTTCAAATGTGATCGAGACCGAGACAAGACCAATACCTTCAAAAAATGGTCTTAAGACCGGTCTTGGTACTACTTGAGTACTACAACACTTCTGTCAAGCTATGACAAAACGACAAATCATATTTTTGGGTCATATTTTTGACAGGTTTCATGAGATTCACCCATCTAGAGGAAAGGGGAAAGAAAAAAAAAAACACTGAAACGCACACATTGTCCTTTTTCAGAGTTGTGCGGTCAGAGATAAGTGTAGGAGAGAGACTTTGGGTAAGAAGGTAATACAAAGAGACTGCAACATCCATCATACTAGCAGCTAGTGAGATGGGGAGAGAGAGAGAGAGAGAGAGAGAGAGAGAGAGAGAGAGGGAGAGGGAGGAGGAGAAGAAGAGAAGAAGAAGAAGAAAGAAGAAGAAGAAGAAGAAGAAGAAGAAGAAGAAGAAGAAGAAGAAGAGACTAGAATAAAGCCACAAAAGCCCAGCAGGACTCTCAGCTCACACTTTTCAAATCCCAATGCTTTTATCTTTTCAGTTTAGTTGTGGAGGTTACCATGGGAGAGTCATTTCCTTGGCTTTTTTCATTCCATCTACACTCACTGGCTTCGTTCCTGTTCTCTCTGGGGTTTGGAGGACATGTGTTCATCATGTTGTCCTGTGTCACAGAAACCTGCCCTCACTCCCAGGGACCTAAAGGTGAGACAGAACTGAATCTCATGTCATCTATGTTCTATTCTTTATTCAGAATAGAACATAGATGACATATCAAATGTTTAAACTGAGAAAATGTATAATTTTAAAGGAAAAATAAGTTGATTTTAAATTTCATGGCATCAACACATCTCAAAAAAGTTGGGACAAGGCCATGTTTCCCACTGTGTGGCATCCCCTCTTCTTTTTATAACAGTCTGCAAACGTCTGGGGACTGAGGAGACAAGTTGCTTAAGTTTAGGAATAGGAATGTTGTCCCATTCTTGTCTAATACAGGCTTCTAGTTGCTCAACTGTCTTAGGTCTTCTTTGTCGCATCTTCCTCTTTATGATGTGCCAAATGTTTTCTATGGGTGAAAGATCTGGACTGCAGGCTGGCCATTTCAGTACCCGGATCCTTCTTCTACGCAGCCATGATGCTGTAATTGATGCAGTATGTGGTCTGGCATTGTCATGTTGGAAAATGCAAGGTCTTCCCTGAAAGAGACGACGTCTGGATGGAAGCATATGTTGTTCTAGAACTTGGATATACCTTTCAGCATTGATGGTGCCTTTCCAGATGTGTAAGCTGCCCATGCCACATGCACTCATGCAACCCCATACCATCAGAGATGCAGGCTTCTGAACTGAGCGCTGATAACAACTTGGGTTGTCCTTGTCCTCTTTAGTCCGGATGACATGGCGTCCCAGTTTTCCAAATAGAACTTCAAATTTTGATTCTTCTGACCACAGAACAGTTTTCCACTTTGCCACAGTCCATTTTAAATGAGCCTTGGCCCAGAGAAAACGCCTGCGCTTCTGGATCATGTTTAGATATGGCTTCTTTTTTGACCTATAGAGTTTTAGCTGGCAACGGTGAATGGCACAGTGGATTGTGTTTACTGACAATGTTTTCTGGAAGTATTCCTGAGCCCATGTTGTGATTTCCATTAGTCAGGATCTGTATTTCTCTTATATTTTGCCATATTTTTATTGTTTAGACTCCACCCTACTAACTTCAGCATTATGGTTTGATTCCCTACTTAACTGATATCATGTTTGACCCTATTATTTGATAACCAGTCAGCAACTTCATTCTTTTGTGTGACCGACTGAAGTGTGCAAACTGATGAAGATTTTTGTCTCATCATTTTTTCACACTCAAAGTAAGGTCTACCGTTCGGTTGAGAAATCAGTTAAATGGTAAAAATCAACCCACTTCGTCACATTTCACAGGCTCCATCCACGACTGCTGACGGACTCTGCCCTATTAGCATAGACACCACCCTGAGTGAGCTGTACACAGTCAAGAGCCAGAGCATTAACAGCAGCATTCAAGTAAGAAATATATTATTATTAAAGCTACTAAAGTTATTCAGTCAAGAGCAGTGAGTGAGTTTCTGTTTTTCTTTTGCTGTTTGACTCATATTAACAGCAAATTAGGTACACAGGTACTGAATATTACGCTGTTTTCACTTTAATACACAGATCTAATATACACATGCGATTTCTTTACTTGCTGTTTACGTTCACAGAAATAACCGACTGTGTTTATGTGAACTTTATGTTTTTGACATAACCTTGTGTGTATTTGACAGTTTAAGCGCAATTAAGAAACTTAGTTTAATACTCACAGGACGAGCCATGTGACATCCAGCTTTCTGTGCGCATGCTTCAGCTGTGCGCGCGAGTTTGTGGATGTGTGCACTCGGAAAACCATATATCAGAAGCTTAGACTGTTATGGCTTTAAAAGGCATGTAGATAAACTTTCGTGATGATGAGTAACTGCAATGTCACGTGAGTATGACTGCGATAGAGATGATAATCAAAACCAAACAGATGTTTTATTTTTTTTCCTCTTCTGGAAAGTGGGGTGGGGAGCAGCAGCTCATTTGCATTTAAAGATATATATGCACTAAAACAGCATGTTTTGTCCTTCCACTTAAAATTGGCATTTACAACATGGTATTATAAATTATCTGTGGGGTATTTTTATTGAGTTGAAACTTCATAGACACATTCTGTGGACACCTGAGACTTATATTACATCTTGCAAAAAGGAGGATAATAGGTCCCCTTTAACCCTTAAATGCATGACTGTTTCACCAAACATTCTTACATATTCGGGTCTTTAGCGACCCGGATCTATATCTAACATGGATAGATCTCTACCTGTCGCGATAATATATAAAACTCCTGATATTAGAGTAACAATTACAGAAGAATAAAATAAAACATATTTTGTTATCTTTTGGAGCAAGGAAGGGTTCAATTTGATCAGTTGTTTCATACCATCATCACTGTCCTCATCAGAGCTCATTTGCCAGTACATTCAGCATCTGGCTCATATTCGCCATCTCACGCATATTCTCAAAACTAATTTTCGACGTCTTCAAAATAAATATTTTGATCGCTGACAGCTTCTTGACCAGATCCATCATCAAGTGACAGTGATATTTGATTCCTAATATTTGAATGTGTTCAGTTCTTGCTCTGCAGTAAATCGCTGAGCCATTTCAAATTTTGCAGATTTTTTATCAATTTACAACCATTGGCATATTGGCTATAGTATGAAAAAGGCCGATATAACAAACCGATGGCTTAGTAATAAATTGCGTGAAGGCACTGAGCTATGTAATGTCTGCTGCATAATCCAAGATTATAATGTAATATTAATGCTACGCTGCTGTCTGCATTTAATGTTCATCAAACAACAAAAGACCAACAAAATAATTTGCTCACTACTCTTGACTAAATTAACTTTTGTTAATTTATTAACTTTTGCGGACAAAGCAGACGGAATCCAGTCATAAAAACAGAATTTACTGCATAATGTCATGGAATTTGTCAAAGTTTTGATGAATAAATAAAATGTAGGTCAGTATACTTAAATCAAATAGCGATAGTGTCTGTGAATATTAAGCCGCAAAAAGACTGTTTAAATATGAATTCTGCATGTTTCTGTGTCTCTGTGTGAATGGCGCAGACGCGCAGTTTCATTTCATACACACGCGCACTGAAACTTGCTGTGTTTTTCAGCCTCTGCCGCCTCAATGCATCTCCAGTCACTTCATGAGCATTTTACCTTTTCATTCGACAAAATCTATCGTCATATCATAAGCACACACACAGGAACTCAAAGGTCTTCACGGCAACCCGTCAAAATAAAAGTTCAGTTTAACAAAGTAATTGTGACAGGATTGATGTTGTAGCTTACAGTAGAATTTAGCTACATCTCAATGTAATAATAATAATAATATATGCATTTAATTTATACAGTGAATAATATGCAGTGTTATTTAACATTAAACCTACTTAAAAAGCACTGTTTATTTCATGTATCTTTGTTCTGTTGTATTTATGTTGGCCTGCTGAATGTTAAATGGATCCAGTCGATGTTTATTAGAAATTATTTGATAATGCAGCTAGCTAGTAGGCTATAAGGTAATGTATGTTTTTATTTTTAACTTTGCTGATTTAAAGCATGATCAAAACACTCTATTGTAATGGCAAAATTTCAAATAAGAGGACAAGTGACAAATATTGGTATCAGTATCGGAATCGGCCAATAATTGTTTGTTAAAATCGGTATCGGCCCCAAAAAATCCTTTCGGTGCATCCCTAATTATTATTGTTTTGTTTTCTGTCTGAGGTAATTATGAGTGAAACGTCACTTCATCATTGTGTATCAGACATTGCCACCTTGTGGAATAAAGGTGAATTGCACTTATTTTGTCATTATAGATTAATTTATTATTGTGAAGAAAAAAATATAAATCTCACACACACTTCGGGTCATTAGCAACCCTATACAATTTTGACAACAACAACAACAACAACAACAACAACAACAAAAACTAGTGGAAAAACAGGCTTTCAATTATAATTTTATTTTTATTTTTCTCGTTATATTGTTTAAAATGGATTGATTGAGGAATACTAAGAAGGTTGATGTTTAACTTTTTTTTTAAAAAATGAAGAGGAGGGTAGTGAATGACGTCCCGGGTCGCTAAAGACAATTTAAGGGTTTAGGGTCTCGGTTTATCCTTAGACAAACAAGAAGCAAACATACAGTGTTACAAAAGAGCTCAACAACACTGAATCTCCTGAATCTCTATTTTCAACAGAAGCACCACCTTGAATCCCAATGACATGTGACCTCCCTGTGATGTGGCCACAACATGCAAGTCTTTCTCGTCATTGGTAATGGCATGCTTGTGCGGATCCTATTAGCTCCAGCAGTAAATCAATTTGAGTGTGAATCCAGGGAGAGAACAGCAGCCGAGTGAAGGGGAGAATGCCGGGGTGCATGTTTATGTGGTTGTGGATGCAGATAAGAAGTGGGCAGCGTATCAAATTCTGTGTGTGTGAAGATGCTGAAAGCTCAATGTGTCTGGAAGGTGAATACAGCTCACCCTCTTTGGCAGAGTGAATTACCTCCTCAACATGTGTCGAATGGGTGTGGAGCACTTCTGGCTCATGGACCCGTTGCTCAGAGGTCGCTCTTTCACAGCTCAGGACATGTAATGGAGTTATGATGAACTTGTTGGCTTGGTTTTAGATATTAAACAGGAAAAATAAGGATGAACATTAGATATGTGGTGCCTGGCTGTACCTTGAAGATGCAAAAATTCTGTGATTGGTTGCCAAGGCATTGCTAATTTGTTGCTAAGGTGTTTTAAACATGTTGTTATAACTAGGGAATTCTGGGTGGTTGCTAATTGGCCCAAATTAAAAGAGCCTAAATATATGTATCTATATATAGTCTACTCCCTAGAAAGGTCTTCAATGTACATATATGCATTTTTTAAATCATTTTATAGGCTTCCAGAGTTTAAAGTTTGTCCAAATTCATATGTGATGATTACAGCAACATTATAAAGCTAGCATATTATAAAGTTAATATTTCTGCAAATATATTAGCAAATTTGAGCACAGTTTGGGACATTATTGACATTTCTTCTAAAACTGTAGCAGAGACAGCCATGAGTCAGTATTATATTATATCAGTATTATATATATATATATATATATATATATATATATATATATATATATATATATATATATATATATATATATATAAATAACTATTAATATTATTAATAGATAGATTATAGATATTATTAATCTAATATCTACATTTAATCTCATTACGAGATTTTCTAATATAGGAGATATTAATGAGATCTCAATTGTGAGATCTCCTTAATGTGTGTTTTTCTTTCTCTTTCTCACAGAACTCAAAATATCTCCAATTCCCACACACATATTATTTGTCGTTTTCCTCAACAGAGCATAACTTTATATAACATTAAAAATCAATACACTTGTCTTTTACACATCAAAGTAATTCCTCCTTTCTGTGTCTCTACCGAAAACCTCGCTCCTTTCTATTTTCCTTGTGTGCTCAGCTGTGGACCCCTTGTGCCACATAACAGTCTTTCTTCTGAAGCCACCAGAGCTCATTTCACCCCTGACCGAGTTTCCGCATGACCCTCTCACAATCCACTATAGGTGAGGAGATATTGGCCATGTTCATCCGAGTTTTTGCCACTTCTTACTTCTGTCTGGAGTTCCCCATAACCCATCGCTGTTGTGTCGTACACTGAAGGCAAATTTACCCAGCTTGATCAGAGAGTCCACCAGAGAACCCGACTGGTTGTTAGGGAATGTAATGAGAAATGCCAGCGCACACCAAGAAGATGGAGTGCGGCAGCTTGTGCCTGTGAGGTTGGTCTGTTACGACCTAGTTTAAGGAGGTATATGCCTGTTGACAGCAGTCACACCACCGAAGAATGGCTTCCTGGTGCTACCTTATTGGTTTATTATACTCAGAGTAATAAAAGAATAATAAAATAGAGCACACAATGCACTACATCCACGATGCGTCACTCTTTCTATCTTTTAAATACTTAATTTAAATATACAGTTCAACACGAAACAGCATTCACAACCCGTTATATTTCCATAATATGGTGTATTTGAGATTGAAACATGTACAGTGGTTGATTGTTTGCACTGGAAGATCAACTGTATCATTAAGTGGGTGGGTGTTATATTGCAGAATGGAGCCAGTTGATTGGATGGGAAGAGGCTGTAAAATAAGACTAATTGGTAACCTGATGGTAACAAAATGGTAACATCAGTCGAAGAAGAAAAAATTGTATCAGAGTCAGATCAAGTTATTACCTTCAATTTGTGATGGAAAGTTACAAAGACTAACATTTTTTTTTCTTTGAATAATGTGTTATAGATGAATTTACAATGGATAGGGACCATTTGTATTCCATGTTCACTTGTGTATATGTGCCACAAATTTAGAGACAGACATGTTGTACAAAAAAAAACATGGTGAAATATACAAATTAAAGCATATTTTTCTACTATTTTGGCTATTAAAACACAAGAGTATTGAGCCTCATGGCCAATAATACAGCAACATCCAGCCATGGAGACAACATTCAACCTTTAGGTCCAGCAGGGCACTTTCAATTACAGAAAGTCCTTCAAACCAGACCAAGAAGTGGCTTATGGGAAGACACAATGGCATTAAAAGGTCAAAAAAACATTGTGTGGACAATGAAAGTGCGGGGAGTGAGATGCGTGACATGAGTTAAGAGTGAACCGTTATCTTTCTAAGGACAGGTCTCACTATACCATTTTCCGGCAACACTTTAGAATACTGATCTATCATTAATGAATAACTACACAGGAACAAGTGAGTAATGCACTATTAACACTCTAGTAACTACTATTAACTAACAAGAAACGCTGATTAATAAATGAGTAAGTAATAGAGCTTAGTACAATGTGGTAGTTCACTATTAGCTATATCAATAACTATTTTTTTTTTTTCTCATACCTCCAGACGACTAGTAGGAACTATTACATACACGTTCATGATTAATGTGAACAATGCATAATGTATAATTAATTCTAAAGTTAAGATCATGGTAACCCACTAGTAATGACTCAGGCATTAGTAAATCCTTGTAACGAACAGTTCCACTGCAGGCAAGTTGAAAGTGAACCCAAGTGCAGTTTTATTGAGCATGTGAACAGATACTAAATAAACTAAGGCTTGACTTGAACAGACTTGACTATCAACCAAACACTCACCAACAGCGGGTTACACATAACAATACTCGACAAGGACCAAGGCAAAATGAGGGCTTAAATACACAAAGACTAATGACCAAACAATAATCACCCCATGAACCAATGAGAACATGACAACACAACGCATGACAAGAGAGCACATGGCAGGATCACATGAGGGCAAGGGAATCACAAGACAAACCAGGAAGCACATGAAAAAACAGAAAGCATGACTGGCCCTGCATCCCAATTCGCATACTATCCATACTAAATAGTATTCGAAAATAGAATTAGCATGTCCCAGATCGTAGTATGTTGAAAAGAGCATTCCAAAGATACCCGAATGGTCTACTATTTCCGTTCAGCATTCTAAGTGCGGATCAACGCATACTCTAACGGCTGATATTGCCCACAACCCATTGCGAGTTGGACGAGGATTCGGTTAGAACTACAAACGCGGATAAAAGGTGTTAAAAAACTACAAACATGACGGATGTGCGAGTCCGACGGTTAAGTAGAGAGGTTTAGATTAAGGGCTTGAGTGATCAATTATCAGTATTTAACCTGACTAAAATATATTTATTCAATGTTATCCACATTATATTTCACCTGCTGCAGCATTGTGAACTTTTGTAATGATTCGTTTGGCCGATAACTTTAAAAATGCATCATTATATTTAAACTGCAAACTTGAAAATAAAAGACATGAAGCATGAACATGAACAAACCGTGACACACTGTTACAATCCTTCAGAAGGAAGTACTAACTATTTGGATCAGTATAAGTAAAAAACATGCAAGTAAAAAACTTGATAACACTCTAGTAATGACTGAAGTCATTGTAAGCTTTTGAGGTTTTTGTACGGTTTTGGATTGTTATGACTCAAGTGTTACTACATACATCTAGGAATTGCTAGTTATTCAGTCAGTCAGTATTCTAAAGTGAAGACCATGATAACCCATTTGTAATTACTTAAATGTTACTATCCAAAACCTCAAAAGCTTACAATGATTTCTAGAGCATTATCATGTATTTCACTTTAAAATATGGATCCAAATGATTAGTAGTTGCTTCTAAATGATTTCGTAATACTTGAGTCATTGCTACTGGGTTACCATTACCTTCACTTCACATTACCACTGAAAGAATTGAAAATAATCAAAGATATTTGATTTTTGAAAATGAACAAAGACATTTGCTGTACTGTTTTCAACCCCCATCTCTCTCCAGAAGGGCCATTTGGAATTCCTAAAGACAAAGAAATGCTGAAGGCCTGTAGGCCAAATGTGTGTCACACCTGTAACACCGTGGGGGAAGTTTGGTCTGATTGGTCAGTTTGAATGGCTCATGTTAGGGTTTCAGTCACATGGTCAAGGAATAGATAAAAGAAGATTGTAACTGTTGCTCTGTCTCTTTTTTCTCTGGCTCTCTCTTCTTGGGGGCCTTCTCTTTGGCTCTTCTCTCCTTTGCTCTCTTCTTCTTTGTTTTCTCTCTCTCTCTCTCTCTCTCTCTCTCTCTCTCTCTCTCTCTCTCTCTCTCTCAGGTAAAATTCATGCTGGGTACGATTAATGGTATAAGTTTTCATCATCTTATACATTTATTTTGTAACTATTTTAAGTGTAACCATAACTAGATTTTGTCATTAAATTCTTTCAATTACAAATGATGTGCTAACTAGTTTTGATTTGGTATTGACTTTGAAGTGTTACCTATTGCAATACAATATAGTCACATTATAGCCACGCTCTCCCACATGTTTAGCTATTGTAACTGCGCTTATTTCCGTCGTTGGTATAAGCTGCAGTGGGTGGTAAAGACGAGAAATGTACAGTTTTCTATCATCTTGCTGATAACGTTTCTTTAGTCATTCGGCAACCCTGCAGTCAGAACCGCTGTAGAGGATCCACCCTTACACCACAATTAATTATGCATTATTCATGTTAATTATGAACCTGTATATAGTAGTTCTTAGTGGTCCTCTGAGAGTTATGAAAAGAAAAAGAAAAAATAGTAGTTATTGATTAGCTATTAGGGAATTACCAGACCTGCAAACTCCTCAGAGTAAAAAAGGTTCAAAGTCGTGCATCTTCGGATGCGGAGGCGTGCGCGCTGTTGCAATGACGTCATTTTTGCCGCGCACACCTTCGCGCTCATGCGGACGCACGACAACCTAATATTCAGGGTAGCTCAGAATTCAAGCAGTAGCCGTATATCTCGGAACTCAGGTCAGATAAGCCTAGCTAACGTCATGGGTATGACAATACAATATTATTGTAAATTATATCACAGAAAAAAGCGGTAGCTAACGTTAATTGAATCAAGCAAACAAATAGCTGTTATTTTTGCTCCAAAAAGCTTGACTTAGCTTGAATTTAACAGTACTTCCTTCCATCAGACTCGCGTGGTAGCCAGGCGTCTCATTCAGTGGCGAGCTCAGTTGACGCTGTGTGCTTCAAGATTCTGACGCAAGTGCTAAGATTCCAATTGGCCCAGAGAATTATCCAATAATGTTTCGCAATTCTAGCCTGCATGCAGATGAAGGGTAGCCTACACCCCCACCCCCCCAAAAGATAAACTCTACTATTCTACGCGATTCACGTAAAATGACCCAATTGACCAAGAAAACGGCGAAAGGCGACAAGTTTGCAGGTGTGGGAACTACCACATTCGAATCACTATTACTTACCTATTTGTTAATTAGAGTTTCTTGTTAGTTACTAGTGTTAATAATGCATTACTCATTTGTTCCTGTGTAGAAATTCATTAATGATGTATCAGTATTCTAAAGTGTTGCCCATATAGATTATGTCCAGGGTTTGGGAGTAACTAAGTAGCAAAATTTAACTGAAATCAGCATGCAATCAAAACCAGTCCAAAACCAGTGCACAGTTCATCAGTGCACAAATGTTTGTCTTTTTATTTTTTCACTAAAATGTAATAACTTTGTTCCACTTCTGAAATTATACTATTTAGCTGAAAGTACACACAGAAAGTAGGACAGAAATAATGGGAATGAACAGCTAAATATTTAGTCATGTCAATTATTTGTAATGACTGGATAAATATTTATTTTGAATCACACGGACAAAAGTGCAGTTGCAATCAATCAATCAATCAATCAATCAATCAATCAATCAATCAATCAATCAATCAATCAATCAATCAATCAAATAATCAACCATAAGAATGAATTATTATTTTCTATTTATTGTTTTATTTTTTTGCTACCCGTTTTTGCAATTCTCTGATATTTACAGGACCATAAAATGGAACACTGGTAAATGTTAATGGATACAGCAAAAACAGCACGTAGCGACAGATATGAAGAATAATTCAATTTCAGAGTGAACTTTACCTTCATTCACATTCCCAGTCAAAAAGCCTCTTCAAAAGCAGGTATCAGTGGTCTTTCCGGAAATATACAGAGAACTTGCTTTCTGGTCTGACTTCATTCTGGCATTACACACCACAGATTCAATAGATTCCTGATGAATAAAAAATGAATCGAGTCACATTTTGGAAGTAAAATGCTACTGTTTGAGCTACACATTCCTGTAGTTCAAACAGTAGAGCATGGCGCCATAAAGCAAGCTCATGGGTTTGATTCCTAGGGAATGCATGAAGTGATAAAGTGCAGTAAACGCATGTGCTGAAGTTTTGATGTTGTCACCCAAGCTAAAATATTTACTGTTAGTTGCTGCTCTATAGTGATTTATGTAGCAAATTAGTCCAAGAGGAAAAAAAAGTTTAATAATTATGATCAATAAAAGTATTTGGATCAAGTAACTAATTTGGGGGGTGGGGGATTTCTGATGGAATCAGTCTTAGGCGTATTGCTAACACTCATCTAGCGAAGTGTAGTCAGAACGTGTATACTATAGCACCATAGACAACCATAGACAACAATATCCTAGAAGTTATCCAACACTTTCTAAGAGCATGTAGCTGTGATCAGCATGATTTGGGACTCCAGTTATGAGAGGAAAAAAAAAAGAGCAACTTAAAGTGTGACACAAACAAAACTTTATTAACATAATTTTTGCGGTGTGGGGAATTCCTGATGGATCTTAGACGTATTGCCAACACTCATCCAGCGAAGTGTAGTCAGAACGTGTATAGACTACTATATTGGCCATAGACAACAATATCCTAGTACTTATCCAACACTTAAGAGCATGTAGCTGTGATCAGCATAATTTGGGGACTCCAGTTATGAGAGAGAGGAAAAAAAAAAAGAGCAATTTCAAGTGTAACACAAACAAACCTTTATTAACATAATACTTAAGCTATTCTAACAAACGCACATGAGCTGCAACGCTGGCAGGAACAAAAGAAATGGCAGGCGTACAGCAGATCTATGTGCAGGGTTTATTAGTGCAAAAACAAAACACAAAGAGCTAAGAATGAAGGAACACAAAGAGCTAGGGAACAAAAGAATGCAGACCATCTACATGCAACAGCAAACAAACATCGACTGACAAGAAACAAGGGAAACCCTTAAATAAATTTGCATGGCACCACAGTGATAAAACTCATGCATTTGGATGGCGATTTATTCCTGGTTGAGGAGCGAGTTTTGTGATCCTACAAACCCGGGAATGCACTGCTGCACGTAGTCAGCTTGCTGTAAGTAACAAGTCCAACACGATCACATGAGAATGCAATGTCATGGAATGTATACGGCAAAATCAGTTTTGGCGTGCATAAGGTACGCAGTTTTTCGCGTGCATATGATACGCTCTTGGGTAGGATGGGGGTGGGGGGTCGTGGGGTTCGTGCATATATGTACACCTAAATTAATTTTGCCATATACATTCCATGACATTGCACACGCATTTTCGTGTGATCGGGCTCAAAATGTCATGTGCTTGGATTAAAAAGAATAAATTCATATTTACTTTAATAATAGGAAAATAATGTCCTATTTATTATTTAATCTCCTGTTTAAAAATTGGAAGACAGATGTGCTATAGTTAAAATGATTTTCTGTATTTTATTTTATCTCAAAATGATGGATGTCATTTTAAAAATTAAGAAATTGTTGGAAAGAAGTTAATACAGCCTCTTGTTTACATGAGGTAAACATAAAGGTGCTTGGTTTATATTTTTAACGTACATAATTGCTCCCATAATAATGACCCATTTCTCATTTCTGTCCCCTTTGAGCAGTGATAGGAAATAATATTGTTCTTCCAGCATTTCAGTAGGTCTATTAAAAGTGTAGGCTAGATCTTTAAAATGCATCCAAAGTGGTCAAAAAGAATTTATACAGTTAATTTTAAATGATCTCTTCTTGTAAACTTAGTGATGTGGATTCGGACGGCAATTAAATTACCTCATAAACTTGATGTTTAATTCATTACCTCATCCTTGAACATCCACGGATGAGATAACATTTGTTATTTTGAAAATGCAAATAAAATATGAATATGGGGGGGAATATGAATTTGATCCATTTTGGAATAAGGCTGTAACATAACAAAATGTGGAAAAAGTGAAGCGCTGTGAATACTTTCCGGATGCACTGTACAAGTGGTGTACATGCATGGCTAAAATAAAATAATTTACATATAATTAAATAATTAAATAATATATTTACACTGCAGGTCTCGATGTACAATTCCGATTTGGTGACTCTATCCGATTTTTTTGACAACCCGCTTACATCATCTTTTAAAAGCCACACATATCCAATATTTGCTTTTACACTATACACTGGCGAAACAGCCCAAGACGTTCTGACCCGGAAAAGGGAGTAAAACGGCACGATATGCAATGGGTGCAGACGAAATGATCAGTAAAACATTGCTCTTGTAAGGTGGAAAAAAAGAGGAGAGCCCTTGATCGCAGTTCGTGTCCACCTGAGTTGACGTCATTCGCCTCCGTCCCTTTTTCAATGTCGTACTTTACTGGGGAATATCCGATTTGACTGCTTACATGGGGGATGCAAATGCACGTATCCAAATTTATTACCACATATCTGAGGATATCGGAATTCATGCGTTTTTTTTTTTTTTTTTTTCTGCTTACATGTTCATGTCATATCCAATCTGTGCCACATGAGAAGTGGGTCACTTGAACCATGCAGTGTAAATGGGGCCTAAGTTCAGACCACTAAATGTCTACCGACATGGTTCATAGCTGTTAATGCACAATCACCAACTATAAGATTTCCACTGAACTGAATGCATAGTAAATCTGCCATAGTGCATATACTTCCAGGCAACCCGACAAAATAAAAGATTGCTGATTTTAGGTTTGAAAATGTTGAAAATTCATATAATTTTATTTTTTATTTTTTATTATATATATATATATATATATATATATATATATATATATATACACTCACCTAAAGGATTATTAGGAACACCTGTTCAATTTCTCATTAATGCAATTATCTAATCAACCAATCACATGACAGTTGCTTCAATGCATTTAGGGGTGTGGTCCTGGTCAAGACAATCTCCTGAACTCCAAACTGAATGTCAGAATGGGAAAGAAAGGTGATTTAAGCAATTTTGAGCATGGTATGGTTGTTGGTGCCAGGCGGGCCGGTCTGAGTATTTCACAATCTGCTCAGATTTTCACGCACAACCATTTCTAGGGTTTACAAAGAATGGTGTGAAAAGGGAAAAACATCCAGTATGCGGCAGTCCTGTGGGCGAAAATGCCTTGTTGATGCTAGAGGTCAGAGGAGAATGGGCCGACTGATTCAAGCTGATAGAAGAACAACTTTGACTGAAATAACCACTCGTTACAACCGAGGTATGCAGCAAAGCATTTGTGAAGCCACAACACGCACAACCTTGAGGCGGATGGGCTACAACAGCAGAAGACCCCACCGGGTACCACTCATCTCCACTACAAATAGGAAAAAGAGGCTACAATTTGCACAAGTTCACCAAAACTGGACAGTTGAAGACTGGAAGACTTCCACTGTCACAGCACCAGTCATGGGTGGGAACAGCACCAGTCATGACCGCAAAGCCCTGCAAAGAGTAGTGCGCTTATCCGAGCGTATCTCAGGGTCAGCTCTCCCGTCTCTGCAGGACGTCTACACCAAACGCTGCAAAGGTAGAGCTACCAAGATCATCAAGGACTCTAATCACCCTGCAAACCCTCATTTCACGCTGCTACCATCTGGTAAGCGCTTCCGAAGCCTGATGGCCAAAACTGAGAGACTCAGGAGGAGCTTCTTCTCCTGAACTCCTGAACTTAACGTCACGTGACTTCACTTCAGGATAAACATCGATACACTGTCATTGCACTGCACTTTCTGTTCTCGTTGTTACTGTGTAACAACCTGGTTATAAACCTGTTTGCACATTATACTCTTATACATTTGTTAACCACATATTTATAAGTCTACAGTTTACTCACTGCAAAGTCTACTTCAATTATTTTATTCCACTTTATCCTTATTTGTTACCTTTTTTTTTCTTGACTTGATTATTTATAATTCTCAGATATGACTATATATATATATATATATATATATATATATATATATATATATATATATATATATATATATATATATATATATATATAGTACTTTTTTTTTATCCTATTTCTATATAATTTCTTCCTTGTGTTTTTAACTGTGAATTTGCACTGTCCATGGAGCGGACCTGTTTACATTTCACTGCCGGTTGTATATTCTGTATATAACTGTGTATGTGACAAATAAAACTCTTGAATCTTGAATCTTGAATCTTGGAAAAATGTTGCCTGGTCTGATGAGTCTCGATTTCTGTTGAGACATTCAGATGGTAGAGTCAGAATTTGACGTAAACAGAATGAGAACATGGATCCATCATGCCTTGTTACCACTGTGCAGGCTGGTGGTGGTCCTTAGTGCCAATTGGGCATCGTTTAAATGCCACGGCCTACCTGAGCATTGTTTCTGACCATGTCCATCCCTTTATGACCACCATGTACCCATTCTCTGATGGCTACTTCCAGCAGGATAATGCATGACAATGACATGACTTGACAATGAGTTCACTGTACTAAAATGGCCCCCATAGTCACCAGATCTCAACCCAATAGAGCATCTTTGGCATGTGGTGGAATGGGAGCTTCGTGCCCTGGATGTGCATCCCACAAATCTCCATCAACTGCAAGATGCTATCCTATCAATATGGGTCAACATTTCTAAAGAATGCTTTCAGCACCTTGTTGAATCAATGCCACGTAGTATTAAGGCAGTTCTGAAGGTGAAAGGTGGTGAAACACAGTATTAGTATGGTGTTCCTAATAATCCTTTAGGTGAGTGTATGTATATATATATATATATATATATATATATATATAAGCTTTATATTTTTAATGTACTATAAGATAATTGTATTTTTATTTAAAACTCTTTTTTTATGTATGTAATAGTACTATCACACTTTATTTATTATTTTGTTAAAAGTGTCCTAATAGTGCAATAATAGTATTTATTATATTATTTTTTATAGTTATATTTAATGGGTCACACTATGTGCAGTGTGAGAACCAAACCGAATCTCCAGAATGCTCTCATGAGAACCAGACTGAGAAACTTATGTTCACCCCTGAATATAACAAATAATTGTGTGTCTGGCCTGTCTCAGGCATTATGTTTATATAAATATGCAATTCAAAAGATGTTTCCCTTCTAAATTGCTTCAAACTGTTTTTCTCACTTTGTAGTTTCAGTTTCAAACTAGCTTCCCTAATACTGTTCATCTCAGATAACAGGACTTCTTGACACATACACACCCGCGGTCACACAGAGTTGCATGACGCCCTGCCATCGATGCTCCATCTGTGTCATTCCCTTCCAGCATAACTGAATCGTTCACTCATTTTCTCATTCTGTGTTTTTTAAGTCTCTTTTTACAAAGTGGCTTTTGGAAGTGGTAAAAACCCATTTGTTTAGGATCTAATCTATTTTGCCGCTCGCTGAAAACAAAGGAATCATTAGAAGACTTTTTCCGAATGCACCAACGTTTGTTTTCCCACCATTCTCTAATTTGATTCAACTCCTCAAATAGAGCATGTAATTCATTTAGAGGAAAACATTGTCCAATTGCAATGGTAAGCTGGTGTGGCGGCGCTTTTGCGTAAACAGAGACGAAACGGCAGCTTCGCCTGGATCACAGTATTCTCTAATCCGCTCTCACTCATCCACGCAGGATAATTACCAGGCTGAAAGGGACTTCTCTCTGCGTTATTTTAAATAATGAGCCACACAATGGCTCAGGGAGAAGATTTTCTTCAGAGAAACATCCCAGATATGCCTGCTGAGGTTTCATAAGCAGTCTTCCGGCTCCAGATGAGAACACAGCAGCATGTCTGATCACTGAGAGCTATTACATGAGGAAGGAAGCTTTACTACACTTCAAAATGAGCTCAAGTGTGGGAGGATGTGTTTACGGCACCATAAACACACTACAGCCTTAAAGGTGTGATGAATATAAGTCAAGCACTTTTATTAATGCTCATATTTAGGGTTAGAGATTTGATAAACATGCACTTAACCTTAAGTATTAACCTTCAGTGATTGTTTGTGCATTAGTCTGCAAATTGTTTACAGTTTAGAAGCATTAATATTGAATTCAACTGATGCACGGGTACACATACACTACCCATCACATATTTTGAGTCAGTAAACTTTTATTTAAAGAAATTTTTATTCAGCAAGGATGCATCATATTGATCAAAAGTTACAGTAAAGTATATTATAATGTTATAAAACATTTCTATTTCAAAGAAATTAGTGAGTTTCCATAAAATATTAAGCAGAATAAGCGTTAAAGCTGCAGTCCGTAACTTTATGCACTCTGGCGGTCAATAAATATAACTGTATGAGTCTTGCGGAAGAACATTGCAGCCGAAGCTACTTCTCTCTGTTTATGTCTATGGCGAGTCACGCAGGGACTGTGCTCCTCCGCAGCGGTTCCTACCAGACCGGTCTGAGATAGTCCCAATATAAACGCTAAATATAAGTGTACCGTAATGATTCAGGGTAAGACAAAAACACGGTTTGGGAAATTGATTCATGTTGTACATTTTTTGTAAATCTTGAACACAAAAAAGTTACGGACAGCAGCTTTAATAATATTGATCATAATTTAAAAAAAAAAAAAAAAAAAAACATTTCTTGTCATGTGTCCTATTATTTTGTCATATATTTGTCATTCCCTTCATGTGATCTTTGACATGGATGCAACTGGATGTAACCAATCGACGAGAGTTGCCGCGTGTAGTCAGGGATGTGCACCGCACATGACGTGCAAGAAAAAAATAAATTGTGCGCACAATTTACTAATTTGTTCCCTCGATTTATAAATCATGCGCACGATTTACTATTTAGTTCCCTCGATTTGCTAAATCGTGCGGACGATTTACCACTTCGTTCCCTCGACTTGCTAAACCGTCCACACGATTTACTAATTTGTTCCCTCGATTTATAAATTGTGCGCACGATTTAGCAAATCAAGGGAACTAATTAGTAAATCATGTGTATGATTTATAAATAGAGGTAACAAATTAATAAATTGTGCGCACGATTTAGTTTTTTTCCTGCATGTCATGTGCAGGGCTCCATAGAAAACGGAGTGAAGTCGGATACTTTCTGCTTCCCGTAGTGACGCTCGCGCTGTGTTTGCATACTTTATCACAGCTGAAGTGAAATAAATGTAATTCAATTTCAGAGACATCATTGTCATGTATTACTTTATGTACTGCTTAATATAGCGTCAATAATTAAGTTCAACATAAGCCTACACTATCAATGAAGTGGGGTCTACCTTTTTTATCAGTTTTATTTTAATAAACGTCACAATATAACGCGACTAGATGAAAATTTATTATGTTTTATTGTTATAAAAAAACAAACAGATTTGTGAGCATTAGTGGAACTGAAGGTGTACTGAATAAACATGAAACACATGCTCATTGTCATGCGGTGAACCCGGCCAATCGTAGAACAACTGTGTCGTCATCAGCGCTCATGCAGCTGCTCTGGAGAAGCTGCTCAGAACTGTTCTTTCATGCATTTAATCAAAAAAGTGCGTCACAGTCGCGTGGCGTTAGCACTGTCTCACGTCGGACAAAATTTCTAATCGGAATGCACTGTTTCAAGGCAGCCGCCGATCGTTCTGTGCAGCGCCGTATGAAGTCGAACAAGCCTAATGTGTTATGTTTTCATTGGTTTGTCTTGTCAGGAGATTCTCAGTTCTGTCTTTACATTGGTTTATTGTCTTGATTAATCTCAGGTGTATCATTTTTCTTTAGGTGAGCTTGACTTAAAGGGATAGTTCACCCAAAAATGAAAATTCTGTCATAATTTACTCACCCTCAAGTTGATCCAAACCTGTATGAATGTCTTTCTTCTGCTGAACACAAAAGAAGATATTTTGAAGAATATGGAGAACCAAACCTTTAATGTGACGGTAAGCAGATCAATCGGTGCCTGAAAAAAAACCTTTGTTTATGGTTTGTATACTTGCAGTCTTACTTTTGCTTTCCCTGTTTGAATGACAAATATATCTGCTTAAACAGACAGTTATCTCCTTTACACACAGGCGCAGAATGCACATGCTAGTTGACAGTTGCCTGTAGTCCTTTCAGTGTGTTCAAGCACAGATTTTTTTTGTTCCGTGACGCATGGCGACAACACAGACAGCTTTCATCAGCACTAGTTCGTTGGCGTCGGTTTGGTGTGCTCCTACCCTAAGACTTTCAGAATGTTCTTTCAGAAACATTCTCTCAAACTTTTCAACAGTAGAGTGCATATATCATATTTTACAACATATTAATTGTGGCTTATCCAATCAGAATTCAGAGTCTGAACTGTCCGTTTCTCTTTTTTAATCTTTAAAAGAAGCCTCAAGCAATCAGCAGCAAACTAAGCTGCATGTAGCCGAGAAAGGCCGATTTAATTTGCAAGGTGCTTAAGAGGGCCGAACTCTGGAGACACAAGGGCCCTTTTGAACACGCAGGACGGTGCCTCTGGTGCCTGGCCACTATCATCCCTGCAATTACAACACATGCAACACGGCCCAGAGCAACTAATCCACCCTTAATCTGCATCACACCCCTCGGGGAGAGACAGCTGCTGTTATCAGGCTGACACTTCGCTCTCGAGCTGCTAAAAACAACTTCAAAAGGACACGGACATAATAAACTTGCTGTTGCTCTAATACAGAGTGTCCCAAATTGTACATCCTTCAAAGAGATGATAACGGATGATTCCAGTTTAGTCATGGTGTACTTAAAGCCTGTACATGCATTAAAAAGGTATGGACAATGCTTTTTAATAAGCACTGGGATGCATTAGAACCTACATATTTGCAACCTGACTTACAGTTATAATAAACTATCATACTGTTTTAGTAATTCAGATTTCCATACAGTTACACTGAAGAAGAGACTAAAGACATTTCTAGCAACCAGAATACTTTTGTCACGGGTGAATGCAGGAATACAGATGAAGATGATGACAGCGGACAGTCCGTGGCGGAAGTAGAATGACAGCTGACCAAGAAGGAGCCGTTGGGACGAGGGAACCCGGTGGAGCCGCAAGGCAGAGGGTTTCTGGTGGAGCCGGTGAAGCTTTGAGGTGATGGTAGCAATACAAATATTGACAGTAACAGTAAGTAATACACAGTCCATGCAAGTCAATGAAATGCATAAATCATAGTCGATACAGTTCTTAGTGCGGTCTAGAAACAGCAATGCTGAAGGTACCGGGTGGGATAAGGCTGGACAGAAACAAACTAATCACAGTGACCATGGTAACAAATGAGTAGCGGGAAAATACGAACAAAGGAACACAGGAACCAATGAATACTAACTAAAAGTCCATGAAAGTGAACAAACTGAACATAACTGTGACAACCTTAGAAATCTCTTTTATTAATATGTTTTTTTTTTTTTTTTAATGATTGTATAATATACTACCATTAGATTTTTTTACTTTTTATTCATCAAAATATCCTGAACAAAGTATCACAACTGATACTTAGAAGCACAACTGTTTTCAACAATAATGAGCACCAAATCAGCATGTAAGAATGATTTCTGAAGGATTATCTGACACTGAGGACTGGAATAATGATGCTGAAAATTGCTTAAAAAAAAAAAAAAAAAAAGTTTTTTTTTTTTTATTGTAATAATATACCACAATATTGGTGTTTTTACTTGATTTTTGACTAAATAAATGCAGCTTTGGAGAGACTTATTTTACAACATAAAATAAATATATATATATATATATGCTTTAAGTAGTTACCCTCTTGGCCATTTTTGCTGTATCGTAAACTATATTTGCAGTGATTACACCTGTACACATCCTTTATATTTACAGTATGACCTATTTAATTTACCTCAGATAGCTACATCTTGTAAAGGTACATTTAGAAGATAAAATATGGATGGTATCTGTCAAAATAGAGCCGGTTCTGGTCAGGGAGGAATAGTAGAAGTTTTGTCAGACTTTAATCCCTTGGAATCTCAAACATGGATTTATACATGTGACAAAAGCTGCTCTACATTTACAGCGATATTCCCCTGCTGCACAGACTTCATGGCCAAATCACTCACCCGCGGTCAGAGGAGCTTTAAGCCATGACATCCCGTTGGGTCTAAACACCATGTTCTGTGTTCCCTTAATTTCTGCCCTTTCAGATTGTTGCATAACACATGACAATAAAGACATGAATTTCTGTCTGAGAAAAAACACACACGAAGGAAATCTCGATCATTTATCTAGACGGCAATGAGATCAAACAAAGAGCAAATAATAACTTTGCTTTGCTTTTTCCCCATCTCCTCCTGAAAAGATATCAACCATGTCTCAAACTGTGCTTGGATTTGACATGATACCATAGTCTGCAATATCAAATACCAAAAATCCAATATAAACTCAAATGTGTCCTAAGATCAAATTAGAGATATAGCTTTATACTCTGCATGCCAACAATTGTCTCATTTGTGTCTGTCTTCATTGAGGAAAATACTAAGAAACATCCCAAACAAAATTCTGAGTTATGAAAGAGCAACATCTGAAGCTCCGCCTTGGTCAAGCGTTGTTCTGTCTGCACAAGGCTCCATCTTCGTCCTCAGCCCCACTGGCTCCATCTAAGTCTTCAGGTTCCCTCCACTCCCGCATGGACTTTTTGAATCACGCCCTCCCTCCTCTGATGTACTCTATAATAAGAGCATTATTATTATTTAATTTACAGTAAAATTACAATATTTATTTTTTGTTTAATATTTTGTAATAATAATGCTAATAATAATTATTATTTATTTATGTATATATAATTATATATTATCACTATCACACTGTCACGGATGGTTGCAATGAAGGAGGAATGCAGGACTTACACTCACCTAAAGGATTATTAGGAACACCATACTAATACTGTGTTTGACTCCCTTCCGCCTTCAGAACTGCCTTAATTCTACGTGGCATTGATTCAACAAGGTGTTGAAAGCATTCTTTAGAAATGTTGGCCCATGTTGATAGGATAGCATCTTGCAGTTGATGGAGATTTGTGGGATGCACATCCAGGGCACAAAGCTCCCGTTCCACCACATCCCAAAGATGCTCTATTGGGTTGAGATCTGGTGACTGTGGGGGCCATTTTAGTACAGTGAACTCATTGTCATGTTCAAGAAACCAATTTGAAATGATTCAAGCTTTGTGACATGGTGCATTATCCTGCTGGAAGTAGCCATCAGAGAATGGGTACATGGTGGTCATAAAGGGATGGACATGGTCAGAAACAATGCTCAGGTAGGCCGTGGCATTTAAACGATGCCCAATTGGCACTAAGGGCCAATTACACCACCACCACCAGCCTGCACAGTGGTAACAAGGCATGATGGATCCATGTTCTCATTCTGTTTACGCCAAATTCTGACTCTACCATCTGAATGTCTCAACAGAAATCGAGACTCATCAGACCAGGCAACATTTTTCCAGTCTTCAACTGTCCAATTTTGGTAAGCTTGTGCAAATTGTAGCCTTTTTTCCTATTTGTAGTGGAGATGAGTGGTACCCGGTGAGGTCTTCTGCTGTTGTAGCCCATCCGCCTCAAGGTTGTGCGTGTTGTGGCTTCACAAATGCTTTGCTGCATACCTCGGTTGTAAAGAGTGGTTATTTCAGTCAAAGTTGCTCTTCTATCAGCTTGAATCAGTCAGCCCATTCTCCACTGACCTCTAGCATCAACAAGGCATTTTTGCCCACAGGACTGCCATATACTGAATGTTTTTCCCTTTTCACACCATTCTTTGTAAACCCTAGAAATGGTTGTGCGTGAAAATCCCAGTAACTGAGCAGATTGTGAAATACTCAGACCGGCCCGTCTGGCACCAACAACCATGCCACGCTTTCCCATTCTGACATTCAGTTTGGAGTTCAGGTGATTGTCTTGACCAGGACCACACCCCTAAATGCATTGAAGCAACTGCCATGTGATTGGTTGATTAGATAATTGCATTAATGAGAAATTGAACAGGTGTTCCTAATAATCCTTTAGGTGAGTGTATATGCAAGTTTTAGTATGTATTAACGTAGACCTCAAAAACAATAAAGATGAACAGAACAACCTAACCTATCACTACGTAGAACTGACAATGAACTGAAAGAAACACAGGGCTTAAATCGACAGCAAACAAGAGGGGCTAATTAACTGAACACACCTGAACAGAACTAAACCAATCAACAACCATGGCAACATACAGGTAGGGGACAGAGGCTACATCTACATTAATCTGGATAGATTTGAAAACTGAGTTTTTGTTTTCAAAACTCTCTGTCCACACTAACATTTTCCAAAAGTTTCCCATCCACACTGAAACGTCAGTAAACGCCAAATTCAACTTACTGTGCATGTGTAAAACCTCATAAAAGCTCACTGAGGTGATACAGACATCATAAAGTTATCACACAATTCTTCTTGCAGGATCATTTTATTTAGCAAAATATCTCACCATTCACTGATGCGTCCAGGTCGCACTAAAATGCAACTCTAAAGCTAAAATATGTTACTTTGCACACTTCATATCACAGTCCTGCAAGGATGACAGACAATGTACTCGCATTTGCTATCCTGTGGCAAAACACGAGTACATTGTCTGTCATCCTTGCAGGACTGTGATATGAAGTGTGCAAAGTAACATATTTTAGCAACTGTGTGAAAGTGAATAGCACATAACTGGCACAATAGTGGGATAAACATACATATCTATTGGTACAATATGTGTCACGACTAAACATGCGTCTCCGTCTTCACAGTCCACACTACAACGCAAAGATGCCGTAAAATAAAAGGATTATAATTATTATTATGGTAAATTGGCTAATTATTTTACCAATCGTGGCAATACACACATGTATTTAAACTGACTTGTCAGGTTGAGGGTGCTTAATTGATTAATTGCTGAGACAAGCAATGCGTCTGTCCCTGAAAATGCACCTACTGAATTTAAGCTTGCAGGTGACTTAAAACCCAGTGTACTTTGTACGTCATTTCTTTATGTACCACTGTTGTGCGAGACTTCAATTTGCATGTAATGCCACAAAACCTCTTTGTGTGTTGCTTCTCTGCAGTATGGATCCCATGGTGGGTAGATTCTAAGAATTCTGGGTAAAGCCAAGTGACCTAAGAGATTACAAAGAGCACACGCCGAGTGAGGCAAAAGGGAGGTAACGAAAATTAGTAGAACGATAGTTAACAAGCTTGTTCTCCATTAGGAAATTAGAGCAAATTTTTTTTCTCCTCGGATCCCGCAAGGGGATCACAGCCCTCACCGCTCACGGTCCTGTCTTGTTCATTGTTTTCAAACACTCTCTATTTTCTCTTTGGCTTCCTCTGTCATTTCCACTCTCTCCAAGGCACTTTATTAATGAATTGGAAGATTGTTATTTCTGATACTCACATCCACCTTGAGACGATGGGGAAAAAGCGTGAACGAGCTGGTGAAATAAAGTGGCTTCATTTGCATCAGCAGATTTGAGACATTCAGTGGGAGTTGAATTCTAAATTTGACTGACATGATACCTCAGGCAAAACCAGGGAAAAAAAGACCTGCGCTCAGAAACACATTCAAACTCTTGTCATGCATACTTTTATACACAGGCATAGATTTGGAGGTGGGGGGGCTTTTTTTTTTTTTTTTTTTTTTTTTTTTAAATAAACATTGAAAAGAATTCAGTATGAGATGCTGGTGAATGAAGGCTTCTTGTTAAGAGATCTCACGAATCACACAGGTGATGTTGAACTTAATTATCAATAGCCTAGTGTTAATAGAATATTCTGCCTTAATGTTAATTGCCACAAAAATGTATTTCCACTTGTCCCTCCTTTTCTTTTAAAAAAAGAAATCTGGGTCAGAGCGAGAAACTTGCAATGGTAGTGAAAATGTAATATCTGTAAATATTAAAGGATTAGTTAATCAGCAATCAACGTGATTTGCCGCTTGCAGTCAGGGAGGAGTTAAAAACGGAGACATGGAAACGGTTGCATCCGAAAGCTTAGGCAGCTGACTTGTTGCCTGGGTGCCTTATCAGACAATAGGTGTGTTCGACATCACCTGCGGCTGGATGCAACCGATCGGCGAGAGTAGCCACGTGCAGGCGGGGAGGAGCCGCAAACGGAGACGTGAAGTCGGACACTTTCTGCTTCCCGTAGTGACGCTCGTGTTTGCATACTTTTTCATTTATGTACAGCTTAATACAGCATCTGTTTGTACAAGAATAAAGTTCAACATATAAGCCTACACTATCAATGAAGTGGGGTCTACGTCTTTTTATCAGTTTTATTTTGATAAACATTGCACAATATAACATCGCAACTACATGAAAAGAGGTTTTACCGTTATACGAAACTGATTTGTGAGCATTAGTGGAACTGAAGGTTGTAGAATAAACATGAAACACATGTGATCGCTGTCATGCGGTGAATCCGGCCAATCGTGGAACAGCTGTGTCATCATCAGAGCTCGTGCAGTCGCTCTCGAGAAGCTGCGCAAAATGCACCAGCCGGCTTCGAATTGTTCTCGCGGCAATGCGTCACAGTCACGTGGCGTCGGCGCTTCCTCAAGTTGGACAAAAGTTCTAACCGGCATGCACTGCTTCGAGTCAGCTGCCGATCGGTCTGCACATCGCTGTATGAAGTCGAACAAGCCTAATAGGTGTGTTGGAGTTGAACTATACTAGAAGGATGGGAGGAGTTCAATCAAATCAAATCACCTTTATTTATATAGCGCTTTTTACAAGTCCAATTGTTTCAAGGCAGCGTCACAGTGTTAACAGGAAAATAATGCAACAGAATTTGATTCGGCTGTAACGGTGATGTTATCCAACTAATTTCAATGATCATATAATTGTCAATGCGGGCAGATCGGTAATATAGTTGAAATTTAGGTGTCCCCAACTGAGGAAGCCAAAAGCCAAAGGCAACGGCCATTGCTCGGCCAGTTAAAAAGCATAGGCGGAGCATGTGTAAGGCTGGGGCTTAGCTTTCCTTTGGCCATGGGTCAAAAATGAAAGGGACTTGGGTCAAAAATGCACCTGCACATTTAATCTAGTAATAAAGTGAAAATGAAATGAAAAGTGCCGATTGCGGCATTAAATTTAGATCTGCTCATGGTGCATCATACTTTTTACGCATTTTACAGCATTGCGCACTAAAAACCAATCACACATGACTCTGTTGAGTTTAGTAATACAATGGCCAATCAGAAGCGTTAAGATTAGTAATCGCTGAAACACTGAAGATTTGTTCAGTGCGCAAGCTTAACTCTGAAATCCGTACTCTCGTGAACACTCTCTCATCATAAACTGATACACATAAAAAGATTTGGTGATCGTGCTCTTGAGAGTGTCGGAACTAGGCTAATATAAATAGGCTTTTCTATTTACAACGTATTTTTGCACCATAGAGCAATGTAGCCAATCACAAACATATCTGATGATTTCTTGAACGCAATGGCCAATCAGATGTGTTTAAGTTAGAGAATCCACTCACCAGTCAAAACGCCGGAGTTTTTGTCCAGTGCTAAGATCGTTATAAATTAACTTGTAACAAAAACGGCTCAGAATTGGCTGCCATGCCAAACTGCATATGCTTGCCTGTTCATATTATAGTGGTTTGTGAACATAACCACTTTAATAACAAGAGTGTTTATACTGGGATGGGTTGATTGTTGATAGGTGACACATAACTATTTCATAACATTCTGTTTAGTGTTTTTAAGGAGGAATCACATCTAGCCTTACCCTAGAGTTGGTTCACCCTCTGCCTATGTGAAAAATGATACGTGAAGTCAGACATTTTCTGTTTCTTTAGTGACGCTCGCACTGTGTTTGCGTACTTTATCACAGATGCAATAATACAATATTTGTGAAATACAAAATTTCAGATGTTCTTGTGTAGCAACACTTTTCATTCAATACTTGAATGTACTGCTTAATACATTGTCTATATGTAGGTCTACAAGAATAAAGTTCAACAGTATTTAAATATGAATACAGTGGGGTCTATATTTTTATCAGTTTTATTTTGATAAGCATGACACAATATAACATTAAGATTACACAAAAACAGTTTTGATTGTAATAACACGATTTTGTCAGCATTTGTGGAACTGAATTTGTCAGAATGAAGCACATCATCATAGTCATCAGTGTCACAAACTTAGGCCCCATTTACACTAGTGTGTTTCTGTTTTAAAAGCATAACTTTTGCTACGGTTATCTGTCATCTACACTACATCTGCGTTTTTGAATCTCGAAAACAGAGACTTTTGAAAACGTTGCAGACCCCGTTTTACTTTGAGAATTCCGAGGTTGCGCTTCGGTGTAAATGGACCAAAACGGAGACTTTTAAAAACAATGGTGTGGCTGCCCACATTACGCTACTGGAACACGACAATAACATACCAGGGCTGCGTTTCCCAAAAGCACTGTACGCCTGAGTTGATCGCAGAGACTGTTGGTGGCTATTGTATTACAATGCTTTTGGGAAATGCAGCCCAGAGCTGTCTCTCTCAATGGCTCTGTAACATACCAGCCTCGACGGCTGTGTAAACAATAGCACAGGGACGGAACTGCATGCTTTGCGGTCCTTTATAGCAGCCGTTGTGCAGTTAAACCCTGTATTGTATAATACTGCAGCTGTCTACATTCACAAATAGTTAACACTTGCATGCGCATGCCCAGTGTGCATGAACGGTCATTGGATGTGTTTTCCGTCATGTACTGTAGACGAGGATAGTTTTCATTTTAAAATGAAAATGCACTAGTGCAGGGGTTTTCAAACTTTATGATGCCAAGGACCCACAAATATGATGAACATTTTATGAGGGACCCCCTTCCTAAAACCCATCTATATATTTTTATGTATGAAAAAACATTTAAACTGTTGGATAAATAGTAAGTATGACATTATAAATACAGCATATCGTTTCCAAACTTAAATTGGCTATATTTAATGTTGGATGTATAAACCTGCAGAAGAACATTTGGTAACGCTTTTGTCAGACCACAGAAGGGAACAGACAGACAGGCAGGTTAGTGATAATGATGTTTATTTAAAGTAGAGTGTGGTGAACAGCGGGAACCAGGCGATGGGAAGTGGATGGTGACTTGCTGGACGTAGATGGTGAGGATTCAGTTCGGTATTCCTTGCAGGTGATGATGGAGACTAAGAAGGGAGATCGGGAACCAGGCAGACAGACAGGAGACGAGATGAGATGAGATGAGATGAGATGAGATGAGATGACATGATCACAGGTAGGTAGCGAGGTAAGGAGTCTGTGGTGAAACCATGTATACTGTGATGAGACCAGACAAGAAGTGAATGGTGAACGGTGTATATAAAGAGTCTATGATGAGGGTGATTGCTGGCAGGTGTGGGTGATGGTGGAGTGTGTGCAGGTAGTGAGCAGAGAGGATTATGAGAAGTGTAGTGAAGATGCGGTGAGTGAGCTGGTGACTGTGACATTCCTCTCCTCGGAGGCGTGTCCTCGCACCATAAGCTGGGGTGGGAGGGTGGGCGACCTGGAGGCTGACAAGGGTGAAACTCCAGGATACCCTGTAACTACACAAAACAAGAGGGGAACAAACACCACTTTGATTTACAGCCCGCAGATTCATACTTACCCTGTAACTATACAAAACAAGAGGGGAACGAACACCACTTTGATTTATAGCCCGCAGATTCATACTTACCCTGTAACTACAAGAAACAAGAGGGGAACAAACACCACTTTTATTTACAGCCCGTAGATTCATACTTACCCTGTAACTACATGAAACAGGAGGGGAACAAACACCACTTCAATTTACAGTCCGCAGATTCACACTTACCCTGTAACTACATGAAACCAGGGGAACAAACACCACTTTAATTTACAGCCCGTAGATTCACACTTACCCTGTAACTACATGAAACAAGAGGGGAACAAACACCACTTTGATTTATAGCCCGCAGATTCATACTTACCCTGTAACTACAAGAAACAAGAGGGGAACAAGCACCACTTTGATTTACAGCCTGCAGATTCATACTTACCCTGTAACTACACGAAACAAGAGGGGAACAAACACCACTTTGATTTACAGCCCGCAGATTCATACTTACCCTGTAAATACACAAAACAAGAGGGGAACAAACACCACTTTAATTTACAGCCCACAGATTCATACTTACCCTGTAACTACAAGAAACAAGAGGGGAACAAACACCACTTTGATTTACAGCCCGCAGATTCATACTTACCCTGTAACTACACAAACAAGAGGGGAACAAACACCACTTTGATTTACAGCCCACAGATTCATACTTACCCTGTAACTACAAGAAACAAGAGGGGAACAAACACCACTTTGATTTACAGCCCGCAGATTCATACTTACCCTGTAACTACACGAAACAAGAGGGGAACAAACACCATTTTGATTTACAGCCTGCAGATTCATATTTACCCTGTAACTACACGAAAAATAAAGGGGGAACAAACACCACTTTGATTTACAGCCCGTAGATTCATACTTACCCTGTAACTACACAAAACAAGAGGGGAACAAACACCACTTTGATTTACAGCCCGCAGATTCATACTTACCCTGTAACTACACGAAACAAGAGGGGAACAAACACCATTTTGATTTACAGCCTGCAGATTCATATTTACCCTGTAACTACACGAAAAATAAGAGGGGAACAAACACCACTTTGATTTACAGCCCGTAGATTCATACTTACCCTGTAACTACACAAAACAAGAGGGGAACAAACACCACTTTGATTTACAGCCCGCAGATTCATACTTACCCTGTAACTACACGAAACAAGAGGGGAACAAACACCATTTTGATTTACAGCCTGCAGATTCATATTTACCCTGTAACTACACGAAAAATAAAGGGGGAACAAACACCACTTTGATTTACAGCCCGTAGATTCATACTTACCCTGTAACTACACAAAACAAGAGGGGAACAAACACCACTTTGATTTACAGCCCGTAGATTCATACTTACCCTGTAACTACACAAAACAAGAGGGGAAGAAACACCACTTTGATTTACAGCCCGTAGATTCATACTTACCCTGTAACTACACGAAACAAGAGGGGAACAAACACCACTTCAATTTACAGCCTCCAGATTCATACTTACAATGTAACTACAAGAAAAAAACAAGAGGGGAACAAATACCACTTTAATTTACAGCCCGCAGATTCATACTTACCCTGTAACTACACAAATAATTACCCCTTAATTAAAAAAATACCTACAGTATAAATAATTTGTTAATTTTCCTTATAGTTACCCCTTTATTCCTCAAATATGACATATTGTTCCCATATACCTACACATACAGACTTTATAATAACTTTATAATTACAGAAAGTTACGCTGTAAATTTGTTTCACTTACGAAGTACTTTCCGGGCTGTAATCTAAAGTGTTACCGAACATTATTAATTAAACATTATTTGTATAAGTAACTTTCACAATAAATGTATGTAAGCAGCATCCGTACTGCGTTAAGGATACTGCCTAACAGTCCCAGTAAGCAAGATAAAGGAGGCTATAGTGAGGAAAAACTCACTAGAAAGATACAAAATTACATATACGATTCTGGAAAGTATGTATACAGCAAGAAAGGAGAGAAACATTTAGAAATGAAACCGTCCACGGACCCCAGTTTGAAAACCCCTGCACTAGTGTATACAGGGCCTTATTCAGTTGTGTTTTGTTTTCATGGACTTTTAGTTTGTTTTCATTCATCACAGGTGTTCCTTTGTTTGAATTCAAAGTACGACATGCTTTTCTAACCAGAATGCATTGCGTTTGTCAGGCACCAATTGATCTGCACAGCGAACGCAAATCAAATCATATAATTTCAGGATGAATGATGGTGTGCGTATGAGCTGGCTTTCAATTGCCGCGCTGCAAGTTATCATCATGTTTTGTCCATTGTTACAGTGGCAATGACAGGATGTCACGAGTAGCTAATAAACACAACAGTGCTTCTTGTTCTGCTGTACAAATCTGACAGAAACTGACATGTCACTTGCATCGCGGCTCCCCCTACTGTGTGGATCAGTTTCTTTATTGTTAAATTTTAAATTCTGCTTTCGTCATTTGCAATGTTTCCAGATGCATCTTTAGTGATTTTGCAACTGTTTACTGTCTTGTTGTTGTCCAAAGAGGTGGACTTAGGGGTTTTTGCAAAAAAAGCACACATGGACTTCAGATAGTAGACAGTTCTATTTGTTCAATTGTCAGAGTTCAATTTGTTAAATACCAATGAATTGACATTTTTGAAAATAAGGCATTTCAATACCTTACTAAATAACCTTTTCATTGCTCTTAAAGTGAAATTACTGAACCTAAACATAGGAGCCTGATAAAAAATGCTCATTTAAAAGAAAACATGTCAGACGGACTTAGAAGTTTTGCATCTGAACTCTTCATATCTAGGTCTTAATTTGCACATCTAAAAGTGCTTCCCGTGGCAAATGCACACCTTGAGCAGACTGTAAGTAAATTTTTATAAAAGTCTCTGCCAAATAACTTGACGTAAGCTGGTGGTCTGACCGTGGCTCACAGCTCCAGAGTTTCAGATGAATGGTTCAATAGTCAGTGTGTGGGCACAGCTCAACCCGATGCCACTGTGAGCCTGATATTTGCCATCTGTCTCATCAGCAGTGGCAGCAGCCAGCATGTACAACACTGCACCATAATGAGCCTTAATTACACCTAGAGCTGTACGGCAATAGAGGTCAAAATCAATGCCTTTACTGATGCTTTAACCAACCGACTGCCTTCCATCAGCTGGAGTTTAACTTGCCCTAGGGAGCTTTAAGACAAAATGTTCTCATAAAGACTGGGAAAACTGGCAAAATTAAAGAACTTTTCAGAAGGATGGTAGGTATTGTCTTTGCCCTCTGTGGATTTAATTTGCTTGCTCACAAAGCCACTGCCTTACATTTGATGCCACTCAATGAGCCGCAATACATTAAACCATTGTCAACAAATCAAAATACATTATTTTACTGTACGAAATTACTCTTAAATCTCGTAAAATCCTTTTTTATAGTGTTGGACTGCAAGATGTTCAGCAAGTGCAGTTTTTATTTTTCTGTGTTTACACATCCAATAACTATCCACATGAGCATTTTCTCTCTCTTCAGTTTCTCATTTCTTTTATTACTGGTGAAACGGTCACAGCGTTCTCATTTACCGGTAGTAATGAGTTTTAAATTAAATTCTCCTACTAAATGAATAAAAGGAAACCAAACATATACATGAGATCATTACATTGTGACTGAATATATGGCAAAATAACACCTGAATCTTTTTTTTTTTTATACGAAAAACATCAATAGTGTATGTGGCAATGGCCAAATGTGGCTTGCATTTGAAACCATTCAAATATTTTAAGCAATAATATAACAAAAAGATCAAACAATATGGCAGTGGGGTAATACAAATAAGCTTAATTACAAATAAAACAATCCAAAGCTGTGACTTTTTTTCATGGGACATAAATAAATAGGATGTCAGGTATTATGTTCATGTAAATCAATGTAAATCTTTCTCCTCCGTTACAGCTTTAAAATCTAAAATATGGAACATGGCAAGTTTGAATATGCAGAAGTTTGAGATTTGAGAGCTACTGATAGAGGTTTCACTATCCCTGCAAATAATGGGACAATTTGGACACTTTTTTTTTTTTTACTGAGTACTGCGAGTATCCTGAGGACAATCCTAATAAAGCAAGCAACACAGCATGGTATGTATCCTATACATCACAAACCACAGCAATAAAAACACACAAGCACATAACAGTAATCTCAGAGTCAATTGCAACAAACTGTTATTTCTTTGTACACACAACAAAAGCCGGTGTTGTGTAAGTAGGCATGAATGTGTGTTTACGTGTGTGTGGTTATGGGATTGTGACTGTTAACATTGCACAGCTCTGGATAATAACCGCCACGAGGGAAGCCATAATGGATTATTCTGCTCTTATGGCTTTTAGTGGTGCAGACGTTCTATGATGGGGATGGGGGTCTATTTGGAGGGCAAGAGTTGATATTGATTCAAGCCTTCAGATGAGAGTGCACATCAACGGAAATCAACAAGCGGTTCAAGTGCCTATCAGCTGAAACCTGACCCAGAGCCCAGTGATAATGACAATAATGACTTATCATTCATTTCCTCCCGTTCTTTCTTTTTAACATTCCCTTTTTCCTACCTACCTGTATCATTACATTGTACACATATGCAAGTTTGTTTTGATTGGCAATATTGTCATATTATTTTTATGGAGCATGTCAAGGAGGTCTAAAAATCATGGGCAAAATTAAGGAAGTTAAATTGGAAATAATTCAAAGTTAATGCAATCTGGGAAATGGAGAGTTCTCCCATCTGGATCCACAAAAGTCGAATTATTAAAGATGATCTGTCTATCTATCTATCTGTCCGTCCGTCCGTCCGTAACCCAACCGCTGGGTTAAAACAACCCTTTTACTGGGTTAAAGCAACCCAATCGCTGGGTTAGTCCATTTTCAACCCAACTTGGGTTGTTTTTAACCCAGCATTTTTTAGAGTGTATTATTATTATTATTTTGATGATCTCATCAGGAAACTTTTAAGAAGAGTGGTAGATGTTGCCTCACACCTCTGTGAATTTCATTGCTTGCTCACAAAGCCAAAACATGCTGTTTTGAGAAAGTTCTTGCCATTTTTGTCAGACGGCAGCTTTCAACAACAAGAATGGCTCAAGGCCAGTCTGAAAGAGGTTAGAGTCAGTGGACAGAATGTCACTTGACAAATGAGTGAGCAGCGGTGCAAAAAAAGAGAGAGATGTACATATTGAATTGCTTCTTGCATTTAAAAACAGCTAGATGAAGTGCAACGAATGGAACGAAATGCAAAGCTTGTAAGAGACTACCCCCCCTCCCCTCAAACTGTTGTTGCAATGACCAAAGACGTTCAAGCATCTGGAAGGGAGAGAATTGTTCCACATTATGCATACATTCATGTATATTCATGCCTGTAAATGCACAATTTTAGATTTCCTCAGTGGAGCCAAAATGAAAATGATTATTAGTGATGGCTGTTTCTGTTGCATGTCCACTTCCACCATTGCTCACCAGGGTGATGTCCCTGGATGTCCCCCCTTTTTATTTTTTATTTTTTTGCTTCATGCCTCAAAATGAGAGCGAGAGAGAGAGTCTGCAAAGAGTAGACACTGCAAACAGAGAGGGGTTTGACAGCTCAGGAAGGAGAAGTAATTAATTGCTGAAACAAAGTCTGCCAAAGCAAAGTCTGCCAATAGAGGATATGTTTATTTTATTTTTATTTATATATGTATTTATTTTTTTCTTTAATATGGTTACTCAAGGTCCTGCATCAACTCAATAAATCCTTACCACCACAGTCATTAGAGAAGAGGAAATTGATCCATTATTTCAAAGTCCTCCTTTGGCAAGTGGCCACAACTCCATATCCTGTGCTGCCACATCCTGAATATTCTGCTGAAGAAACATAATCATGATCCACCCATACACTGAACAATGACATTTTTGTTGTTGTTGTTGTTGTTCTAATGCTATTATGGCACTCTCAAAAAGAAAACTTACCTCCCTAAGCAGTTTCACTTGCTGTAAAATAACTGACTTGACTCAGGTAGAAGCAAATTGGAAAAAGTTTAGTGATACAGCAAAGCATGCAAGATTTTCCAAAGTGTCTAAATTACAGCCTGTGCATTCCTAAAAATAAACCATCATCAGAGAGATGAAAGTAAAATAAAAGACCTGCTTTTTATGCTTACTGTTTTACATGCATTGGTAAAGAAAGTAAGGCATGTTATTTGATCTCATCAGTTCAACAAGTCTCAGTCTCAAGCGACACACCCTGTCCAGTCTGTTGACAAACTATCTGAGACAAAAAGGAAAAGGAAGAGAAAAAGAAGGAAAAAAGGCAAGCAATTTAGCAATCTAATAAGCACTCTGATACGATGCAAAGTGTTTTGCAATTATGAACCTACCCACGTTTGCCTGGTTATTGGCATCAAGTGATGTTCAGAGGTTTGTTTGAGTTATTATCACTTATTAGTCTCGTGTAGCCAGATCTTCAGACTGACGGCAGAAGGTCTGGACTTTCACTGGTCCAAGAGGACGTTTTACTGACATGTAACGCAACCAGTCACAGTTGGTTTTGTTCCGCGTCATGCTTAGTGGCCTGAAAATGTAAAGTCGATGTCCCTCCAATAACCAACACCAGACTGCCGTGCATCTATAAACTATTCATTCAAGAAGTTTACTGCAACAATGGAGCCGCGAACTTCACATTCTTTTGAAAAAGAAAAAAAGAATTCCTGATAAGCGCTCATTGTCACAGTTGTAAACACGACGGCGTTCTTCTTCCACGAGGGAGTTTGCGGCACTTGTTTCCAGGCGGACCGTTAAAGAACGCAACACACACGTCTCGCGGACATCCTGTAGAATTCAACCAGATTAATCAGATGACGACTTCGAAACTCCTTAAGTGTTTCCAAAAAAGTGTACCATATGCATCAGACATTCAACCAATGGTCCGTGGGCGTCACATCTGAGGCTGAGACTAGGCACTTATTAGCAAGTAAACTACATATACATTAGCAGAACACTTCAAAACAATGGTTTTCTTACTCAGTATTTCTCTTGCTTTCCAGTACAAATATCTAAACATTCTTAAATCAATATACATTTACTTGAGAAATAGATAAGTATTGTTTTCTAATTTGTATATATATATATATATATATATATATATATATATATATATATATATATATATATATATATATACATATATATACATATATATATACACTCACCTAAAGGATTATTAGGAACACCTGTTCAATTTCTCATTAATGCAATTATCTAATCAACCAATCACATGGCAGTTGCTTCAATGCATTTAGGGGTGTGGTCCTGGTCAAGACAATCTCCTGAACTCCAAACTGAATGTCAGAATGGGAAAGAAAGGTGATTTAAGCAATTTTGAGCGTGGTATGGTTGTTGGTGCCAGACGGCCGGTCTGAGTATTTCACAATCTGCTCAGTTACTGGGATTTTCACGCACAACCATTTCTAGGGTTTACAAAGAATGGTGTGAAAAGGGAAAAACATCCAGTATGCGGCAGTCCTGTGGGCGAAAATGCCTTGTTGATGCTAGAGGTCAGAGGAGAATGGGCCGACTGATTCAAGCTGATAGAAGAGCAACTTTGACTGAAATAACCACTTGTTACAACCGAGGTATGCAGCAAAGCATTTGTGAAGCCACAACACACACAACCTTGAGGCAGATGGGCTACAACAGCAGAAGACCCCACCAGGTACCACTCATCTCCACTACAAATAGGAAAAAGAGGCTACAATTTGCACAAGCTCACCAAAATTGGACAGTTGAAGACTGGAAAAATTTTGCCTGGTCTGATGAGTCTTGATTTCTGTTGAGACATTCAGATGGTAGAGTCAGAATTTGGTGTAAACAGAATGAGAACATGGATCCATCATGCCTTGTTACCACTGTGCAGGCTGGTGGTGGTGGTGTAATGGTGTGGGGGATGTTTTCTTGGCACACTTTAGGCCCCTTAGTGCCAATTGGGCATTGTTTAAATGCCACGGCCTACCTGAGCATTGTTTCTGACCATATCCATCCCTTTATGACCACCATGTACCCATTCTCTGATGGTTACTTCCAGCAGAATAATGCACCATGTCACAAAGCTCGAATCATTTCAAATTGGTTTCTTGAACATGACAATGAGTTCACTGTACTAAAATGGCCCCCACAGTCAACAGATCTCAACCCAATAGAGCATCTTTGGGATGTGGTGGAACGGGAGCTTTGTGCCCTGGATGGGCATCCCACAAATCTCCATCAACTGCAAGATGCTATCCTATCAATATGGGCTAATATTTCTAAAGAATGCTTTCAGCACCTTGTTGAATCAATGCCACGTAGAATTAAGGCAGTTCTGAAGGCAAAAGGGATTCAAACACAGTATTAGTATGCTGTTCCTAATAATCCTTTAGGTGAGTATATATATATATATATATATATATATTATTATTATTATTATTATTATTAAAACAAGGAAAAATATATGCTAATGAGGAAAAGGAAAATTCCTTTTTATTACCCCCACTAGCAGATATTATGCTTAATTTGATACATAATATTTTTTACATAGATTTCTATGCCGAAATGTAAAAACATGTGCATGTAAAAACAAAGCAAATTATGATTGGTCGCTTATATGCTTTACACTTATGAACCAGTTCATGACTGCATAATGGACAAAACCTTACATAATTGTGCATATGTTATGTGTGCAGCCACTGCCAAGTCTATAAAACCAAAGAGGCTTTGCATATGAACTCAAAAAGCTCTAATATGAATAATGTGTACACAAACCCAGTTTACACTGTAAATTAAATTCTGCTATTTAAAGAGACCACTCTGAACATGACAGCACCACTCCGAAGCTATTACCGGATGCTGGCCGCACAACACGTAAAGGTTTATGGCAAGCATCAAATGAGGACAACTATTACACATGCTGTCACACGGAGGAGGAGCAAGCGGAATTGAGTGACTTGCCGTTTCATGCCATCAATCAGCCATAAAAGGCAAGAGGGAGTTCCGCCGCTTACATTGTATACATACAGAAATTATACATTAGTTTCTGCATGGCCTGGTGCCTCTTGGCTAAAGAAACAGTTGCAGCGAAGTGATGTATGATGTCGTAACTTATCGAATTGCTCCGCACCATTTCTTCGTTAAACATACATGCAGGAAAGACACGGCGCTGTAAATCTCAGAGCCTGCTGGCCAAACTGGGAGGGCATGAATTGAAGTGGATTAAAGTTGTTTTTCATCATCGCGGGTGCGCTGACAGGAACGAGAGGGTTCGCCATTACCAAACAAAGCTGTATAAAGTTCTTATATGGTGCACAGAGGCTGGGGCCAACAGTTTGATGGCCGACTTACTTTTATGTTTATCTTTTCTCCACTATAAAACTATGAAAGGCTCTGCTGATTGGGCAATTGAAACGCATACCTGAAGCTGATGGCATGGCAGCCATGTTTTAATTTGAGACAGCCTTCAGGCCGGCCTGCTTTTTATTGGTCCATTTGCAGAGTGTAGCTATTTATGAGCAATAAAATGGTGCCGAGCCCCAGTTGAGCTGAGGGCTACTCTAGTTTAACTAGTGTCGTCTATTAATGTAATTTTGCCCCAACCTGACTTCCCATCCCAAAGGAACTTCCAATGGAGGTAGATTTTCTAAAATGCTCTTTAGAGGGCTACATTAGTAAAACATCGTCTTGCTCACTATTACTAAATTATGATGGTATTGGCGAGATAAAATAGCTTAGTATAAGATGCTTCAGGACAGCACATGAAGCAGGCTACCTCTAAAAACAGCATATATAAAATGAAACATACTCTACACAAATATGCAAATGCAAATACAAATGTTTGGCCAGAGAATTGCAAGTGTGTGGTCATGGAATAGCTCAACCCCAAAATTAAAGTGATGTAATTTACTCAGCCTCATGTCATTCCAAACTTGCATGACTGAAGATATTTTGAAGAACACTGGACTGCATATTCTTCAAAATGTCTTCATTCATGTTCCACAGAATCCTTTAAATTCCACAGATTCCTTTCCAGATTAAATTAAAAATAATTTAGAATGAAGAAACTTCTCAGTTTCTCATACCTTGTGTAAAGAGTTTGTAGAACCCTGGTTTAATTTGAAGCAAAGATATTTGCGACAATAGCAGAGGTACTTGCGGCAGCGCGGTGTCGTGAGAAATGAATTACAAATGAGAAAGCTTTGAGCATTATCTGTGCATTTAAATTGACTAAAAATATATCTAATTAATGTATCAAAAGGTAATTGGAATCAAGTTAGCACATGAGGACTCAAAAAATACACAAGGCACAGGTCTCTGCACCTAATTAACGCTGACAAATTTGAATAGTGTGTATTCAGCCTTCCAAACATAAATCTATTCAGTCTCTTTTCCCCCCATACTCTAATGGCTACAGAACTGTCGTATTCATTTACCCTTTAAAACGTGGAAAAAAAAGTCTGGCTCGACATAGAGTGGATAAGTTCAATAACGGTAATTCTGTCACCTTTGTTCTCTCACACGCACATCCCACATTAACATTCTGAAAGAGAAGAAAGCCTTTGATTTGTGGAATGTCTGTATTCAAACTGGGAAATGCCTTTTACATATTAATTGGGATCAGCCGACTGGCGAGAAAGGGACCTGTTCCGGTTCCGTTGCGCCCTCTGTCTCTATCCTTCAACCTCTGGCACTCATCCGCCCGTTACACACAGCCATAATAACTTGAAAGGAAGACGAAGGATTCTGGAGACAGACATGGCATTACGCTGCTTTAAACAGAAGATTAAAGTCTGGGGGATATAAAGGCAAATTTTCCATCCATATGGGATGTCTGCAATGGAATTTTCTAATTTAGAGTTTATAAAGTGAGTTTACCAGCCCTCCTGTGGTCAGCTATTGAACACTCTGAGTAACCGTAACTGTGAGAATAGTCGTCCATTGGTCTACTTACCTAGTTATCTGTCTATCAGTCTATGTAGGGATGGGACATTTAAAGAATTAAAGAATTCCAGTCCTTTAATGGCACCATTAACAATTCTTTTAGTACTTTTAAGAAATTAAAACTGGCAAAAAAATAAATGCTATGCATTGCCAAATTACACATTTAAATAATTAAAAAAATATATATTTTTTTAATGTTGAGACTGCCCTTTGTGTGCCAAGTTTCATAAATTTCCTGCATGCGGTTCCATGGGCTGCCATAGACTCAATAGAAGAAGAAGAAAAACAGTAATAACAATAATAATAAGCAAAACTTTTTTAAATACTTTTTTACAATCTGTTAATTGGCCTTAATTAGTTTAAACAACAAAACAACAACACACACACACACACACACACACACACACACACACACACACACACACAAAAGTGGTATATATGCTTTTATTCAGCACAGACACATTTGATTGATCAAAAGTTAATGCTCTTCTTTTGTCTTTTGAACTTTCCATTCAGAATCCTGAAAAAGTGTCATGGTTTCCACAAGAATATGAAGCAGCACAATTGTCTTTAACATTGATAATAAGAAATGTTTCTTGAGCAGCAAATCAGCATACTACAATGATTTCTGAAGGATCATGTGACACTGAAGACTGGAGTAATGATGCTGAACATTCAGCTTTGCTTTCACAGGAATAAATTAAACTTTTAAACCATAAAAAAAACACCTTTGAATGGTAGTATATCTGACATGTGTGATTATGTTTAAATCTAAATACTGTCCACAAGGCACTAAGTTCCTACACTTCAAAAAAAGATTTTCCTATTTCTTTTGGAGAAAGACTTCGCTGAGCTCTGTTGTGAACAGCAGTGATCAAAATAATAATTTGTAAAATGATGAGTAAGATTGAACACTTTGAGGGTGACTCCTATATGTGAACTTTTATCATGAGTCTGCACACTAGGAGCGTCTACCTAAAGGAGGTTCCCCAAGGGCCGCCCGCCGCATGGACAGGCTGACAGATGAGAGTTCAAACAGAGGGGAGAGACTGTGTAAGAGAGGAAAGGGGAGAGAACAAGGAGGACATATGAAGACAGGCATGGGGACATCACCCCAGTGGAAAGGACTGAAAGTGGGTGCGTGCGATGGGTAGCTATCAATAATAAGACAAAGGTAGTTCTGACAGCTGCAAAGAACCTGACAAGAGGTTACCGGTGAGAGTGTGTGCGTGCGTGGTTCAGGTCAACCCTACGTTATGAGGACAAAATGTGCCCACAAAGATGGCAATATCCAAAATCTTTGTCTGTATAGGTACATTTTTTTGGTCCCCATGAGGACAATCTGACTAAATTATGTTTTTTGAAAATGTAAAAACTGTAACACTCTCACAACGGTCTCCTTTAAAGCTAGAGACTCTGGATCGCTCACATTTGTTTCCTCTGAAGATTCAGAAGAGATCTCAACAACATCACATATTTTTATCCTATAGCTAGAGACTCTGTCCATAATCTATTCATTTTCAAACAAAGACCCTGAGTGTGACTTTGTTTTACATACCTTAAGAACGACAAAATCAAGCCCATTGTTTGTGTGTGCGTTTAGATAGATAATGTTACAAAAGTCACAAAAATCTCATTCAACTGAGATGAAGGGAACAATGTTTTATTAATGAGGACAACATCAAATGGAGTTCGAACGGACACCAAATACCCTATGAGGGTTAAAGGAATAAAGGAATATTTCAAACTGTAATTCAGAGCACATGAACTTGTAAACTGATTATCAATTAAAACATTATTCCCAAGAAAACATGTTTCCAACATTATTGCAGTAAAATGTGTTAAAAGTCACCCACATGTTCACTTAATTGTGATTTCCATCATAGAGTTGCAAGAAAAAGTATGCAAACCGCTTGCAGAATCTGTGAAAATGTGAATAATTGTAACTAAATAAGAGAGATCAGACAAGATGCATGTTATTTTTTATTTTGGTACTGTCCAGAATAAGATATTTTACATTAAAACATTTTTTACATATAGCCTGGGAAAACCCAGACAACTTCCGGCAAATTTAGATTTGCTCTGCAAGTTAGTCTGGCAAAGAGCCCATTCAGGCCCATTTCTAATCCCTCGAAATCGCGGCACCAATCAGAAATGTTGGGGTGGGCTTTACACGATGATGACAGCGCAGCGACGGTGAAGCAGATTTTGTACATTACAAAGATGGATGCCGCCGTGGAACATCACTCGCTCGAATCAGCTATCGCATCTGTTTTAAGCGATTTAAACTTTTCCTTTTCGTTAAAAACAGAGAATTGCTGTCAGAGTCTCAGATGTTTCTCTGTCGCTCTGCATACGTCATCTCCTTCATCGCTCTGATTGGATTTAGGTCTATCCAATTGCGCCCAGAGGCATTTGAGCGACGTCCGTTGGTGACGCCCCTTTGTAAATGATTGGTCTATGAAGCTTTGACAGAACATAACTCAGTTACTACTGAGAATGGTCTGGTTTTAACTAGGCTAGTTTGCATATAGTCCACAAGACAAAAAAAAAATAAAAAAATAGCTGAATTTATTCAAATGACCCATTCAAAAGTTTATAAACCATTGATTCTTAATACTGTGTGTCGTTCCCTGGATGATCCATGGCTGTTTGGTTTTTTTTTATGTGTGATGGTTGTTCTTGAGTCCTGTGTTTGTCCTGAGCAGTTAAACTACCCAACGTTCTTCAGAAAAATCTTCCAGGTCCTGCACATTCTTCAGTTTTCCAGCATCTTTTGCATATTTGAACCCTCTCCAGCAGTGACTGTATGATTTTGAGATCCATCTTTTCACACTGTTAAAAAAATTTAAACACAATAATAAAAATTTGGACATCATCCTCCTGTTCAAAAGTTTTCATCCCCCAGCTCTTAAAGCATCAGTGAATGTTTCAGCCTTTTTTAATAGTTGTCCCTCAAATGTCTTCAGTGTGAAAAGATGGATCTCAAAATCATACAGTCACTGCTGGAGAGGGTTCAAATATGCACAAGATGCTGGAAAGCTGAAGAACTTGCAGGGCCTGGAGGATTTTTCTGAAGAACGTTGGGCAGTTTAACTACTGGACTCAACACGGGACTCAAGAACAACCATCACACAAAATAAAATAAAAAACAGCTGTGGATCATCCAGGGAATGACACACAGTATTAAGAATCAATGGTTCATAAACTTTTGAATGGGTCATTTTAACAAATTAAGCTTTTTTAATTTTTTTTTTTTTTTTTATAGTCTTGTGGACTATATGTAAACTTTTTTATGTAAAATATCTTATTCAGGACAGTACTAAATAAAAATAATTTTGTATGATCTCCCTTATTTTGTTAAAATTATTCACATTTTCACAGATTCTGCAAGCGGTTCATATACTTTTTCTTGCAACTGTATGTGAGCATATCATTTTATCCGACACATACAATTCTAAACAGTAAGATTGAAAAATAAGGGGAATGTGTCAGAAAAGAGAACTCTTGTGAGCAAGAAAAATATGAGAAATATGAGTATACTAATGATTATCTCAGGCTCACATAAATAATTTCTCATGTAAATACCGCTTTGTTTTCCTGAAGACTGTTAAGAAACCATTTGCAATGCTCTGTCTGCCATTACACTGACACAGCATTTTATCATGATGAAGAGTGATTTCCGTCTCATAAATATGATGACAATAACAACTACAGTATTATAACAGCCACCGGAATGATATCGCTAATGTGAATATTAAGGAAAGATACGAGCCATTAATCATCTTCTTTTCAGCTCATATTAATTTAGTGAGCAGAGCGTCAGCTAAAATATGTCGGTGTACTATGCGGATTTAGGATATGCGTCTTTGGGAAAATGGGGGACGGATTTCTCTGAAACTCCAGAAGTCAATTTGTGGGGGGGTGGGGGGGGGATCTATTCATCTCAGAGGGAATCAAAAAAGAGCAGAAAAGAAGACTGAGAACAGAAAGGCTGTGGACAAGATGAAGGAAGATGAAAAGCGTAATCGCTTCACTAAAGGTATCTTTGTGTTCTATAAATAAAAATGTGTTTTAAAAAGTCTAAAAAATGTATTGTGGTGGGAAACTTTATAGGCACCTAATGATTTAATCCAAATATGAATTAACCTCTATTCCAATTCCAAAACGTTTCTTGATGCTTTACACAATTCAAATTGTGAGCTTTTGTGGATTGAGCCAGAATTGTTTGTAATAAAAAAAGAAACACAATAGGTGAATCGATTTTGTCTCCCGCCTATAGTGGGTGCAGAATGTACATGGATACAAACTCTATAGATCGAGCCAAATTTGATAAGAATATATTTGCATTTATATGAGCGAGGCAGAAATGAGATTACTGAGAAATGAAAGTTACTGCCCTAACTGTGCACCTGATAAAGCACCGGCAGACTGTCTGTTCTTTTGTGTGATTCACATAAATATTCTTTCAGTACAATTGTGCTTTTGATGACTAGGGCATGATAAAACTGCTCAAAAAATGAATTAAAATCAAACGGACTAAAAAATAGACTGAAAACACTAAAATACATAATATTCTTACCATGTCAGACGGTAGATGGTCCGAACCCAATTCCGCCCACCGCCCACCGCCCACCTCCTCTGGTCCTGCAAATTTCTATTCACATTTAAAGGATTATGCCACCCAAGAAAATAAAGATGTGGACATCATTTACGCACCTTAATGCACCCAAACCCATATAACTTACAAGCTTCAAAAAAGATGCAAAAGCACCATAAAAGTATTATAAAGAAAACTGGTTTATATTGGCTTGTGCTATATTCCAAATCTTCTGCAAAGATTGTGAAAGAATTGTATAAAGAACACATTGGAATTTAAGCTGCCATTCACTGATAATATTTCCCTCCAATGAGCTGTTAACCTCTGCAATGAGATCACTGTTTCAGTGAGTTCAACTCAAGAACCATATCCATTTGATTTGTGAATGAATGAATTATTCGTTTTTTGTGAACTGTATCAACCGATTCATTGAAAAGATACAACTCAAAGATTTTCAGTAAACAATTGAATTTCAATTTTGTTTCTCGCACAAAGTTATCGTCTACTGACGAAGCTGTCAGTAGACTTGATATACACTCACCTAAAGGGTTATTAGGAACACCTGTTCAGTTTCACATTAATTATCTAATCAACCAATCACATGGCAGTTGCTTCAATGCATTTAGGGGTGTGGTCCTGGTCAAGACAATCTCCTGAACTCCAAACTGAATGTCAGAATGGGAAAGAAAGGTGATTTAAGCAATTTTGAGCATGGCATGGTTGTTGGTGCCAGACGGGCCGGTCTGAGTATTTCACAATCTGCTCAGTTACTGGGATGTTCACGCACAACCATGTCTAGGGTTTACAAAGAATGGTGTGAAAAGGGAAAAACATCCAGTATGCAGCAGTCCTGTGGGCGAAAATGCCTTGTTGATGCTAGAGGTCAGAGGAGAATGGGCCGACTGATTCAAGATGATAGAAGAGCAACTTTGACTGAAATAACCACTCATTACAACCGAGGTATACAGCAAAGCATTTGTGAAGCCACAACACACACAACCTTGAGGTGGATGGGCTACAACAGCAGAAGACTCTACCACTCTTCTCCACTACAAATAGTAAAAGAGGCTACAATTTGCACAAGCTCACCAAAATTGGACAGTTGAAGACTGGAAAAATGTTGCCTGGTCTGATGAGTCTCGATTTCTGTTGAGACATTCAGATGGTAGAGTCAGAATTTGGCGTAAACAGAATGAGAACATGGATCCATCATGCCTTGTTACCACTATGCAGGCTGGTGGTGGTGGTGTAATGGTGTGGGGGATGTTTTCTTGGCACACTTTAGGCCCCTTAGTGCCAATTGGGCATCGTTTAAATAACGCTTGGCCTACCTGAGCATTGTTTCTGACCATGTCCATCCCTTTATGACCACCATGTACCCATTCTCTGATGGCTACTTCCAGCAGGATAATTCACCATGTCACAAAGCTCGAATCATTTCAAATTTGTTTCTTGAACACGACAATGAGTTCACTGTACTAAAATGGCCCCCACAGTCACCAGATCTCAACCCAATAGAGCACCTTTGGTATGTGGTGGAACGGGAGCTTCATGCCCTGGATGTGCATCCCACAAATCTCCATCAACTGCAAGATGCTATCCTATCAATATGGGCCAACATTTATAAAGAATGCTTTCAGCACCTTGTTGAATCAATGCCACGTAGAATTAAGGCAGTTCTGAAGGCGAAAGGGGGTCAAACACAATATTAGTATGGTGTTCCTAATAATCCTTTAGGTGAGTGTATGTTGCATTTTTTCATTTCAATATTATGGTGATTTTGTGTGTTCTTTTGGAACCTGTTTGTTATAATTGCATTTTTTTTATTTTTATTTTTTAAATAAATCATACGGCAGGGCTGTGCTATTAATCGTAATTGATTTTAAAATTTTGGTTTTGGCTTCAAACGATTATAAAAAAAAAAAAAAAAAAAAAACATAGTATGGGGGGAAAAAAATACTATGGAAGTTAATGGGGCCCCATCAACTGTTTGGTTATCAGCATTCTTCAAAATATCTTCTTTTGATTTCAGCAGAAGAATGAAATTCATACAGGTTTGGAACAACTTGAGGGTGAGTAAATGATGACAGCATTTTCATTTTAGGATGAACTATCCCTTTAACATCCAAATCAGCCGAATAAGTGAGTTGTAAAATGCATACTGTTGCTAAACAGCGTGACATGCTTGATATTAAACAGTGTTATTAAAAGCGTATTAAGCTGCGAAAGAAACAGGGCGGAACGTGCATAAGCAAAGTAGCCTATACTGTGGGCTTTGGATGCGCGCCTAAACAGTCAAATAAGAAAAATGATGAAATGCCATTTTGGTAAGTATCCTCGCAAATACAGTCGTTTATGTCTTAAGTGAATGTAAACCGTTGTGAAAGAAAACGTGTGTAACAGTATATTGGATCCGTGCAGCTCTTAAAGTGACAGCAGCCTAATAAATTTGCTGCAGTCATTATTGTTAATCAAACAACAAAAGACAAAGATAAAATCACTCATTGCTCTTGAATAACTTTTGTAGTGTTAATAAGGATTGGTCTATTTTTTTTTTTTTTTAATGTATACAGCAGTGTTATTTTACATTTGATTACTTTATTAAATTTCTGTTGTAGGCTGTTACTTAAGTTAGTACATCTTCCTGAAAAACATAAAGCACTGTTTATGTCATTTGTATTTTGTTCTGTTGTATTTATTGTTGGTTTTGTTTGTAATTCATTTCTTGGTTTTTATTGTATTGCTGACCGTTTACTTGTCTTCTGTAACTGTTTTGAGGAGTTTTTTTGTACATTAATTAACCTAGTATCAGTTTTTGCTGAAGTTTCGATAATTTTGATATTTCACTGACATTTGAAATTACTAATATCATGAAATAAGATCATATCATATCATATCATCCATAATCATGTTAAATAATCATGATTTCAATATTGACCAAAATAATCATGATTAAGATTTTTGCCATAATCGAGCAGCCCTATCATATAGTTTTGGAACAACATGACAGTACAAATGGGTGAACTATTCAGTAAAAAAAAAAATATTATTTTAAATTTTTTTGTACTTTGGTTGTACTACAAAAATTACGCACATAACAATACTTACATTGGTCTGCTGTTGATGAAATGGAAGAGATGCGAAGAAAGTCAGTATTCTATACATTTACATTTATGCATTTGGCAGATGCTTTTATCCAAAACGACTTACATTGCATTCAAGGTACACATTTTTACATTTTGTAAGTTCTTGCTTTCCCTGGGAATCGAACCCATGACCTTGGCGTTGTTAGCACTACGCTCTTATTGTTTGAGCTACAGGAAAGCTATATACAAGCTATAAAAAATATACAAAAATGGAACCGGTTTTCGAGAAGAACTTCAAAGTATATAACATAGTCAGACAAAACTGCTTTTTTTCTCTAAAGATTACTCTTTTCTGTCTGTCTGTCTGTCTGTCTGTCTGTCTGTGTGTGTGTGTGTGTGTGTGTGTGTGTGTGTGTGTGTGTGTGTGTGTGTGTGTGTGTGTGTGTGTGTGTGTGTGTGTGTGTGTGTGTGTGTGTGTGGGTGGGGGGTGCAGGTGAATTCTTCTGATCCCACGGTTGCTGACTCACAGGGTTGTTTCATCAGTGTCTGAGCGCTCCATAATGGTTGAGCTGCAGGAGTGATGGGCTCAGAAACTGAACACACAACACCAAGAGAGACGAAAGGCAGATAGAAAAGAAATGCACTGCAGGACTGCTTGGCAGAGAAGAAACAGTTATTTAGGAAAAATTAGGACTAGGAAATTGAGACAGAGAAAAAGAGAGAGGTAGAGAACCAAAAAGAAAATTTGGATATTGGAACAGCAATGGAAAACGAAGGTTTACGGGGCAGGATGATGTTTACAACCCTACACTTATCAAATATATCAAATCTTAAAACATCATAACAGTCTAATACAGTTGTTCTCAACCTTTTGATTACAAGGCTTCCCATTGTCCACAACAATATTTGAAGGCCCCATGACTTCCAGTTGTTAGTGTTTTTGTTAGTGACTGGATAAAATGCAGTATACTTCAGTTTTGTTTTGTTGCATGGACCGATTTTATGGAGCGCCTGCTCATTATATTTTTTTGTTTTTGTTTTTTTGTGGAAGACAGAAAATCATATGGGATTGTACACAACAACATTTGAAGGCCCCATGACTTTTCCAGTTGATTTACTGGATAAGGATCAAGGATAAAGATTTTTCAAGATTTTAACCTGATAAAATATTGCAGCTTAGCTTAATTGTAAAAATGTATAGTCATAATAAAAATATAATTAGAATATTTAATTAATTTGCATTACCTTTCCATGTAAAACAGTTTGCAAATTAGGCTACCTCATTTATTCAGTAAATATATCTTGATTTTCAGTGGTTTTGGCTTATTTCTTATTAAATAATGTCATTTTGAGGCTCCCTTGTGTAACATGTATGTTATGTTTTAGTTTTGTTTTCTCTCTGTTTGCTCTGTTCCTGCTTGTCCTTTCATATTTGTTCCATTGGTTACTCACACTCTAGTTTGTTGCTATGGTTAATAATAACTACTGATTACTAGACTCTGTTCACCAGTGTTCATCTAGACATTTGGTGAACTGCATGTCCCCATACACCATCTGCCCGGTCGAGGAGGCTTTTACCAGCCCCTCTCCAGATCTAGAGCCCATCCAACCATCACCCTGCTTCATGGAGCGAATGTCAGAGCCCACCGCAGACAGAGGACTTGAGCCTTCCGCGGTGCATTAGCCAGAGACTGAAAGGAGGATGGAGCCAACCATCCCCCTGGAGCCCGAGCCTTGCAAAATATCTGACCGGGTGCGTGAGCCGGCTACATTGTCTGTCCCTGTGGGGTTGGTTCCACCCAGTTCTAAGTCTCCTGTGCCCCACTTGTGTCATCAGAGCTCCCACCCAGACTCCCTGTCCCACTCTTTTCCCAAAAGCAACCGGTTCCTCTGTTCCTGTTCACCTATGTTCATCTAGTTCCCTTTGTTTGTTCCTTGCATTTAAGCCATGAGTTTCCCTAGTTCATTTGTCAGTTATCATCGATATTAAGTGGTTGTTTATGTATCTCCTGAGTTTTGTGGATTAATAGAAACCGTTCTTTCTAATAAACTTTGTTGTGTGTGCTTCAATGCAGCAACCTCACTGACACCTTGGAAGTTTGCTTCCAACCGTCCCCATGGTTGAGAGTGACTAGTCTAAAACAAATCACAGCAAAAATCTCACAATTTTATAGGAAGCTATAAGAAGTAAATATTATGTTCACAATTTTAGTTTGACACTTGACTGTAAACACATTTTTTACTTTAAATAAACATTTGTTGTATTTTAAAACAGTATATTCCAGTCACACATTTTGCCGATTTAACATATTTTGTAGATCCTGGAACATTCCTCTCTGAAAATGTGATCATAACCATATCCCTACCCCTAAACCTAAACCTACCCATAAGTTATCCCTAAAATCTGAGGGAAATTATTTGGAAATGAAATGGTTAAAAACACTGATGTAGAAGCAACTAACCCTAGTTGTAAGTTTAAACTTGACATAAAGATTCAAGATTCAAGAGTTTTATTTGTCACATACACAGTTATATACAGAATATACAACCGGCAGTGAAATGTAAACAGGTCCGCTCCATGGACAGTGCAAATTCACAGTTAAAAACACAAGGAGGAAATTATAATAGAAATTATAATAGAAATATATATATATATATATATATATATATATATATATATATATATATATATATATATATATATATATATATATATATATATATATACAGTAGAATTATAAATAATCAAGTCAAGTAGAAAAGAAATAAAAATAAAAATAAACAAGTGGAATAAAATAAGTGGAGTAAACTGTGCAGTGAAAAACTGTAGACTTATAAATATGTGGTTAACAAATGTACAAAGAGTATAATCTGCAAATAGGTTTATAACAGGTTGTTACACAGTAACAACGAGAACAGAACAGAAAGTGCAGTGCAATGTCAGTGTATCGATTGTCACGTGATGTTAATTGACTGAGTTCAGGAGTCTGATGGCCTGGGGGAAGAAGCTCCTCCTGAGTCTCTCAGTTTTGGCCATCAGGCTTCGGAAGCGCTTACCAGATGGCAGCAGCGTGAAATGAGGGTTTGCAGGGTGATTAGAGTCCTTGATGAAAAAGTAAAATAGTAAATAAAAGCAGTCTTCGCGGAGCGACCTGAATGGCGACCGAACACGGCGGCGCCATCTTGGCAATAATGTAAACGTGTGCCTCAAATCTGTTTGGTTGAAAGGAATGTTGTTCCAGGATTCAGGAACATGTTGAACTTGGTGAAATCAGGTTCTGCATTCAAATCACAGTTTGCTCTGTAAGCAATAGCCAACTAATCAAAGACACATTTCCTTAAGTGTTTTAAGTGTTACTTCTAGCACCAGCTCTTGTAAAAAAAATAAATAAATAAAAAATAAATAATTACTCATGTTAGGATTCCACAATGATTATCTTTTTTTGATTATCTAATACCGTTAGAACATGCTTATTTTCTCTCAGCAGGCTTAGGGGCAGTTTTCTATGGATTATTTGATTTATCATCACAGAAATCAAGTGATGCTCTGCATTCAAGTCTTTTTTACATACACTGTGTGATTCATATCATATTGCCTGTCTGAAAAACGTGATCTCCAGAGATGATATTCCACACGTTGCACATGTGAAGGATATCTATCAAAAGTGAAGTGTGTAATTTCTGTATCACTGGAGGCACCAAACTGAATTGCTAATATAACAGCATTTTTTATATTTTTCAGAAGAAAATGGCAGTGCAACCAGCACAAAATTGTAGATAATTGTGTATGTAACAAATATTCACAGTGTTTGACAATCCAATACTAAGGAGTTGTTGATAGGGCAATCCTCAGCAATTAATTCATATGATATTTAGAGTGGTTGCTATAGTCTGGGTAGGCGTCAAAGTCTTGGCCTCTATTGACCACACTAAATTTGAACTGAAAAATGCTGACTAATGACACTTCTGTATAGCTGGGTCATTCCGTATCAACTCAACCAGAGGTATCTGGCTAATTTTTTATTTTTTTCTCTCTGTAGAAAGACAAACATGAATAGTGATGAAAGCCAAAATTTTAAATGTTACTGATGTACACTCACCTAAAGGATCATTAGACCATACTAATACTGTGTTTGACCCCCTTTCCCCTTCAGAACTGCTTTAATTCTATGTGGCATTGATTCAACAAGGTGCTGAAAGCATTCTTTAGAAATGTTGGCCCATATTGATAGGATAGCATCTTGCAGTTGATGGAGATTTGTGGGATGCACATCCAGGGCACGAAGCTCCCGTTCCACCACATCTCAAAGATGCTCTATTGGGTTGAGATCTGGTGGCTGTGGGGGCTATATACGAGACCGGTGTGACGCGCAGGTGACGCTCATTTGCAATCGTCCCAAAGGCCTTGTGTTGTTCTCTCACGGCTCTCACCCATAATTTTGAAACTAGAAATGTATCTCGTGTTTTTCTATCAACACAAATGCATTGCACATTCCTGTGCCATAAATGTTCTTTTTCTTGCCTGCAACTCTAAAAGTATTCAAGATTCTTGTATTCTCATTCTTATGAAACTTTTCTTTTGGAATCTTCATTTTTAAAGCCCTATATGGTTCAAACGCATAGATATTGGGACTCCAATGCAACTCCATGTCCAAATTAATTGTACCTATTTTCAATGGTCAGGAACCAAATGTAGGTAACTTTTTAAACAGCAGATAGTTTTTTGTGTTTAAAGAATGTCTGAAGTGCACCCAGCAACCCAGAAGAACACACCTCTGAGTGCCAAAAACAAAACATTGTCCGAAGTTTACATCCTTAATTCAAAAAGTGTTAAAGATATCTTAATGTCATTTTAGATTCTTGTTCTTATAAAACATTGTATTTGTCATGTTTACGGCCCTATATGGTTCAATCTCACAGATATAGGGATGTCAATGTGGTAACGTGTAGTTACGATACTGCGTGTAGTCGAACTCTTGCTAGCTTCAGAAGCTGTTAAAATGAACAAAATGCCATCTTCCAAATACCCCTGAAACTGATTTAAATATATTCTTATAAATACATGTTTGAGAGCAAGTTAATGTGCCTCAACGACCAATTTTCAGTGGATTTTTGGTACTCAGAGAATTCTTTTCATAGAAGGAAACAAGATACACTTCTAGTTTAAACATTATTTATTCGTCAGACATTCCTCTTTAAATTAAATAAGTATCAGCTGTGTGCAAAGTGAACCACTTTTGTTTTTTGATCACTGAAAATTGGTAAAATTCAACAATTTGAACATGGAGCTGCTTTGAGATGCCCATATCTATGGGACTTAACTATATATGGACTTGAAAATTAAGATTTCAAAGGAAAGTTTATAAAGAATGAGAGTCTAGAAAGATATTAAGATATCTTGGATACTTTTTGAGTTACAGGCATGCAAACTTTAGAAGAATAATATGTATGGCACTCAGACAGGAATGTTCTATGCAATTGTGTTGATAGTAAAACACAAGATACATTTCTAGTTTCAACATTATTTGTTCTTCAGATATTGCAAACTTAAAAGGAAAAAACACAAGTACTTTTTTCCATTTTTGAAAATCGTTGGCATATAAGGCAATAAAGATAGTTAAAGTCAACAGATTAATAGACCTACCAATTTCTGTTTAAAAATAAAATAATGATGCTGACATATTTCTAAAGTCATTTTTACTCCCCTGTAATTTGGCTCCAAATCTCATGTGAAAATTGTCATTTTGACCCTCCTCTACAAAATAGTGGATTACTCAGTAAATATTAATTTAATAATTTGGCTTTCATCACTATTTATGATTGTCTTTGTACAGAAAAAAAAATATGAACAAAATAACAAATTTGAGCAGGGGAAGTTTCAGCAATTTGGGTGATTTGACATGGAATGACCCAGCTGCTTTTTGGCTAAATCATATTTGTTTCATAATTTACGAGTTTGCAACATTGACACTGCTATTGAACTGAACTGAATCAACATTGAATTGACTAACCGAATAACGACAATTTTGCCTTCTGGAGATCTGCTTATCTGAATTGAACTTGTTTTATAGTTGATGACTTTACACAGTTATTGAACTGAATCGACATAATAATGACACTATTGTTGTCTGTAGAGCTGCTGATTTGTTACATCTTTGAATAACTGATTCTATAATTTTCATGTTTATTACTGTCAAGCTGCTTTGAGACAATCTGTATTGAAAAAAGTACTATATAATAAAAGATGACTTGACAGAAACAGAAAGATGACTTGTCCCGCCCCAAACTCACACCATTGGATAAAGAAGAAGTTGACATGTTGGGTCGCTCAATAAAACAGCAAAGCGAGTCACAGCATTACATTCTTCAGTAAATCAAACTATAAGATACAACAAGAGTATTTTAACATTGAAAGAATTATGCTGCTTTCAGAGTTATCGTAAATTCGTTTCCTGGACATGAGCGCCCTCTCAAATCAAAATCTGAATGCGATGAGCTCGTAATCACAACTTTAGAAGTGGGAAGTAGGAAATTTTCTATTGCACGTGAAGGCAGCATAAATAACATCATCCTTATGGTTCAAAGTTAAATTCACAGTCAATGACACAAGTTGTAAAACAAAGGTTCAAAATCATCCTAATAAACAAGCAGTAATGACAACATCATCATGACATATAATTATTGCGCTATTAATGTATGGGATTCATTAAATGTCTCATTAAAGGGAATAAAAAGTCTTTATTGAGCTACAAATGTAAAATTTTGAAGAATGGCTTTAGAATGGGGAGAGCATAGATTAAAAATGTCAAACGGCTCTTGCTTTTCTCAGCGTGAGGCGGTCTGCCATTACTAAATTAGCTCTAAATGAGGGTTTGGTTTCAGAGACGGCAGTCGTTCCGCTGCGTCTTTGCTAATCCCCCATTACGCTAGCTAACTTTTATCATCCACCGTCCCTAATTACACTTAGATTGTGTAATTACCAGGAGACTGTTAATTAAAACCCAGAATGCTATAATGAAGGACCCCAAGAAGAAATAATTGATTGAATAAGAGGGTCTTGAAAGTGAGAGATACTGAACCCCAACCTAGCAAGACTCCTCACAGGAAGGTCACAAATCAGCATGGAGAACGTCATGGTGAAAAGGAATACGTTTTAAAACAGTTGGCACATATACCTGTATATACCAGCACATCCACCTGATGCATACGTGTAGCATATCAAGGCCGTAACCATGTCTTGAACATTGTGGGGGACCAATTTTTTGAACAGTGAACAAAATTCTATTCATGGACAATTCAATTCATGGACACGTTTATGTGCATTTTGTTTGGTGATTTCACCGGAAAGAATAGAGTCCTTCTCTATTCAGAAGCTACACTACATTTCCCATAAACCCTGCCTTCTTTGATTTGATTGGCCATCTCAATCATTTTGACATTGACGAGCGCTGTTAGACCACTGAGGCAAACCAGACTAAAATGTAACTTTTAAACCATTGTGTCATCCTAACAACATACAGAGCGCTGCATAATGAAGTGCAGCAGAGCAGTGCAAGAATTTTAAATATTGGGAGGGACAATTTGGCCATTTCTAATTATTGGGGGGGACTTGTCCCCCTCAATGTCTATGTGGTTATGGCCCTTTGTGTTCACCAAAATAACTAACCCAGTCTCATTGGAAAACGTGCTTGGGGCAAAATTTCTGCAACAATTATATTACATTGCTTCTTGATCATTTTGCAACACTTTCTAAGTGAAATGTCTTGTGAGTGATAGGAGTTGCAAAGACTAGTCGACTTTAATGCTCTGCCATGACGCTTTAAGCTTGACGTCGACTACTCGCTGGCCTATAGAGGGCGCAACAGAATAAGCCATTTCCTGACACGCACGCTCCATTTTCAACAATTAATATGACAAATAAACGCATACTCAGAGAGCTCTCCAGAATGCAGGTTTTAAACAGCTTATTATACATGCAAGTTAATTGACGTTCTAAATTAATGCATACTGTACACATTGTAACGCACACATAGCTCGCACATCAGGCGGAGATTGCGCGTGCCACACACAGAATCACTCGGTAGCGCAGAAATGTATTGTCAACACTGTTTCTGTCATTTATTAATAAAATAGTTCTAGCATATATTTCTTGATAACTAAAACCCACAGCTTCACTATTAGAAAGACATTGGTAGAATTAATTCACACGCAATTGCGCTCTCTCTCTCTCTCTCTCTCTCTCTCTCTCTCTCTCACTAATGCATTCTATAAATGTAGCCTAATCTTTACTGGGCTACTTTATCTGTATCTGATTCAGAACGAGCAGAAATCTGTGAGAAATATAATGACCCAAAGACAAAATAATTGATCAATTAAAGCTGTTATGTAGGAGCTTTTGGGCAGCGCTGTGTCATATCAGCTGTGCACAAAATAAAAATAAAAAAATAAAAAAACGTTTGAGTCTCAGCTCGAGGTTCAGGCTTACTTGTTCATTAATGACGTCAACATCGACTAGTCGACAACGACTCGACTTTCATCACATAAATGTTGACTTTAAAAAATCTGAAGTCGTTCAACCCCTAGTGAGTGACATTAAAAGCATGTTCAGTTTTATCTGAAACAGATGAACGTGAATCACGCAGCTTTTTATTACTGTCACGCAACGTGGTATCAAAGCTCACGAAGATGATGAATACACACAGAATAATCTTTAATATGAACATGCAGGAGATACTCAGGAGAAACAGCATTCTCCATTCAAAACAAAGAAACACAGCATGCACGTTACAATTACTTTGGTTATTGTAAATATCGCTGAAGTTCATAAATTAAATTTCAGTGAGTGGCGCTTAAAGGTTAATGTTCTATTATGTTTGAAAATAATGTACCACCTACACTAATCAATAGTATTAACAAAAGCAAATGTAAGATAAAACACATTGGCTGAAGCAACCATGCCATTTTAGCTTGCTTCTAGATGACATCTTTTATCGTGACTTGTGTTTCACGTGACTCATAACTCATGATCACAAGTGCAATTCTGCAACTACCGAGACAGTTTAGTACATCAGAAAAGTCATACATATGGAGCTGGTTATGTGATGCAAATATCAAAATGTATTAGTTTACAAAGCATGCACTTTGGTAAAAGTGTTTTGAGGTAATAAACAGTATTGCACAATGAAAAGCTTGAAAATGAATATTGATTGATAATCTACTCCTGTAATCATAATTTCAAAGTTGTTGTTTAACTGCCACTAGTGTTAATTTCAGCTGGAAACTGCAGTGAATTGTATGTATAAGCAAGTTTTTGGAGTTAAAAATAAATAAAAATACAGTAGGTAGAGGCATGTGTTTCCAAATAGCATAGGTTGCAAATATATCATATTTCACTCAATTATTATTACAAACAGTGAACTCCAAAAACAAAAAGTAAAACTTGTTAAGAGTATAAAATGTTGTAAGCACCATGAGTCATGACTCAATCTGTTTCAGCATGTTTGCTAACTGCTAAACTCTGACACAACCATTATATATGGTAAACAGATTAAAACTGGACAAAACCGACCAGAAATCTTCCAGCCAGGCCACATTAACTACATCACAGCTGAGATGCTGATGTCATGCTGTTAAAAAATAGACATAAACTAGCATTTGCCAGACCTTTGGCACATCCACAAGGCTGATGCTAATTGCATTGCTAAGGGTTGAAATACATGACTATACACTGACAGCAGCAGCGGTTGATTCCTTTTAACATCTCTGTGAACTGCTCTGATGTATGTCCAGTTATGAAGCACGATATTCATCTCTTGAATTAAGAACATTAGAGTGAAAAATCAATGAATGGGATAATTAGCTAAACACAGAGCACTGTTGAAGTCAACAGACACTCAACATGGAGCCCGTAGGCCGCATCTGGCCCGTCTGCCTTTATTCTCAGCCCTCCACATGTCCTTATGAATGTATATTTGTTCTAATTAGCTCCCAAATGTCACATTAAAATTAAGCAGGGCTTTTTTAACCCTGTGTCTAATACAATATCTTTGTAACTGTGAATGCTAACTTTGTGTTGTGAGAGCTCATCGGTACAACAATATCATGTTCTGTATCTTGATTAATGATGGTAGTGACAGCAAAGGGCTATGTTTAGTCCTATACCATGTTCTAAACTACGCTTTAATCATGAAAAGGTCTTCGATCGCTTCTGAAAATGTGGACAGTGACATAATTTACTAGCACCCTTCATAGATGACACATTAATGCACAATGCAGCTTTTCTGACTGATGTAACATGCCAAACCATTTAATTTAATCTGAAAGCTCAAGGGTAAGAAAAGCTTATGTCGATGTTGCTGAATAATGTGGCGACATTTGAAATGAAACTGGCCCTATTTATGCAGCAGAGGCCACAGAACTATAATAAATAGCAGATGTACTAGTAATATTAATTGTGTAACCTCACTATCATGCGTCACCTCCACACTACATTTCCCATGATCCCTCCTGGCTCCCACCTGCACACACTCCTCAATCATTCACACCTGCCATCATTCACCTTCATCAGCTCCACTCCATTTAAGCCTGCTCCACACACTCATCAGTGTCTAGTCTATGATGCCGTTAAACATTGTATGGGCTGTTTCGCTGTAGTTTCCTACCCGTGTGTTGTTTCTTTTTCTCCACTACCTCCAGGAATTATCTCCTGTCTCCAATGTTTCAATGTATATCTGTGAGTCTGTTCCCTGACAGAAGACCTGAGCACCATTACCTTTGATTCAGCCACTCTGCTCCTCTCCATGACACAAAATGGCTGCCTGATTGAAGACTATGTAGAGGAGTTTCTTCAACTTGTGTACTTGGTGCCATGGAATGATGATAAAATGATGGTATTCTGTAATGAATTGGACAACCATCTGTTGCTTCAGGTACCAGCAGGTGCTACAATGTGTACTCTGGCACGATACATATATTATGTGCTATGGCTAAGTGGTTCTTCCCTCACTGTTGGTGAGGTTGAAAGCACCAGTTCCACTTCAGTTCTCCCCAGTCCACTCCACCCATCCTGGCACCAGAGTTTTTTTTTTTTTTTTCTCTGAGTTCCTGAGTCCATTTCATGTATCGTTCCAGAGATCACCCCCAAGAAAACCATACCAGAGCCAGCTCCAAAATATGAAATTTGAGCTCCCAACACTCAGCCAGTCCTTCACATGCCTCCCAAATACTCAGCTCCTCCATGGCTTCCTGTACTGGCAGTCCCTCCCTGGTCTCTAGTATCACCAGTGCCCTGGAGGACTCTCATCCTACCCTGGTCACCTGCCCACTACCAGTCACTCTCCCTACTCCAGGACTCAGTTTGAGGTTGTACCTTCCAAGAGGGGGGAGTGTTGTCACAATCACCAGTTAACCCACCATCACATGTCCCCTTCCCACTACGTTTCCCATGATCCCTCCTGGCTCCCACCTGCACACACTCCTAAATGATTCACACCTGCCATAATTCACCTTCAGCAGCTCCACACACTCATCGGGGTCTGGTCTATGACTAGGACTCCGTCAAACATTGTATGGACTACTTACCTGTAGTTTCCTACCTGTGTTTCTTTGTCTCCATTAACTCCAGGTATTATCTCCTGTCTCCAATTCCTCCTGTGGTAATCTCCAAAGACCTGTAAAGGAAAGTGTAAGACTGTCATGCAATCCATTCAGCTACAATCATCTGTGTGTGGTGCAACTTACCTGGACTGTTTGCAATACCCTTCTCTGCACTGTTGTCTGCAAAAGCCTTTACTTCCTGAGTGCACGTTTGTTCATCAATAAACCACATTTCCCTTTCAACATATCTCTATGAGTCTGGTCCCTGACAAATTGGAATAGGGTGTATACATATTCAAACATTTTATATAAAATAGGTGAACTTTTGTGGAATAAATGTGGCCCTTTTGGCTCCTGATTCAACGGTTTGTGTGCAAACATACTTCCTGTGTCACTAAATAGTATTTACGAAATGTGAAATCTGCATTGTCTCCACAGTGTCTCATCTCTCTTTCAAGCTTTAGTAGCTTCAGGCCTTGACTTGTTTGCAATCTGTTCCGTTCAAATATATATATACACAAAAAGGTATACATTTATTTAGCCGAGGCAGATGCTGCAGCCCGGATCAAAAAGAACACATCTGAATGGGTGTATCCCAGGCAATTTACATTTTAGCATGTTTATAAAGCAGAGCAAATGTTTAAATCCACGTGTTTGTTCTGCTGTTTGATGAGTCAGGATTGCACACACACGCACAGTTCAACAATAGCCAGTGAATGTCCTCCATCAAAGTGACTGTTCTAGAGCTCCAAACACACAAAGCTTTGCCCACGAGAATCCCATCAATTATTTAGCTGCACAGGCCGGCAGCACAATAACAGCAGAATATTCTCCACTGATTGTATCCAGGAAGAGGATACGCTAGAGGGATCTAGTTTTTACAAGCTTGTCTGTGTCCACTAGTAGAGCGAACAGTCAAAGCATTGTTATTCAGATCCATACTGCCCTCCACAGGTCAGTGTTTATAACAGCATGACACTAGCTGCAACATCAAGGTGGGAAATTGTTGCCAAGGTCTCAATTTTCGAACATTGGATGCTGCATCGATTTTGAGAATGTATTTGGCAGTATGTGCACCTGTTGGCTACTTGTCACCAAATGCTGATAAGAAAGGAAAAATAGCAGCGTAGAATAGCCAAACATGCTATAAAATCTGTCTGTTGTTGACTTACCCTCAAGAATCGCACACATACTGTAGCTGTATCATTGTCAGAGCGGAATGAATATTCTGGTCAATTGTGGAGACAAATACTGATGTTTCAGACTATCCTATGGGGAAATAAAAAAAAAAAAAAATGGTGAGGAGAAAAATAGACACATATTAATAATAAGGATGAGAAAGAAAGCCACAAGTAAGCAGGCATTCTGAGCATAACGTTCACAATGAACACAAAATGTAACAAGTTTGAAGATGCATCACTTGTTAAGGTCAAATTATTCATTAGTCTTCTTAATCACCTGCACTACCATGCAAAAGTTTGGGGTTGGGAATATTTTAAAATGTTTTTGAAAGAAGTTTGAATGCTCAACAAGGCTGCACTTATTTTATCAATAACAATACATTTTTCAAATTATTTTATCAAAATACAATAACAATTTTAATATTGGGAAATAGTATTACATTATAAAATATATTTTATAATATAATTATAATATATCATTATTTTCAGGATACTTGATTTGATAAATACAAATTTCAAAAGAAACGACATTTGAAATAAACAATGTCTTTAATGTCACTTTTGTCCAATGTATCCTTGCTGTTTAAACTAAAATGTCAGTGATCATTTGTTTTAAGCTTTTAATTTAATATATATTAGGGGTGTAACAATACACTCGTGTCACGATTCGATATAAATCTCAATACTGAACTCAGGATATGATATGTATCCTGATAAAGATTTTTTTTTTTTTTTTTTTTTACTATTATTAAAATTATATTATTATTATTAGTGTATTATTATCAGAACCCAAAAATATTCCCCATTGCATTATTATACTTTATATTCAACATTATACTGTATATAGTCGTTTAATGTAATAATGTCACTGAAACTCCGTGAACTTATTTTTTTCCCCTCACGCATTTCTCGGGCTTTCGATGCAGGCAGCATTCTCTCCATTCTCTCTCGCTATTAATGCACTATACATATAAGAATAAACCATCTAAAATGCTTTGAATAATCATACTACCAAAACTAAATGTGATCTGATGATTTAAATGATGTTTGTGCTTTTACTAAGGAGCACCGCTTTAAATGATGTTTGCGCTTTGACTTCGAGGAGTGCCGCTTTAAATAATGTTTGCTCGAGCGCGTGCACTTCAGATGATCGAAGCAATCAATCACAGTTCTAATCGCAAGAAAGTGTGTCAAAATGACCGCTCTCAAACTGTAAATGTTTAGCTCATCCCAGAATTTTAATTGTGCATTTACTCACTCTCATGTTGTTTTCGCGCGTCACGCAATCATTTGAACGTCCATGTTTACTACAGTATGCGCGTTGTGGTAAATCTGTTCATCATAAACCATCGTTCGTGTCTCTTCAGAAGACTTGGATTTGGATTAGACCACTCGATTAGGTCTTTTTACGATGCCTTTATGATTTTTTTTTTTTTTTTTGTTTTTTTGGATCATTTAATTTTGAGAGGAACGGACTATAAATGGAGGGACAGAAATCCGTCAGGTTTCATAAAGAATGTCTTCATTTGTGTTTGGAAGTTAAACGAAAAATGACTTGATGGTGAGTACATGATGACAGAATTTACATTTGTGGTACATTTGTAAATTTGTGTTTGGGTTAATTATTCCTTATAAATAGGCCTACTACAGTAAATTGAGCCTAGGATAAAACAACTCTATATCGCGAATCATATAGTTTCCATCAACGACACATATCGTCACATTTTATATCGCGATATATCGTTTAACGATATATATCGTTACACCCCTAATTTATATATATATATATATATATATATATATATATATATATATACACACACACACACACACACACACACACACTGGCTACACACTGATCTTCCAACTGATCTTGATCTGTATCTGGAATATTTAATTCAATTCGAGTACTGAAATATGTGCTGAAATCTCTTCCATTGAAGAAAAGACAAAACATAAGAGAAAGAAAAAAAACATCTAGACAATGAGAACTGCTAACCTCCATGTGATGGGCCGTAGATATTGACTGTTTGTCACCAAGTAAGCATTGTTTAAAGCTAACTTTACACTTTGAATCCAGCTAATGAGTCCCTGTGGATCGCCCTCCGTTGTTTGCTGAGTTTGGACTTCCTCAGTAGGAATGAAGCAACCTTTATCAGCCTGACATTGTGCACGCTAAGCCTGCACACGTGTGTGTGACTGCAGAAAAGACCCTGAAATCCATTACTGAATTTCTCTTTCTCAGACAACCTTGACTGCATTTATCTATTCTAAAGCTTTCCGAGTCGCACAGTTTAGTCCTACCAGCGATTTATTTTAGTCAGTGATATCTGCGCAGCCATACCGTTTGGTTGAGATCAAAAAGACGCGGGCCTCTTAAAATTGAAAGGAATTGTACAAAGAACACATACTGACATGTGATATACACCCCAAACCCGACAACTGAAAGCTTCCTGCAGCATGTATGTCTTAATCCCAGAGCTTTACAATGTGAAATGGCACAGCTATGTAGGATACCCTGTAGAGATGAAGGGCTTCCTGCTCAGTGTGTCTGTAATGAGACCCCATGACACTGTGGTACCGTGTGCCCTCTCGGCTTGTGATAACACATATATGCCTGCCGGCGGTCTCCACAACCCAACGTAATTGTCACATCAGATGAGTGTCCTATTGACCCAGCCGTGAAGGCTTGATTTTTGATGACATGTGATGTTTTTGACATTGTAGCTGTTACTGCGGAGGAATGGGCATGGTATTTCTTTGTGTTAATCTCTCTTTCTAGCTCCCTTTTTTATCAAGGTCAGATACAACAACTGACTGGTCAGGTTGCCAGTATATGTCGATTTTTTTATTTATTTTTATATATAGCTCCAATTCATCTTTTGTTGTTGTTGTTGATTTGTCTGGAGGTTTGGCTTTTTAGTTTCAGCACTTAGATGCTGTAACTGCACCATTATGCTGGATACAATCACCTTTCTCTATTGATGACCATTCAAAAGTAGCCATGTATCCTGACTAAATAAAAATAAAAGCAACATTTTTTATATTTTATTTTATCTAATATTTCAACCTATGTATGGGCCAGATATTTCCTTACCATTTTTTCTTTATTTTTTTATTTTTTTTAATCTCCCTTATTAGATGGCACATTGCATACAAAGCAAAGATGGAAATATTGGATGGCAAGCACTAACCAAGTAGCTGTCATTGAGATGAATGTGGATGCTAACGGTTAGTTCTCTCCAGGTATTATAGACCTTCTCAGCTGGGAGTCTAATACTTAACCTCTCAAAGAAGATAAAGTTTAAAGCTCCATTGCTTCAGCCACCAAAGCTTCCTTTTTTATAATACATTTTGTAATAAAATTACCACATTCAGCAATACATTTAAAAAAAAATACTGTCAGATTTTAGTTTAAACCCATTAGAATGGAGAATCTGAAGGTCCATCCATCCATCCATCCGTCTGCCCATCCAATCCAATCCATCCATCCTCAAAGAAGATAAAGTTTAAAGCTCCATTGCTTCAGCCACCAAAGCTTCCTTTTTTATAATACATTTTGTAATAAAATTACCACATTCAGCAATACATTTAAAAAAAAAATACTGTCAGATTTTAGTTTAAACCCATTAGAATGGAGAATCTGAAGGTCCATCCATCCATCCATCCGTCTGCCCATCCAATCCAATCCATCCATCTGTCCGTCCGTCCGTCCGTCCGTCTGTCCGTCCGTCCGTCTGCCCATCCAATCAAATCCATCCATCCATCCATCCATCCATAGTAAGTACACTTAACAGGCAGTAGTTAAGTCTAGTCAAAGTACACAGAGCATGCACACTTTTCACTGACCAATCATATAGTCATAAATCAGTTTTCTTCTTTTTTTTTTCCATTTATTCTGTTGCACTCTGTCTATCTGTTTTTGATTGCAATAAATCATAACTATAAATCAACCTACCGGTAATTATACTGGGATTCCTTACTACTCAACTTGCTGTTCGGTCAGCCTATGACTAGGCACATGCCTGCCTTTTTCATGCTGTTCAGTTCATATCAGGCAGGTAAAGCTCTAGAGACACTAATCTACGGTTAGACTCTATTAGCTCAGGAAGTTGAAGTTGAAGTTTATTCGTCATTACACATGTACAAGTACAGTATAACGAAATGAAGTTTGGAGCAAGCCTCCGCAAGACTTGAAGAGAGTTTGGAGCCCTAGGAAGGATTGATTGTGACACATTGGCTCACCTGCTCTGAGCCTTCGAGAGGCCACAAACAGGTGTCGGCACATGGAGGGAAACTGACTAATTAAGAACAAAGGATTTTTGAGAGTTGAGTCTTCAGGCATGAAGAGTTATGTCAGATGCTTTACCTGTTTGATACCTTGAAAACAGGTCTGAGGGAGGGCAGACAGATAGCGAAGAGGGGCCGGTAATTTTACACGCTGAATACTTTGTGTTTTGTTCTTGTCATTGATGTGACAATTATGGAGTGACCTAAATTGCAGCTGCAGCTTGATTGATCTTGCCAAATAGTGCTGTGCAGATGCTGTCATATATTGCCTCTTTCGTTTTTCTTACAATTTACATCAATATTTAGGTTTTGATACTCAAATGGCGCCGCTGTGTTTGGTCGCCGTTCAGGTCGCTCCGCGAAGACTGTGCTTTTATTTACTATTTTACTTTCTTTTACTCTCAGTTTTTACAAACTTATCATCTGCATTGATCTACTACGACAGCAAAACTCTTTTGGACATTGGTTACCTCTACACTGGACTGTTTCAGGACACTTTCGCCGATCCTCTGTGGCCATCTGAGATTCTTCAACGCCGAGTTGAACAATGGCCAGAGCCAGCGGCGTGAGAACAAAGAAACACCGTGGGAAACGCGCTGGTATCCGTAACAGACTGAGGAAAAGGGCATTCAGACCTCCTCTCCCGAGCATTCTTCTAGCAAATGTTCAATCCTTGGATAATAAGATGGACGATCTTAGAGCCAGGATAAGTTTTCAACGGGACATGAGAGACTGTAATATCTATTGTTTGTCTGAAACATGGCTCACGCCCGCGGTCCCGGACACAGCTGTGACGCCGTCGGAGAACTTCTCTGTTTTTCGGATGGACAGAACAGCCGAGGCCGGTAAATCCAAAGGCGTGGAGTGTGTTTCATGATCAACAAGAAATGGTGCGATCCCAGGAACATCACCATTCTCTCGCGGTCCTGCTCGCCTCATCTGGAACATTTAACAATCATCTGCCGCCCATTCTATCTGCCGAGGGAGTTTTCTGCGGTTGTCGCGACCGCCGTTTACATCCCACCGCAGGCAGACACAGGGCTGGCTTTATCTGGCCTTCATGATGTTGCCAGCGGCGTCATAAACCAACATCCCGACGCGGCATTCATTGTCGCGGGCGATTTTAACAAAGCAAACCTAAAGAAAGTCCTGCCAAACTTTCACCAGCACGTCTCCTGCCCCACACGAGGAGCAAACACACTGGATCACTGCTACTCTCCGTTTAAGAACGCCTATAAAGCGCGGTCACTTCCAGCGTTTGGCAAATCGGATCATGCCGCCATTTTCCTCACTCCCGAATACAAACAAAAGCTCCTCCAGGAACCCCCGGTGAGGCGGGAAGTTAAGCGTTGGTCACCCCACTCAGAGACCGCGCTTCAGGCAGCTCTTGATGACGTTGACTGGGACATGTTCCGAGCGAGTTCAGCTGACGTAAGCGAGTTCACAGACGTGGCGCTTTGCTTCATCAACACGCTTACAGAGCAAGCCACGCAAACAATAACAATAACGTCCTTCTCAAATCAGAAACCGTGGGTGGACAATTCAATCCGCGCGGCAGTGAACGCGACGCACTGCTGCCATAACGCCGGTCTCCATTCAGGGAATATGAATGAATACAGATCGTCCTGCTATGCTCTCAGGCGAGCAGTTAAAGCCGCAAAACTCCGTTATAAAGACCGAGTGGAGTCTCATTTCCAACTCAACGACTCGCGGCGCATGTGGCAAGGTCTGAGGTCCATCTGCTCTTTTGGATCTAAATCCTCTGCAGAGGCAAGCGTTGATCCGTTGCTCGTGAACGAGTTAAACTCTTTCTATGCTCGCTTTGACTGTAACCGCGGCAACGCGACTCCGCCAAGTGGCGCGTTAGAGGAAATTACTCAGAGCAGCAACAACCACGTGATCTCTGTCTCAGAGGATGAAGTTCGGAGAGCACTCAAGCGTGTGGACGTTAGGAAAGCTGCCGGGCCAGATGGTATCTCAGGTCGTGTTCTGCGGTCCTGTGCTGATCAGCTCGCCGGGTTGTTTACATCTATCTTTAATGAGTCCTCGCTACATCTGTGGTCCCCACCTCCTTCAAAAATCCACCATCATCCCTGTCCCTAAGAACAGTAAACCCTCTTGCCTAAATGACTATCGTCCAGTGGCTCTCACGTCTATAGTCATGAAGGTCTTTGAGAGACTCATTAAAAACACCATTTGCGCCTTCATTCCTGACACTTTGGACCCTCTTCAGTTTGCCTATCGTCCCAATAGATCGACTGAAGATACCATCTCTCATGTCCTCCACTCCTCCCTCACTCACATTGACAGCAAAAGTGGGAACTACGTAAGACTGCTATTTATTGACTATAGCTCAGCCTTTAACACCATAGTTCCCACCAAGCTAACCTCCAAACTCCTGGATCTCGGCCTGAATCCTTCTCTCTGCCACTGGATTGAGGACTTCCTCACTGGCAGGCCTCAGGTGGTGAGAATAGGCCAGTCCACCTCCACCTCCATCACCCTGAGTGTGGGAGCTCCACAGGGCTGTGTCCTGAGCCCCCTGCTCTACTCTCTCTACACGCATGACTGTTTGTCCACACACAGCTCCACCTCTATCATCAAATTTGCTGATGATACTGTTGTCCTGGGCCTCATTTCCAACAACAATGAGACGGCATACTTGGACGAGGTGGAGCATCTAACATCATGGTGCCAGGACAACTGTCTCTCTCTGAATGTTGGCAAGACCAAAGAAATGATTGTGGACTTCAGGAAGAGACAGCAACGGACATACTCCCCCTCATGATCAGCGGGTCACCAGTAGAGAGAGTGAGCAGCTTCAAGTACCTGGGAGTAAACATCTCCGAGGACCTGACCTGGACTGCTCACATTCAGACACAGGTGAAAAAGCCAGGCAAAGACTGTACCACCTGCGCCAGCTGAGGAAATTCAGGGTTTCACCAGCTATCCTGAAAACTTTCTATTTAGGGGCGATAGAAAGTGTTTTAACTCAGTGCATCACAGCGTGGTATGGGAACAGCACCAGTCATGACCGCAAAGCCCTGCAAAGAGTAGTGCGCTTATCCGAGCGTATCTCAGGGTCAGCTCTCCCGTCTCTGCAGGACGTCTACACCAAGCGCTGCAAAGGTAGAGCTACCAAGATCATCAAGGACTCTAATCACCCTGCAAACCCTCATTTCACACTGCTACCATCTGGTAGCGCTTCCGAAGCCTGATGGCCAAAACTGAGAGACTCAGGAGGAGCTTCTTCCCCAGGCCATCAGACTCCTGAACTCAGTCACTTAACATCACGTGACTTCACGCCAGGATAAACATCGATACACTGACATTGCACTGCACTTTCTGTTCTCGTTGTTACTGTGTAACAACCTGTCATAAACCTGTTTGCACATTATACTCTTTATACATTTGTTAACCACATATTTATAAGTCTACAGTTTACTCACTGCACAGTCTACTTCAATTATTTTATTCCACTTTATCCTTATTTGTTACCTTTTTTTTTCTCTTGACTTGATTATTTATAATTCTACAGATATAGACATATATATATATATAGATAGTACTTTTTTTATATCCTATTTCTATTATAATTTCTTCCTTGTGTTTTTAACTGTGAATTTGCACTGTCCATGGAGCGGACCTGTTTACATTTCACTGCCGGTTGTATATTCTGTATATAACTGTGTATGTGACTAATAAAACTCTTGAATCTCTTGAATCTTGAGGTCCTTTTTTTGTGCACACTGGTTTGGCACAGTAACAATTGCAAACAACTATGATATAATTGTTGTAATTTATTACATTGCGATGTGATTGGTGATACACAAATGTATTGCTAAATTGAAAGAATCTCCTAATGCACACAAAATATTATGTAAAGGCTAGTCTTGTGTTCACATTAATAGGAAGAATGAGATTATTATTAAACTAGATTGAGTTATTAAACATTTTTTTATCTTATATATATATAAGCAAAATATGTTTCTTACATAAAATATAAAATAAAATAATGTATTAAATTTCTTCAGAAGTTAAGACATCTACCAGCATGGGCTAATTGGACAATGCTTACAAAACCCAGACAAATTTGCTATATCCAATATACACTGCAAGCGGTGTGTTGCAGTGCAAATAAAAATAGTTAACCATCCATAATCTATCACCAATCATTCTTCCGGGACCTCATAATTCAAAAAAAATTTAAAAGTATAGTGTTGTTTGTGCTGGAGCTTATTACTCATATCTATGCCCTATTTGTTTTTGTGGGCAGTGAGGTTACGGTGTCTCTCCTTCAACACACACCATTCCATGACACTGGACTCCGGCCCAGATCACAAGCACACATTGGAGAACTGCTGTGGTGGATTGTGGGGATGTATGCTGGGGAGGATTGCTGATGGAAGGCAGCTAACAATCAAGTGAAACACCAGACCTCAATGAAACCAAACGTTGCATTTCATGGTCCGTAAAGGCTCTAGTTTTTCACAGCACTTTACATTTGCTAATTTCACAATCCACCGGTACTGTGAAACCAGATGAATCCCAACGAAATCTCTGGAGTAATGTTTGGGTCTTACTATCTCACCCTAAAAATCAAAAGAAGGAATAACAAATTATATTTTGCATGAAGAAAATTAGGTCTGTTTTAAGGGCCATTAAGATTGTAAGCATTTGCATGACAATTTAGCACGCTCTTAATTATAATACTACTTAATAGCCTACTGTAATGAAAAAAAAAAAAAAACATTGAGCAAAAGGGAAATGGGGAAAAAAAGTTTTTAAATTGTAATGTAAATGTAGAAAGTACAACTGTAAGTATAAATTATGGTATACATGTATATGTTAAAGTTACAATTCACCCAATCCATCATCATGGTTATGTATTGAAGGCAGTTAAACAGATCCATAAAACGAAAATGGCAAAGAAATGGCAAAAATGTGAAAGCTAATACTTGCCAGTCTGAGAGCAATTCAAAGATATTTTAGCCTTAAACTGTGTTCGGCCGCATCAACGGGAGGCTTGCTTAGCTGCCAGGAACAGTCTAACGATTTCTCTCTCCTCTCTCAATCTATTTTGCTCACTTACTTCCCTCTTCTCACTAGTTCTTTAATATCATCAATCAAGGGATATGTCAGAGAGCAGTCATTTAGAACCGCATCGATAAGATGCTTATACTTTCATTTCTAGATAGGAATTTCAGATGGATTCTTCTTCAAGGGCTTGATTGGAAAATAAAGGAGCGATGGGATAGAGCCTGAGAATCTGAGCCGAGCGGCATACCCAATCAGGTAAACACTGTCTCCATGTAGATCACATACATGTTTAAAACACAGTCAAATGTGAAGGACACAGCAGTGTTTCCAATAGAGTTAACCCATACACTGCTCAAAGATTTTGGCCAAGTGTAAAATATGCAAAATGCATTACTTCAATGATGTCCCTTTTACAGTCAGTTTGCGCTGACTGTACAGGGATACAAAAAAAACTTTTTATAGTTTCTAGGAATGCTCCAAATGACCAGCCACTGATTGGAACCAGCTGATAATTACTTCCTTTGGAATCTATACGTGGTCTTTCAGCTTGCCGATCACATAAACCAATCACATTTTTACAACACAAAAGACGCAAGCTCTCGTGGTGCGGCAAATATGAAAAGATCAGCACCAGCTGTGTCTCAGTCTCCACTGGACTAGAGTACAATGATAGCGCAGTGAAACTTAAAAAAGAAATCCCAACTAATCATCATTAACTGTAGCTTCTGTACATCTGCATGCATTTCCTGCATGTTCTCCTCATTAGAGCTTCAGGTGAAGGGTTGCCAGTAGTAGAGATGCAACCTTGGTCCAAATACTTGGTCATCATTTGCTGTAATAGTTCCAGCGTGCTTTCAGAAACCCTCCACCTTCCCCAGCTCCACCTGTATAGATCTGGTACTGGTAATATGTTTGTTTTTTTGTACAGCAGCAGCGTGTCTTGCTCACAGCAGCATGGCGTGTATTGTACCAAGTCCCGTATTTGCTCTACAGCAGAAGCAGCGTACCAGATCTATTCTAACAAGACCAAACATATCAACATTGTCATACCCATTACCATGCCAAACACTCCGAGAGTTGTCATGAAAGCAATGTGGGTTGCAACAAATGTTACATTTTTGCAAACCTCTTCATCCTTGCAACACTTCTTAATGACTTAAAATATTCATAACCTCAAGGGAACAATCTCTAATGAATTACGTTAGATTTACACATTCAAACAAAGATATTGAGCTCTGTAACATTTAAATGTGGGTAATGGCAATATCAGGCATGTCAGATAGTGGATCCATTGGGTGTCATTTAGGAAAATTGCTTTTGAGTAAAAAGGCAAATCAAGATGAAGATGGAGGTTGCGTGTCATTCATCGATTTGTGCTCAGGTTGTCCTCATAATGAACAGCATTCTTTTCATTTGCTGTACAGTAAGAGGTCTTGGTGTGTAATCGGTTCCAAGCATGAGACACCACCAGTATTTATCGCAGTATTTCTGACGTGTTATTAAATGTTATTAAATCGAAACAACCTTAAAATCATTTTGAGAAGCAAAATTATAAAAAGGTGAAATACATGTTAGAGAGAATTTATATTTATGTTTGGTAACACTTTACATGCATTAATTAACATTAACAATGACAAGTGACAGCAGTTGATGCAGCATTGTTAACATTTGTAAATAATATTAAGCAAAAATGAGTGTTTGTTCATGTTAGCTCAGGTCCATTAAATAATATGAAATATTATATTTTGATTTTAATCATGCATTAGTAAATGTTGAAATCAACACAAAGATTAATACATGATTTTGAAATATTTGTTGTTGGTTTATGTTAACACTTTTCTTAAGCATAAACCTCACTCAATTGAGGGGAGAAATATAATTTTTAAAAACTCTGAAAAATGTAAATGTGTCTTTTGTAAGGACGTTTCGATATTTTTGTAGCAAAACAGGATCAAACCATTGAGCGAGATGTTTGAGAAAATTGTTAGGTAACACTTTATTTTGATGTTCCAAATTTACTTAGTAGTGTCTAAAGTGGATCATCCAAATTAAGTGTAACCAATTATTATTATTATTATTATTATTATTATTATTATTATTAACAATGTAACCAACATTAAATGATGTGAGGTAGAGCAGGGGGAGCATTTAGGCCGCATTTACACTGCAGGTCTTGATGCACAATTCCGATTTGGTGACTATATCCGTCTTTTTTACACTAGATGTTCTGACCTGGAAAAGGAAGTAAAACGGTGCGATATGCAATGGACGCGACGGATGCAGACGAAATGATTATTCAATCTCAGCAAAACATTGCTCTCGTAAGGCAGAGAAAAAAGAGGAGAGCCCTTGTTGCATGTGATCACAGTTTGTGTCCACCTGAGTTGATGTCATTCGCCTCCGTCCCTTTTTCAATGACGTATGACTCGCATTTACTGGGGAAAATCCGATTTGACCGCTTACATGGCAGACGCAAATGCCATATAAGCGATCAATCCGATCTGAGGATATCGGAATTCATGCGTTTTTTTCCTGCTTACACGTTCACATGTCATATCCGATCTGTGCCACATGAGAGGGAAAAATTGGAATTGGGTCACTTGAACCATGCAGTGTAAATGGGGCCATAGTGCCCAACAACCCAAGCAGATGATGATCTAGTATAGGCCAGTCAAGATCATGTCAGGGTTCAGAGATGAACAATCGGCACGTCAAAAAACATCTGTCAAGGAAAAAATTATTAACTGTGCTGTTTGGCGAATGACTGAATGTTCATATGTTTGTCTGACAAGATGCTCCGCTACTGCATGTGTCACGGCAGATGCATCAATATGAGAATGTCTCTCTAACGTATAACAGTTAGCGATGGACACCAGAGAAGAAAATTACACAGTTGTCTACATAGTCTCAGTCGAAGGTGAATACGGCGTTTCTTGAAGTGCCCCTATTATGGATTTTTGAAAATGACCTTTCATGCCGTGTGTAACAGTTCTAAGTGAATGAAAACATCCTGCAAAGTTTTAAATCTGAAAGTGCACCGTATATAAAGTTATTGTATCTCAAAAGTAAAAGTCAATTTAAATGAATCATAAGCCGTTTTGTTGTGACGTCAAGGTGAAACATCTCGGTCACGTATGTAACCCTCGTTCCCTGAAGGAGTGGGGGTTTCGCCAGAGAGCCCCCATTCCATCAGTCACTGACGTAACGCAAAGTGACTGACTGAAAGGGAACATTAGCATGTTGCCTGTCCACTTACTGCGCGTGTGTTGTGTTTCATATTGTGTAGGTCTCTGGCTAACCAGCTAACTCATGTTATTACTGTCTTACTGAAATACTACTGTAAATCAGCTGTGGGCTGCAGTATTAGCTTACCTAAAACTTTGTCTATGAATGCAGATTGTCTGTAATTTTTACTACTTTGAGTAAAGATAAAGGATGGAGCAAGATTTGTTTTGCAAACTTTAATGTTACATCAGTCATTCATGTTAGTGCTGGGCTAAAGTATGTGCTGTTATTGATACAGTTCCCACATGTGCACTGCAATAAATTAGAAACACACACACACACACACACACACACACACACACACACACACACACACACACACACACACACACACACGGGTTTGTTGATGGAAATACACTTGTTAATGCTGATGGTGAGGAATTACAGTTGAAATCTCATAATGTACCTCAAACTGAGTAGCATCACTGAGAAACGTCCTGCTCAAGATTCGGGTGGTATAATTAGCTTTTCCCATGTTTTCATCATAGATTCGGACTCACGCTGGGATTGGTGTAAAATCGACATCATCGTTACTGTCTTTACAGTGTGTACAATCACTGAGCTTTAAGTTTAAGAAGCCTTCTTACTGAGCTGAAGATCAGTTATGGTAATGGGCGTTAGCTTCCGAAATACGCCCTATTCACGATAGACCAATCACAACAGACTGGGCCATCTGACCAATCAGAGCAGAGTAGGCTCGTGGAAAGAAGGGATTTAGAGGAACTGATTCATCCATCGAGTCGTTTGAGAATCATTGATGGTGATGTGCAATGTGTATTATGAGAAAATTAAACTCTTTGATGCATGTAAACCTGTTGTTGGAGACCTCCAAAACAAAATTAGGAAACTTTAAAATAGCATAATAGGGGCACTTTAAAACATTCACTAACTCGTAAAGTACATGGTATTCATTTCATGTCTTAATTTCATGTTTTCCTGTCTCACGTTCCCTCTGTGATTTATTAATTCACTCTACTTGATCTTCTCGTCTTCCCTCTTGGTACTTTGGTATTGTAAGCTATAATTAACGGCTTCCTGGATGTGTCTGAATATCTTCCTTAGTCTGATTCTGGTGAAAGGAGACTATTGACTTTCAGTTGTGTTCAGACACCCGAGTAACAGTACGCAGCGGATGTCAGCCGGGGCGAAGAAATTGACTTATATTTCACCTTATACTGTACGGTTCCTTTCGCCAAGCGTGACTGTGGTTTCAGCAAACTCTCAAGGTCACGCTTTGTTCTGACATGAATGGATTACGAAAGGAAACCCATTCTATGTTATTCCTTTGTCTGCTCAGTCTCCAGGCCGCCTTGTTATTCATGATTGCCTTTTGTTCATTAACCTGCTTTTCTTTCCTCAGCTTGATAAATGATCATTTTAGCTGGAGAAACAGTACATTTCAGTCTCTTGAAGGAGAAAGCCAGTTGTTTTTCCTGTTCAGTGAAGAATTATGTTCATTCAAGTACAATAACGAGTTAAACGTAGTGACGCTACTAAATTGACTGCACTTTTCTACACAAGTTTTAGCATTTTCATCACATATTTGGAGTGCAAAACTGGTGCCGGACTGACTTGGAAAAAGTGGAGGACAACGTTTTGTTCTCTTCGTGATATGGTAGGAGTGAGAGCAGATGAATTAACCTATCACTCTCCTGTTATCAGCTCAATCTCTGCTAATCTCTGTGCCAACAAACGACAGTCATCAAAGTCCAAGTGCCACCGGTCGATACGTTACAAGGAAATCGTTTTATTTGAGAGTGAATTTAGTATTTAGTTTTAATAGTCTTCTGACTAAAATGTAAATTAGTTTTAGTCATTTTTGAGTCATTTTTAAAGACAATATGTAAGACAATGAGACAATATGTAAAGTTGCTTTGTTGGCCATGGGTCAAAAGTGGGTTGAAAGTGCTATATAAATGCAGTCCATTTAGTCACCTGAATTGTTTTAGTTTTAGTCTAGGTTTAGTAGACTAATTATCATGAGATTTTAGGCTAAAATCCCATGAGATTAGTTTAATTGTAATGCATTAATTAAGCATTTAAGCATTACATAACTTACTTGAATACTTGAATCATTTTGACATAATTGTGTGTTTTTGAACGTTCCGCTGCAACATGTTATCACTCCCAACTAGTCACATGTTGACGCTTGGTTAGGACCCCTCTGCGTCACTTTTTAATGCACAGGGTACCCCTTTAGCATAATTTTTCGACGTACAGGGTACTCTGATTTCATTGAGAAACCTTTGGCATCATACACAGACGTGATGAGCATGGGAATGTTATTGTCAGGATGAAATTATGTATTGTGTTATGATTTTGCCATTATGACATGTTGGAGTGTGATTCTCAATTTAATCAGCCAGCATAATTTTACATATATTTTTTTTTTTAATTATTTACGTTATTTAGACCCGTTTGAACATGTAACCCAAACCCATCCTTAAACCTACCCATTTGTGTATTATATGATATAAAACACATAACAGGCAGATACGACTGCCGCCACAGTTTATTCAAAAAGTAAATATTCCAAGTGTCCCAAGGCCAAACGATTGATTTGTGTGAAGAAAATCCCCAAAAGCGATCACCGTCTCCATCCGCCAAACAAAACTTGAGTGACTCAAAACCTCCATGACTGTGTGCGTGCGTGCACGGATCAACTCTGTTCTTTACTTAAATATGACGTATGACTTCAGAAGACTTTGAATGCAACATCAGTTAATACTTTTATACTACCTGTGACTGTTTCTTTAATTTCCTATGTTTTATATTCTGGAGAAATGGGTAGGTTTAGGGGAGGAGCTGGGTTAGTTGCCCTACAATATAAAAGTAGCCTATAAATATTCATAAAATCATGTCTACATTTACAAATGCAAAGAATTAAATGTGTCTTTATCTGATGCTTTGGGCAAACAACTGAAATCAATGGAGTTCCCTGTGTTTAAGGAGTACCCTGTGCATTAAAAAGTGACACAGAGGGGTCCTGACCAAGTTGGGAGTTGGGAGTGAGAACGTATTGTCCGCTGACAGGGTTTTATAACGTGAATTTCGCACAGGTTCTGGCATAGGCCCACCCGTTTTTTATAAATGAAAACTTTTGTGCGTATGCAAAATCTAGCTTTTGTGTGGGATGAAATCTACGGAAAGCTTTATACATTGGCTGAATCCGAAATCGCCCCCTAAACCCTCATTCCCTACTTTAGTCCACTAATATAGTTCACTTGAAGGAGTAAATGAAAACGAGTGTGTGAAGTCGGATAGCCGTTGTGTGTACATCGGCTGTACACTCGTTATTGCGGTGCAGTGTGGGATTGAATGAGTGCACTATGGTTTCAGACACCACTACAAATGGCTGTCCCCTCAAATAATGCCCTATTTGAGGGTATAGAGGGCGATTTCAGATTCAGCCATGGTCTGTATTTCCATTGCTGTTGTCTTCCTATCTTGTCTGTCGTTTTGTGGACGTGACTGACTCATTCAGCAACCATAGAAACTGATAAGTCTAATCAAGCCTGTGCTCACCTGTTGCTCATTTTTCCCTGTATATATACCTCAGTGTTTGCATGCATTCCCTCTCAGATCATTGTTCTTGTCTCGCTGTGTTTGTCTCATCTAGTTTAAATTCATTGTTCCCATCTCTCTGTGCTTCGATTCATTCCACATTGGATTTCCCTGTCATTCACTAACCAGCCTGGATTATATGCTTGGACTGTCTGACTGATTTCTATCTTCTTCCAGTCTGCCTTATTATCTGTTATTTGGATTATTATTTGTCCTCCAGGCCTATTGTGAGTTGTTTCTCTAAGGATTAAATACACTTTAATTGCGCTCTGTGTTTGGGTTCTGTCAGTTTACAAGTGTGACAGTTTGTAGACGGTGAGTATCAGAGCAGACCACTGTGGAAAATATTTAATCTAGAGCTGTAAACCAGAAGATGACCAGTGGTTAACAAGGTAATGGCTATAAATTAGCAGTCAGTATTAATAGCACAAACATTAATTCATACACAAGGCTCAAAATTAACTTTACTTGGTAGCACTGGTGCTCCCATCTTCAAAAAGTTAGGAGCACCACAACTAAAATGTTTATGTATTATTATATTGTGTGTGTGTCAGGTGCAAGTAAACCGGTCATTCAATTGTCAGATTAAAAAAGTTGCTCGTCTGAAAAAAAAAAAAAAAAAAATTGTGTAAGTATAATTGATTCTGAAACCATATTCTCACCTGTTTTCTATCAGCTATGGCATATTTAAATCTGCATATTTGTATTATTTACCCCAAGGTTTTTTTTTTTTAATCTTTATAAAGGGAATTTTTCCCCATATCATATGAAATTAAATTATAATTCTAAATTATTACATTTGATAAATAAATTTAATAAAAATAAGACACTATAGGGCTTTTGCCAATCAAATTAAATCATTTACACTGAAAGATTAAAATTGCATTGAATAATGTTATGAGATTGTTTAAAATATATTTTTGAATATACAAATGTTATACAATGAATATACAAAGAAATGTTGGAAAGAATAATACTTTTAAACATGAAACTAAACCACCAGTAGGTGGCGTAAAGTGACCATCTAAATGAGTGAGTCATTGAGTCATTCGTTCAAACGACTGATTCATTCAAGAATGAGGCGGTTCTTTACGAATGGGTCGTTGAATCTTTGACTCAACCAATTCGCTCAAAACGCTTGCAACAAAAACCCATGCCAAACATGCATAAAAACACCTTTTACAAATCTATTGCAAATGTTTTATTGAAAGTAAAATGCAATGAAATATCTCTAATAACATCAAATATTAAGTGTCAATATGTTATTTTATCAATTTTCAGGACTTGTTTTGTTTGTTCCATGAATGGCTCAGCTAAACATGCGAATAGGAGACTATTAACTACTATTATTCCTTTTAATTATACTAATGTCTCATTAAAACATCTTAAAACTGATCAGAGATGGTTCTCAGTGGTTCACAGTGGTTCTCAGTGACTGCTCATGATTCATGGGTTCACAGAGATCATCGCCCACTAGCGGTGAACCATTGACATTTGAAGTGTTTCGAAACATTGATGACGTAATGAAGCCACGTTTACTGAAATCACGTGACTTTGGCAGTTTGATATGCGCTCTGAACCAATTGATTCGAAACAGAAGATTCATAAAGCTTCGAAGCTTCATGAAGCAGTGTTTTGAAATTGCCATCCCTACTAAAATGTAAGTGACTTGATTTTAACTGTTTATCGAACTGTTGTATGAAATCAATGCCACATTTTCAATCGTGATGGTATTCAGGAAAACAACACTCTTGGTGTGATGTTGCTTAACTGTATCAAAAGTTAAAAATATAAAAACTTAACATTGGGAATTTTAACAGCAGTATGTTAACTGAGTTTCTTTGTGTGAGCTGTGCTCATTTGTTTTGATTTCTTCTCGCGCGAGCCACAACAGCACAACTGTTAGCGTCAGTACATTATAGTACATACTTTATTATCCACCATCTAAATGTAATAAAATCAGAATCATTCTCGCGTTTTGGTGATTCTCTAGTTTGGTGTTGACATTTTAATCAGGCTACTTGTCTGGTCAGGCGGGCAAGTAAAATTCACTTGCCCCTTCAGCTCTTTACAGTTTGCGTGCTAGTTAGCTCACTGTCACGTTACAACGGAGCGCAGTGAACGTAGTGATTGACGGCTAATATTAACCAAACTAAAGTCTGCTTTAAAGTTAAGAGCTTAAAGATTAAGTTTAACTAGTTATGCGATGAACCAGCCATTGTATCAGCTCACGGCAGACTCATACTGTGCAGTCACTAGCAAACGTTTTGTAGAGAAATGAAAACAGATCGCACCTCAACAATTATTTGCACTCGCACAAATGCTCCCAAATATATTTTGAGGTCGATTCAATTTCGAGCGCAAATGCAACCAAAATAGTCGCAGTTACGAGCCTTGATACATAAGCTTTCAACAGGTCTTGCTTTACATCAATGGCCTTCTAAACAGATTTGATTTTCAGTCATTTTCAGCTCCCTGCGGTACTAATTAATTGACAATAGCACAAAAACTACAGTATCTTGCGCTGTCTTATTTCCACACTATACCCTGCTGATCAATCTCAAGTTTTGTCACTTCCATAACTTCCTTGGAGATGAGGAAGTTATGGAAACAGAGACAGTCTCCCAGTGTGAAATGTGTGCATTAACAGAGACTAAAGCGCTAAAAAGGAGGGAAATTCAGCAAACCTTTATTCTTCCATCGGGCGTCTTTGTTTAAAGGCGTCCACTGGAGTCCCATGGGCCGCCTGTGAGTGGACTGCAGATGTTCCAGCATTAATGAGGCCGGAAAGCATGCTGGATCCTTAATGCGCTTGATATCGTGGGATGCAGTTCATTTTTTGAGCTAAATTCTGAGTACTGTCAAGGACATGGTCCACTTTTCATGAAAGAAATTAATAGTTTTCTTCCCGTGTTGTCATGTTTTCCCTTATAGCAAAGCCGCCGTCTATCTGAGATCTTAATAAAGGACGATATTCAGTAAATAATATAGTGAATTGAGTTTGATAGTGCTTTCGGAGAGGTGATTTAAGTCAATGCCAAGCTAAATTGCCTGATGACTCAATATTTGTTCAGGACTCATAATTCAAGTTCAGAATGTGAAGAAACTTTGCTTATCTTTTTTCTGTCTTATCTCTGCATTATTTGCACAAAGGTCATCATAGCAGGGTTCCCACTCCTAGTCAATGCGTTTTCCTAAATATAAATATATACAGCAACTATGTTACGATATGATGTATCAGAGCTGTATTTTTTTTGTTTATGTTTTGAATGAATGAACGAACTCTGTGATCTCAATAATTGTGACATTAATGTCACAATGTGACATTCACACCAAGTACAAATAGCATGCTTTGTTGGCAAGTGCTATTTGCACTAGCTCTGCCTAACAAGGCCTGGTTGAGCCAAATAAGAATAAAAAAACACAAATATTTCAACATCTTCAGTGGTGTAATCAGTAAGGCTCTTGGTTTTGACATGGTCGACCTGGGTTCGAATCCACCTTTTGCAGAGCTCACTCTTATCCCTTTTCCCATCACATATCACACCGGAAAGGCATTTACTTTCAATAAAAATTAAGAAAATGTTCTAAAAGTGGAAATAAAGTGCCTAACGAAATGTTTAATAATAATAAAAAAAGCATTTATTGGGTAGGGTTAGGAGTAGATGTAGGGAGGGCTTTTATTGTCCCATTAAGGCAGCATCCATTTAATAATTTTAATAAATATAATCATTTACACTCCGTTATTATTGAATCCTGTTAATATACAACACTACTGAGGTCCAAATAGTATGTATCTGTCAAAATAAAGTATAAATTGCATGTAATTACTATTTACACATATTGCAAAGAACTGCTACTTTTATATGGTGTAAATAGAATATATCACTATTTCACTTAGTAAATAGCATCTACAGCTATTTGCACTTAGTGTAAATATCATCTATCACTAAGAAAATATCTTATTTTCACTTATTCTAAATAGAATCTAGTTGCTGTTTACACTTGGTGTAAATAGCATCTGTCATATTTTCACTTGAAACTTTTACCTGTTATTCAAACCTTGCTTTGTAAGCACATTGGTAGTTGTGCTTGGAGTCATTTATTTATTTATTTATTTTTTGTGATAAAGCAATGAATCGTCAAATTGTGTGGCCAGGCTGTCACAAATTATGAACACATGCAAAAACCAGAGAACCAACAAAATATTAATAAGTGATTATGTTGTAGTGAATGTATGGTTTTTCCTGTGAGCATTTTTGTTTAGTAAAATAAAAGGCTGTAGCCTTTTTTGCTAAATAATTTTGTCAGATACCTTAACCAAGTTTAGTGCTTATTTAAAATATTTTCCTCACATTTTTATGGTTTAATCGAACTTGTTGAGTCATTAAAAACAAATAACCATTTTGGGCATCACTTTTGGCCACTATAATAACAGCAGAATTTAAGGTGCACTGTGTAAAAACGACATCCAGCGGTGAGTTTGCGAATTTCAACCATTCACCCCTCCATTTTGAAGAACATAGAGAAGCTACGGTGGCCGACACAGGACAAAGATGTCATTGTCTGAGACAGCAGAGAGTAGCTAGCTCTCTGTAGAGCAGTTTGTCCATTTAGGGCTACTGTAGAAACATAGCGGCGCAAAATGGTGACTTCACTGTAAGGGGACCTGCGGTGTACAGCGATAGAAATGGCTCATTGTAAGGTAATAAAAACATAACGGTTCATTATGTAAGGTACACCACTGAAAGCATAGTTGTGTATATTATATTGCATTTCTGTCAATAGATCCTCATAAATATTACACACTGCACCTTTAAACTGCACCTAACATGCCACGCACAGAATTCTTAAATCATTTGAACAAACTTGACTAGAATGAATCAGACTGCAGAATCAATGCTTTTAGTTAATAAGTTAATCTTCCCCTCAACTGATTTACCAGAATGAATCAGACTGCTGAATCATTGCTTTTAGTTAGTTAACAAGTTTATCTTCACCTGCTCATCTTCATATATTAGCCAATCTGTTTTCTGTTCATTTTAAACTCACACACGTGAAACTCTGGGTTTTGTGTGGCGTTTATTATTTCAGAGCTCACCACTGATGCACAGGAGAGATATTGCGCTCACGTACAACATTAATAGCTGCACTCCATTTCAGGTGCTGAATATTTCATGACCCACAATATAAGAAACTGTCCTGGTTTAAAATCAGCACGTGCCTGTAAAAGAGAGGTGGGACCGAGATCTCAACTCATACTGTAATCTGATTCATAATTCATGGATGTAGTTCCTCCATGCTCCCAAGATAGGAGACACATGTCAAGGCTGTGAATGTATGGGTATGAAACATATATTAAAGGTTATAATCAAATGTATATGAAATTGTTACACTATTCAGAGATGCAAATGCATGTTTTTATGCTAACAAGCATTGATTAAATCAGAAAACTGACCTGGATATTTGTTTTTGTCAATGCAAGCATCTACAAATATATATATATTATACATGTTCTCTTCTCTGAATTCTTAATAAGTCCTTTGTTTCTCTGTACAATATGGATATGTACTCCATATCAGTAAAGTGGTCAATCTTACACTGTATTAAAAAAAGTGTTAGTTTTGTTTTCATGGACTTTTAGTTTGCTTGTCTTTATTTCCTGGGGGTATTCCAGAAAGCAGGTTATGTGACATACCGGGTATGTTTAAGAGTAGGTAAGTGGATAACCTCAACTTTCGGTTCCAAAAGCGGAGGTAACTTTCAGGGTAAGTAGCCATAACAACTCACTCTCTGAACATAACCAGCTCTGGTTCCAGGGTTAGTTTGCTTAAGAAGTATTCAGATGCATGTTATATAATTAATATAGTTATATTAATATAACTAAATTTGTTATATAGTTATATAATATATACTTATTATATATATATATATATATATATATATATATATATATATATATATATATATATATATATATATATATATATATATATATATTAATTCTAAAGCACTATTACAACAAGGTAATGTTTAAATGTTATTTAAATTCAAGTATATTTATTATTTATTGTCATCTCACACATGGATCTGCATTCAGTTAATTAGCATCAAACAAACAATACAATCCTTATTCTCAGTGAATAAAGATTACTTATTAAATGAAAAGGTCGAAAAACGCTCTTGGGTTGTGCGGGACGACATTCTGGACCCCTCGCTCCTTGCCGACTTCCACGCCGCACACCGCCCACTCGTTCCCAATCCCCTGAATACTGAGCACCCGCACCTGTTTCCCATCATTGAAGCCCTTTATCACCAGCCCTCACCCCACACTCAGTGTCTGGTCACAGCTCATGCTACACAGACTGCTTCGCTACTCTTCGCAATCCAAAGCTTCCAAGAAACTCTACTTCCAAGTTCCCCAAGATTCCACGATTCCAAGGTTCTTTAAGATATTCTTCGTGTTCACCACTCCAGTTAAGCTTCTCACCATTCCCTGTGTTTACACCTGTTCACCAGTTCACTGTTTCGTGTCCTGACTTCAATAAAACCTGTTACTGCGTACTAACCTCTGTGTCCTCAAGTCTATCATGACACAAGTGCTATTTGCACTAGCTCTGCCTAACAATGCCTGGTTGAGCCAAACAAGAATAAAAAAACACAAATATTTCAACATCTTCAGTGGTGCAATCAGTAAGGCTCTTGGTTTTGACATGGCCGACCTTTTGCAGAGCTCGCTCTTATCCCTTTTCCCATCACATATCACACCGGAAAGGCATTTACCCTCAATAAAAATTAAGAAAATGTTCTAAAAGTGAAAATAAAGTGCCTAACGAAATGTTTAATAATAAAAAACAAACAAACAAAAAACAATACAATCCTTATTCTCAGTGAATAAAGATTACTTATTAAATGAAAATGTCGAAAAATGATTGCACAATCACCATACATAGTGCACAATCATAGTGCATTAAGTAAGTTATGTAAATCACCATTAAACAAAATATGAAGAAGGAAGTAGAATGGCGCTTTTTATTAGCGTTTGTTTCCATGGTGAATCATCGATTCGTCGCTCTGTTGAGAATGTCTTGTGTGTTAACCGAGAACATACTCTGGGTTGTCTGAACTTACTCCAGAACCAGCATATCTTGACTAAGCAAGGTTTGGGTTAATCAACTGGGAGCTCAAGGTTTATGTAACGGTAAGTTAACCTTGCTTTCTGGAATACCATGTGGAAAACGCCATGTGGAATTACATAGCTATATGGTCAGACACTTTCAAATGAGTTGAAGTTGAAGTTGAAGTTTATTCGTCATTACACATGTACAAGTACAGTATAACGAAATGAAGTTTGGAGCAAGCCTCCGGGCCGCAGCCGATTATTCAGGCGCCGCCCTACACTCTCCAGAAATACAAGAATGCAATTTAGCAAGCATTACATAGCAAACACAACAAAACATAAACATAAACATAAACATGACACAGTACACGTGGTCACGTGATGGGATTTTTTGTATGGAGTGGGAGAGGAGATAGATAAACAGGCAGACGGTTGGAGGGGGTGGGATCGGGTAGGTTGTGTATGGTGCGAGTGAGTCTGAGATTGTGTTGTGTGAGAATGTTAGCCATAACTTCAGATGTTTTCGAGTTCAGTTCTATGGTTTGTCCTTGAAGGGAGATAAGGCAGTGCACAGGGGAGGCAGACAAAGCTGTCAGGCTGAAATCCCAACCGAGAGATAGGGACCAAGTGAGGTTCGTTGGGCTAGTTGATTAGGTCAGGCAAATACAATTTATTATTTTTAATCCATTTGATGATCTTGGTAATTTGTCCGGATCATAATCAATCAATCAGATCTGGTCCTCAGCATTCGCGTCCGGTCTGTGCAGTTTCCTAGACATTACGTCCAGCCTCATGGCCAGACCGGTTACAGTCCGTAAAGTTCACCGATCTGACCCCGATAGAGCCCACTCTACCCTGCGTATCCGCAGTCCGGACTGCGTTATTACGGTTCAGTTCCTCAATTCCTATCACTTTCTGATCTAATTCCTTCAGACGGTCACACACAACCCGAAGCATTCTTTAATTTCCACAGACAGCGGCTGGGTGAATTTGCTTGCAGCTGTCTTACCAATCTTCCGATAGGTCAGGGCAATCCCAAAGCCAAAGAATAGGAACCCCGCCATCAATAATCCAATCATGTATAAATCTTCCGCATCCTCCACGGACAGAGCCTCCAGGCACAGGACTTGCCAGTTGTTCCATGCGTCCCTCACGTACCCTGCGGCAAAGGTCCCGTCCGGGCAGGTGGGTTCTCCCGGGGCACCCTTCCTTAGTGAGAAAATCTTGTCGATTGCGCTGATTGACCAGTTAATCAATTCCATTTCAGTATTTTCAAGAGTCCAGCAAAGCAGCAGTCAGAGAAGAGAAGAGACGAAACACTAGACAAAACAAAACAGCGCGAGAGCCAGCAGGGAACAGAGAGAAAACACGTCTGCACGGATAGAAGGACAGAATGGAAAAGAAGTTTCCATTCTTATGTCATTATAATAATATTAACATTTTATGAAAATCAAGCTCAAATGGAGTTGACAGATATATTTTGTCTGTCTCTGGAACAGCTGCATCTTAAGCAGTGCATCGCATTACATTTTCATCAACTTACAGGATATGGGGCCCTATTTTATTTTAACAATCTGAGCGCATGGTCTGAAGCGCATGGCACAGGTGCACTTAGGGCGGGTCCGAATACACTTTTGCTAGTTTAACGAGGGAAAAACGGTCAGTGCAGGGTCCAAAAGGGTTGTACCTAGTCTCTTAATGAGTCATGGGTATGTTTTGTGCATAACGTGCAATAAACCAGTCTCATCTCCCATTCCCTTTAAAAGCCATTTGCGCTTGCACCATGGCAGATCCGCTATTTACATGGCAGAATTTGCAAAACGAAAAGACTGAATGCTTTTCCAGAGAGGAATCCTTTTATTATTAATATGTAAAAATGTTTGTGTGCTGCTACGCATCCCTGTGTGTGCAGGGTATTGCCTGCCCTGTAAAAAAATAAAAAAGAAATAATAAATAAAAACCTTAGCCTTTATGGACATAGTGTTTCTTGAGTAAAGAAAACACTGTACTTACGCAAAAATCAGTTATTTACCCTTGCACTCTAAAAAGGAGGAGCCAATGGAGTTATGAGGTTTAACCTCTTTTAAAGGGCACCTATTATGCAAAATCCACTTTTACATGGTGTTTGAACATAAATGTGTGTTGGCAGTGTGTGTACACAACCACCCTATAATGGTAAAAATCCACCCATTCCTTTTTTTTATCCCCATAAATCATAAGCAGTGTCTCAGAACCAGCCGTTTGCAGATTATGTGCAATGTGATGTCACATTTTACAGGCCCTGCCCACGAGTGTTGATGGACACTACTGTATTAGCATAGACCCCACCCTCAGAGAGCTGTACACAGTCTGCCATGTTTATCTCCTCGCCAGAGCATTTATCAGCAGCATTCAAGTAAGAAATGTGTTCTTAATAAAGTGATTTTCTGTTTATCTTTTGTTGTTTGATTCATATTAACAGCAGATATAGCAGTAGGTACTGTATATCACACTGCTTTCACTTTAGTAACGTTACATGAATCTAATATACACACCACACAGGATTTCTGTACTTGCTGTATAAGTGCACAGACATAACCAACTGTTTTCATGTGACCTTTGTGTGTTTCTGACATAACCTTGTGTGCATTTGACAGTTAAATCGCAATAACTTATGAAAGACAACGTCTAGTTTAATAGCCTACTCACGGATGCGTCGACATCCAGCTCTCTGTGCCCATGCGTGCGGATGTACAGCTTTCCTGTCGCTCAAACAATAAGAGCGTGGTGCTAGCAACGCCAAGGTCATGGGTTCGACTCCCAGGGAAAGCAAGAACCAACAAAATGTAAAATTGTGTACCTTGAATGCAATGTAAGTCGCTTTGGATAAAAACGTCTGCCAGATGCATAAATGTAAATATAATGTAAATGCTCAAGTTGATAGTGATGAGGCTTTAAGATGCATGCAGATGATAATATTTCATGATGATGAAGAACTGCAATGTCACATGAGCATGTCTGCGATAGAGATGATCATCAAAACAAACAGATGTATCATGTTTCAGTTTTCATTTGTGTGTTCACTGTGAAGGCTCCGCCCTCTTGGGCCGGGAGCAGCAGCTTATTTGCATTTAAAGGAGAAAACAGAAAGTTTTTCTCAAACCCAAAAATTGGCATTTTTTAAAAAATGGTAAATTAAATGATCTGTCTGGAATTTTAATCTGAAACTTCACAGACACACTCTAAGGACACCTGAGACTTATATTAGGCCTACATCTTGTAAAAATGGGCATAATAGATGCCCTTTAAATGCTTTTTATTGGTTAAATATTTGTAAAACCCACAGATGTAAAGTATGACCAATAGCATACATTTTTTTAAACAAAAAATGACATAGAGATACAAGGATTCAGCCCGACAGGGATTATATATTCTCATAGCACTTATTTTTACTTATATTTTGGAATCTGATAATTTTCCACAGCACACCTGACAACCTGTCACGGCACACTAGTTTTTGGGAAAGCAGTGGTTGGGAAATACCATCATATGACCAAGAAATATGAAAATGACATTGATGAGGGTCAGAAACATTTTTTTGAAGAATTCATGGAATATTATATAAATAAATATATTTTATATATATATATATATATATATTTTTTTTTATCACAGCATGCTGGGTCAATTTCATCCCCTTTAAGCATTGCTATAAAAGCCAAAGTGTCAGATCCCTGAACCTCACTCAAACTCATTTACCACACAACATCGATACTCATTACTCCGTGTTGCAAATGCCCACAAGATGCTGTAATTGGGCATTGGATGTGACATGCTGTTTACAAGCATATTAATGGATGTGTTAATCATGCATGTGTGAAGCACTTCACATACCTGTGTACTGCGTGTGATTCAGGCCTTCAGTTGGTGTGCGCAATCCTCTTTTACTTTTTGAGAAAGCTGCCCTTAATGCATCAAAAAGCCATTATTTGAATCACATTTTCAGACTTTTGTTAAACGAATGAAAAGAATAAAAGGGTTTCTAGGAATGTATGCAGAAAAAATGGACTAAAGGGCACATGAATGTGAGAGAGGGAAAATAGCCATTATTCAGAGTTCCTGACAGGAAGAAACAGGACCCCCTACAGGAGCAGCGAGCTGTTGAAAACCTCACTGAGTCCAACAGAGCAAGTAATAGTTGGACATTTCAGTTCTGGTCCCTTAAGCACTTTGCTAGCCTTTCGGATAGGGAGTGCAACTAAAAAAATCAAGTGTGTCATTTGGCAAGACAGAAAAAATGTGTGTAGAAACGCATCAGGATCCGTTTGATATGCCTTCGCAGCTCTTGTTTAACCTCACCTCACATTCCTGTCCCGTCTCATCGTGAAAAGCATCTCGCAGAAAGGTTCTCAATGTTCCGGCTGTCTTCGTCTAAGCTCTTACCCTCTGACCTGTTTTATTTCCTCGAAATGCCATTACGGAAAGGTGCCTTGACATTCCCGGTTGCAGACATTTGTCTGTTTTATTGTTCTCGATCTCATTTCTTAGAGTCTGTGCTTTTCAAGTGTTCATTTAATAAATTCTGCTTGCCATTCTTGTTTTAGGCAGTTGTGAGGAGCACCTGAGCTCTCGTGTGAAGATAACCAACCTCACTGTCTACTGTTTTTTTTTTGTTGTTTTTTTCAGCATCAGTTAACAGGTAATGGTTTCTCTCTGTTGTCTTGAAGACCTTCTGGCCTCTCAGATGTGTATCATACCAATACAACACCACACTCATTTGATTTCTGGGGAAAAGAATTTGCTCTGCATGGCTGTTACGGATAAAACCTACGGAGTGTTTCCTGTCAATATCAAAACAATGAGGTTACTAACAGAGTATCACAGTATAGGTAAATCTAACAAAGAAATACCCAGGGCATATTTACCCACAGACTGATATTATTGTCATGACAAACTAGCATATGAACCACAAAAGCAGTCATAAGGGTCCTTGGCAATGCATATTACTAATAATAAGAATATTTTTATATATATATATATATATATATATACTGTACAAATTGTTAATAAAAAAGGAATGCAATCATTTACAAATCTCATAAACATATTTTATTCACAATAGAATATAGATAACATCAAATGTTCAAAGTGAGACATTTTGAAATGTCATGCCAAATATTGGCTCATTTTGGATTTCATGAGAGCTACACATTCCAGAAAAGTTGGGACAGGTAGCAATAAGAGGCCGGAAAAGTTAAATGTACATATAAGGAACAGCTGGAGGACGTCTGGGGACTGAGAAGACAAGTTGCTCAAGTTTAGGAATAGGAATGTTGTCCCATTCTTGTCTAATACAGGCTTCTAGTTGCTCAACTGTCTTAGGTTTTCTTTGTCGCATCTTCCTCTTTATGATGCGCCAAATGTTTTCTATGGGTGAAAGATCTGGACTGCAGACTGGCCATTTCAGTACCCGGATCCTTCTTCTACGCAGCCATGATGTTGTAATTGATGCAGTATGTGGTCTGGCATTGTCATGTTGGAAAATGCAAGGTCTTCCCTGAAAGAGACAACGTCTGGATGGGAGCATATGTTGTTCTAGAACTTGGATATACCTTTCAGCATTGATGGTGCCTTTCCAGATGTGTAAGCTGCCCATGCCACACGCACTCATGCAACCCCATACCATCAGAGATGCAGGCTTCTGAACTGAGTGCTGATAACAACTTGGGTTGTCCTTGTCCTCTTTAGTCCGGATGATATGGCGTGCCAGTTTTCCAAAAATACATTTTGATTCGTCTGACCACAGAACTGTTTTCCACTTTGCCCAGAGAAAACACCTGCGCTTCTGGATCATGTTTAGATATGGCTTCTTTTTTGACCTATAGAGTTTTAGCCGGCAACGGCGAATGGCACGGTGGATTGTGTTCACCGACAATGTTTTCTGGAAGTATTCCTGAGCCCATGTTGTGATTTCCATTACAGTAGCATTCCTGTATGTGATGCAGTGCCGTCTAAGGGCCCGAAGATCATGGGCATCCAGTATGGTTTTCCGGCCTTGACCCTTACGCACAGAGATTGTTTCAGATTCTCTGAATCTTTGGATGATATTATGCTCTGTAGATGATGATAACTTCAAAGTCTTTGCAGTTTTTCTCTGAGAAACTTCTTTCTGATATTGCTCCACTATTTTTGGCCGCAGCATTGGGGGAATTGGTGATCCTCTGCCCATCTTGACTTCTGAGAGACACTGCCACTCTGAGAGGCTCTTTTTATACCCAATCATGTTTCCAATTGACCTAATAAGTTGCAAATTGGTCCTCCAGCTGTTTCTTATATGTACATTTAACTTTTCCGGCCTCTTATTGCTACCTGTCCCAACTTTTTTGGAATGTGTAGCTCTCATGAAATCCAAAATGAGCCAATATTTGGCATGACATTTCAAAATGTCTCACTTTCAACATTTGATATGTTATCTATATTCTGTTTTAAATTATTGCATTCCTTTTTCATTCACAATTTGTACAGTGTCCCAACTTTTTTGGAATCGGGTTTGTATATATATATATATATATATATATATACGGTGGGAAATTTACAACATATCTTCATGGAACATGATCTTTACTTAATATCCTAAAGATTTTTGGCATAAAAGAAAAATGTATAATGTTGACCCATACAATATGTTGTTTGGCTATTGCCACAAATATACCCGTGCAACTTATGACTGGTTTTGTGGCCCAGGTTCACATATGTTGAAGTTGAAGTTTATTTGTCATTTCACATGTACAAGTACAGTATAACGAATATATATATATTGATGTATGAATTCATTTGCAAAAGAAAATTATTATTTTTAATCATTCCCTTTTTTTTTTTTTTTTTTTTTTTTGAAACTCATGTCCTTTGCAATATAAAATAAAGGTAATATCCCCAAATGTACTTCATGCATTTTTTTGTCCGCCATTTTAAATTATGACAAAAACTAATAAAAAATACAAGAGGACAGTCATACAGTAACATAAAAACCAGCCTGGTTAAAAATGTATTTTAATCTATCCATTCTAGTGGAAAGCATGAATCAAATTTTGTCTTGTTTTCCAGTAAAAGAAAATATCCTTAAAACAAATACTTGAGAAGCAAAACTCTCTAAGATAATAAGAATACGAATTGATTTCTGAGAATATATCTTACATTAAATGTATTATTCTAACCTCAGCTGTTTTTAAGGCATTGAATATAATCCTCACTAAATTGCATTTAACTTATGCTAAAAAACACATTAATTGCCAATAGGAATAAAGCTTATTGTTTTAAGCAAGATTGACACAACAAGCAGAAGCAATATTTAATATGTTTTAGCTTCTTTCTTTACCAAGAGCTACTGTCTTTGGTGCTTAAGACATGTTGGATTTAATAGATATGAATCAGATTTTGCCTAAATGGGTAGACAGTCATTGCTATAGATGTGGATTTGAAAATAAATATGTGCAATCTGAGCGAAAAACAAAGAAAGACATGTAATGTATATTTATGTGAACTGCCTCTTAGACTCTGTTCTAAACCCAAGTGTATGGTCTACATAGACAGCTTCTTTTAAGGCAGCATCCTGACCAAAGTGGAATCTCCTAAGAGGCTGATTTGAAACGCTCATGTGCAGCAATTCCATTAATGGTCCCTAACGTGAAGCGCACAAGAGACTCCCCTAATGCTCACAGATATGTTTGGCATTGCTAAGCTAATGATGCAATACTTTAATAAGCATGAAAATACATAGAGCACAGAAATATTGGGTATTAAGTACTCCATTTTAATCAGATGCAACCATTTTTAATCAATATTAAGTTCATCGCAATGCATTCTGCCTCAGAACTCGGCCAAAGGAGGTATCTTACAGTTTTACCTACAGTATGACACCTAAAATGCTGTTAAAGTAGGGAGCTCACTAGAGTTTGGAACAAGGCTTTAGAGACTTGTTAACACTATCACACAGACATGAACAGCAGACCTTGGAAGGACACAGCCAGAGAGCGAAGGAACCCAGGAGTGTTTTTTGATGTGGAAAGCCCTTTGGAATACTCCCCGATAACCAAAGCACTCCCATACAAACCCAGAAAGAGACGTGCCTTCATCGTAAAGGGCTCGTAATCTCTGCCTCACTGCTGTATCAGTGTGTACAAGTGGCTGTGAGTCAGAGATGCACAGCCTTAAGATTACTAGTCTAAAGAACCCGTAGGAAGTGCTGTACACTATAGAGAGAGGGCATCAGCGATAGCACAGCATCTGTCAAAGTTTCAGCATATATACAGTGCGCTACAAAACAGATTGAAGCTTTTTATTTAAAAAAAAAAAAACCTTGCTACGTGTACTGTGCTAGACTAACTGGGATTAGTCACAGCACTTGCGAATTGTTGTCTTATTTTGCTCTCCTTATTTGTAAGTTGCTCGTATGGAATCATTAGGTTATGCTTTATTGTCCTTTTCCAAGGAAATGTGTCTTGGTCTCTGAAACTGCAGTAATGCATAACAAACCACAATACAACACGCAACAACAGCATGTAACACTTCATCTACACATTTTTTTAGACACATTTACACACAAAAGAATGCCATACTAATTGCTATACAGTACATCTTACTATTTAAAATATGACTAAATACTGGTAACAAAATGTTTGTAATGGTTGCTTTTACATAATGGACTCTTGTAATGCTTCCCTGATGGTAAACATTGAAGATAAAACTGATATTAATACTGATATATTCAGAATATTTGTCCAGTTCCATCTGGTTGAAGATCGGAATCATCACGCCGGAGACGGGTTTGTTGAGGATGTCGTGACAATGAGGCCTTCACAGGGGAGAGTCTAGTTGACACGGTCTCTGCAGACATTTCAGGGATGTGTTGGTCGTGTCTAGACGCAGGTCCACCATCTGATCTTTATACGGCCCGGATCTGGCTGACTGCAGTAGACCTCGGTATAAACAGAGAGACTAACATTAGCATAGATGCCATTATTTTTATGATGTAACAAGTACATCAGGTGTTGTGGGGAGTGTTCCCGGTTCCAGCAGACCTAGTTAATGCAGCCTAAAGCAATATTTTAACTGATTTGAATAATAGAAATTGATAATATTCTATGTGTATGCCATAGTAAAGAGATGTGATTTTAGTCTAGATTGAGACTTTCCGAACAATGCTGGAATAGGAAAAAGATCGACCGCCTACAGTTGATTTTGATATTCTAGGTATTATCAACTGGCCCGAATTTTGAGACCGCAATAGACATGATAGAGTATAATGCGTTAAGAGTTCGCTAAAGTACTGGGGAGCTAAACCATTTAGTGCTTTGTAAGTAATTAGCAAGATTTTAAAATGTATGCGATGTTTAATAGGGAGCCAGTGCAGTGTTGACAGAACTGGGCTAATATGGTCATACTTCCTGGTTCTAGTAAGAACTCTAGTAAGAACTGCTGCGTTTTGGACCAGTCATAGCCTAATGGTTAGAGAGTCAGACTGGTAACCCGAAGGTTGTTGGTTTGATTCTCAATACCAGCAGGAAATGACTGAGGTGCCCTTGAGCAACGCCATGGCAAAATGCTCTATAATGTGTGTGCACTAACTTGGATGATTGGATCATTATTGCAGTGATTTTTGTGTTTCTAGCATGTTATATGTTTGACAACAGTTCTTCCAACCCTGTGATGTGCTGGAGGAGACTTGACAGAGTGCTTGACTCTTGCATTGTCAATACAAGATCTGGACCAAAAAATGAATGCTGTGATGTTATTTCCATCAAGAGGTGCATCACTTTTTGGCCCAGATCTTGTATTGACAATGTATTGACAAGAGTCCATCACTCTGTCAAGTCTCCTCCAGCACATCCCAAAGACTTTCAATGAATTTAAGGTCTGGACTCAGAGGTGCCAATTCCATCCATCCATCCATTATCTTCCGCTTATCCGGAGCCAGGTCGCGGGGGCAACAGTCTAAGCAGAGACGCCCAGACTTCCCTCTCCCTAGCCACTTCCTCCAGCTCTTCCGGGGGAACCCCGAGGCGTTCTCAGGCCAGCCGGGAGACATAATCCCTCCAGCGTGTCCTAGGTCTTTCTCGGGGCCTCCTCCCGGTGGGACATGCCCGGAACACCTCCCCGGGAAGGTGTCCAGGAGGCATCCGAAATAGATGCCCGAGCCACCTCAACTGGCTCCTCTCGATGTGGAGGAGAAACGGCTCTACTCTGAGCTCCTCCCGAGTAACTGAGCTTCTCACCCTATCTCTAAGGGAGCGCCCAGCCACCCTGCGGAGAAAGCTCATTTCGGCCGGCTGTATCCGGGATCTTGTCCTTTCGGTTATGACCCACAGCTCATGACCATAGGTGAGAGTAGGAACGTAGATTGACCGGTAAATCGAGAGCTTCGCCTTACAGCTCAGCTCCTTCTTTACCACGACAGACCAGTACATTGACCGCATTACTGCAGAAGCTGCACCGATCCGTCTGTCAATCTCCTGTTCCATCCTTCCCTCACTCGTGAACAAGACCCCAAGATACCTGAACTCCTCCACCTGAGGCAAAATCTCTCCACCAACCTGAAGTGGGCAAACCACCCTTTTCCGACTGAGAACCATGGCCTCGGATTTGGAGGTGCTGATTCTCATCCCAGAGGTGCCAATTCATGTGTAAAAATTATTATTCATGCTCCCTCCCAACCATTCTTTCACAGTTTGAACCTGATTAATCTTGACATTGTCATCCTGGAATATGGCCATAATGTGTCTTCCTACATGGTTGTTTAAGAAATGAAAAGCTACACAATCCATCAATTAGGGTTGGAAGAACTGTTGCCAAACATATATCATGCTAGAAACATAAAAATCACTGCAATAATGATCCAATCATTGACTCTTAAACATTTGCCAATTAAATCCAAACAGCAACTCTGGGGAGCGGGCAGTGTATTATTACAATTTTTTTTTTAAATAAGTGTTTTATTGTAATATATTTTAAAATGTAATGTAATCCAGTGATGCCAAAGCTGAATTTTCAGTATCATTACTCCAATCTTCAGTGTCACATGATCCTTCAGAAATCATTTTAATATGCTGATTTGCTGCTCAATAAACATTTCTTATTATCAATGTTGAAAACAGGTTTGCTGACTAACATTTACAGAAACAGAATAAGCCAAATGGTATTCCAGATTATCTTTTTCATGTCTGAATTAGGGTCTCTTAATCTTCAATTATTCCAGACTTGACTGGAATAATGAATACACTGGTAGTGTATATATATATTTTTTTATTTCATGTATAATAACATTCAAATTTTAAAATCTCTTGTCTGAAAAAAAGTTTGGAAAGTTTAGTGTCTGTTCAGAAGTTTAGTGTCTGTAAAATATGTCAGTGGCTTACAGTCACACAGTAAACTTGTTCAGAACATTTTTATGCAAAAAAACTTGAATAGGAGAACATAATGTGCTGCTTGTCAAACCGGCAGTGAATGTGAATGATTGCTTGTCACTGCATTTCTTTTTAATGCCAATTGACTTTTGATTGGGCCATTCAGAGAAGCACCCCTCTCTGAGGTGTAACAGCAGTTTTACAGCATCCAATATCCAATATGGCTGCCAAGCAACACTAAAACCCTGAAACTCTCTGTTCACACATTCTTTCTTTCTCAAACATGCACATACAGAGAGTCAAGCTCTTACGGACTGTGCCAGCCCATGTGGCATCGCCTTTTCCTGGCACCTCACCCAGACTGAATTAGGTCTCTTAATTAAAATCTCTCTGCTGTGGCTCCAAGCGGTCTGATTTGTCAGCTGGAAGGCTATGATCTAAACCAGTGGTTCTGAACTGGTGGGTTGCAAAGCAAAAAGGACTGCAAAACAAAATGGTGTATAATCTTTTAACAAAAGGAGAAAAAGAGACTCCCCATTTCTTTTGTTGATACCAAAGCCTGTGAGTCCAATCAAACTATGGCTAATTGGTAAAACTTGTCAAATCAGGCATGCCAGCATATATAGGCTTTGTGACATCTTCAAAAACCACCAACAAAACTACACAAAGTAAAAGAAAGAACAAATATACTGTTTGCTGTATATGGTTTGTGCTGACCCCAATAGTGATTTATTGGCAACCAAGAGAATGAAACCAGGATTACTGGAGGATTTGAGGGGCCTGACCCATGCCACCTTCATAATAAGTCAAAACAAAAGATTGGAAGGGAATCTTTCGAAACACTAACAAACATATTTAATTCATGTGCATTGTTCCAATAACCTTTTCGAGTAACATTATAAAAACCACAAAGATTAGATTACAAATTAGTAATGAGGAGGTTACTATCGCAACAAAAATGCTCAAACTGTTTCTAACTGATTAGGTACCTACTGTCTTTTACATTTGGTTTAAATGTATTTTATCTTTAAGATACCAGCTCTCATAGACGATATGAGGGACACACACTAATGTCAACAGACTGCGCATTTTAAACGGTCCTCAAGTCATCGTTCAAACACTTCATAAAACTATCGAAATGCAAAAGATTAAAAAAAAAAAAAAAAAAAAACATTTTGCAATTCAAGCAAAAACAAACAAAAACACAAGCAAATGGCACAATTGCGAGTTCATTATTGCTTGTACTTACACAAACAAGAAGTTAATTCTGAGTGACTTATATCATTTTTCCAGATACTTTGCCTATGTTTGCTCCAGCAATGGAAATAGGTTAGAACAAATCCATACTAAAACCTGCAACACCACCGAGCAACACACAGCAGGATTAAGTTCCTCAGTTAAATGTTTGCACGAATCGGTTGAATAAATGATAAACTCATAAAGATATTGCATGTTTCCTTCTTCTGTAAATCAGTATGTTTAAACAAGCTGGTTAAATGAACGATTCAATGACCAACTCACAAAAAACAGGCGTGTTTCAGACGTGTAATCCGGACGTACTACAATTACCATGTTGTCATTATATGGGGTTATGAACTGAGAAATAAAATGTTCCTTGAGCTTTTAACATATACAAGGTTATCATAAGAATATCTAATAGAATAACTGAATAATTAGAACAATGTGCATATCTAATAGATAGGTGAAAGCAAAAGACAATCAAAGCCTACTTCATCATTACAACCACTGGCGTGTTAGTGAGATGACAAGGAGAGAAGAGCGATACAGTATCGATTACAAATAACATTACCTTCCAAAGGATCCTAATGCTAGCAATGTGGTTATTGTGTTTATTTTTAACAATGTGAACGTCTCATTTAACATTTCACTGTGGATTCTTTGGTAATTCAGTTGCAATTTTGGTGCAGGTTTTGCAAACAGACTTTTATGATATGGACTCAACAGTATGCGACAACATGTAAGTAATTGTGTCAGTTCTAATGCCGTAGTCAAGACCACCTAATTCGAGACCGAGTCGAGACCAAGACCAATGTGTGTTGAGACCAAGACAATACCAAGACTTTGAGGGGATGAGACCAAAACAAGACCAAGACCAAAGCAAAACCAAGGGCAAAACCGAGTCAAGACCAAGACCAGACCAGACCAGCACTTCTTAAATTCATAAAGATTCACATTAGGGCTACTGCCTGAGAAATTACTTATTTGAATCAATAAACATAATTAGAATAGGACACTATATATAGAGCTGTTATTCCAATCAAATGAAATCATTAACAACAAAATTCACCTTTGCACTGCAGAGGTTGTATTGAAGATGCCTGTAAAATGGTAAATTACAAATGCATAAATAATGTTGAGAATAATGTTTTATTTTTTTAACATTATAAAAGCAATATAATGTTTGCAGTAATGCTCAAATTTGTAAAAATAGCTCTCTTGCGATATTGCTTAATTATATCACGTTATAATATAAAAATCCAGATCTCGTACAAGTACTTTTTTGCAACAGTATCTTGAATTTGTATTAATTTTGATGTCATTTTGACACAATCCCTCATTTCTGAACCGGCACAATAAATAAATCAAAGTAGAAATAAGTTATTGATTGCATCTGAAGCAGTAAGTTTTACATCCAATCACATTAATGCTGTTAATAATTAAATGAGACAATGCATTTTTAATTTGCATAAAATCCAGAGTCCTCTAAGTCTGAGACCGAGACAAGACAGAGTACAAATGTACTACAACACTAGTCAATTCTAATGCCCGATCTGTGACCAGTGATTTCTGATATTTAATGACTCATGTAAAGTCAGATGTTCTTTGTGTTTGTGTCAGTAAATCAAACCAGTTCACATTGTGTCTCTTAATATGATGAAAATAATCTGTTATTTAAACTGTAATTAATTTATATATAGAAAGCAATTAAAGAACGCTCCCTTTGCAATCGCTGGAGCTGTCAATCAAACAGCATGAGTTATAATCAGCGAATCTCTTATTTAGATTGTGTTTGCACTGTTTGTTATGATGAAAGCATTCATTAGTGTTCAGAAATCGAGTTGCAATGACGAGATCACTGCGTTCATGCTCATCCTTTCATGTCACGATCTAAATATAATGCCGTAGATCAAAATATGTTATAATCAACACTTTTCACGATTAGTTAACCTTGTGAGCTGTAATAGTAAAAACGTGCTAAAAGTTTTTGAGAGAGTTAAACGTGTAAGATGTTAGCCAATCACAGCAGTGTGCATTTACACTGAAGTTTCACAGAAGACACGCCCCTTCAAACAGAGTGTTCAAATCAGAGGGCTAAAATCATGCCTCTTATCTCTAAATTATGACATTTTTCAAAAAAACTATGCTAAAATTATAAATGCACAGGAAATTTTATAAAACAATAAAACAATGCCGTTCATTACCCCTTTAACATCATGTGACCTACCAGTGTCAGTTGTGTCCTGGGGCCTCATGGAATAGTAAAGTGTCCATTGTATGCACATTTCTCACCGGACTACTTTTTTAAGAGTACTGTGTTTTCGGACATACTTGTCACATACTGTTTTTCGCCTACTATATAGAGAAAGAAGACGATTTTGGATTTTGAATAACCTGAAGAAAGAATCACAGAAACACATTTTTATGTTTTAAGGACAATTTTGTTCACTTTTGTCCAATAAACAAATTGTTGGCACTTCAAGTTCAATGTGAAATCTGCATCCTGAAGCCAAACCAGTTGAAAACTACTGTCAAAGAGTAGGGTACAATGGGGCTAAAGCGTCCACGGGGTAAAAGGCTCCTTTGATTTTATTTTCCTCTAACTAGCCACTAGATGGCACAAATACTTGCCTCGGCACTTGCCTCAGCCTCAGCCGCTTTTCAAGATGCACGTGGAAATTTGTCTGATCTTTGACGCGATCACGGGCATCAGCGCAAAGCGGATTCTGCGCTCATTTGATCTAATATTTGTTGTTTTTAAATATGTTGTAGATTTAAGTAGTGAATAAGAATCGCTAAAATTATTGAATATATTTTGAAACAAAGGTCTTGCTAATGTTTGTCAGTTTTGTTCAAGGTCATTAAAGCAACAGTTTTTCAAAAACGGAAGAATATGTAAAAGTATGGTATTTGGGGTAAAAGGCCCCTCTGCTGTTGTGGCAGAAGGCACCATATTTAACATGATGATAAACAGCCGCTGACTTTAACATTTGTTGACATGACACGATTAGATTCAGATTGTAAGTATCATATATTAAGTTGGGTGTCCACTTTAGAGATAATCACCATATTTATAATGAAACCATGAGATTTAAAAATGTGATATTAATCATATCATATAATAAAATATAATTTATTGTCACTACTGTAAATCTATATTAAATTATTATGGGATCTCCTTCAATGCTTTCAGAATCTTTACTTTGTTAAATGATTTTGTTTCTATATTTTTCAGATATATTTCTATATTAACATATTTTAATGACAGCATATGTATTGATCAAAAATGAATTCTTTTATTCATCAAAATAAACTGAAAATAGTTCAAACTTTGCTAAAGTGATAGTTTTGAACAAGTATTTACTTAGACATTATTAAAAACATATTATTTTAGCGAAAGTATTTGTATTAATACTGTGTGCCTTTTGCCCCATGCTGGTGAGCCTTTTACCCTGAGTGTGGGGTAAAAGGCCCCTAAATCATCTCATACATTTCTAAGATTTTTATATAAAATAAACCACTTTTACGATTTATTTTCACACAAAAACTGTTGTTCCATAAATGTTCAATGCAAACATATATATTTTTCTGTATATCATACATTATAGGAGTAGTGAAAAGCACATTTTTCTTAAGGTGTGCCTTTAGTACCCTACTCTACTCCTGCCTCTGAAAACAGCGCCCAAACTCCAAACAGGTTAAAGTGCAAAAGCGAGTTTTGGTTTTGAGGATAAACCTCCTGTGGTTATTTATAAATGCATGAAAGGGTGAAAAGTGGTGTGGGGGTGAGAAGGATCAAAGGCTAGGCTGGGTTTTGTGCACTGCTGGTGCACGATTGCAAGAGTTGCACTACGGAGCGTGCGTACTTCAGTCAATACCACTTTACGAGTGAAAGCGAATCGATGAGCCACAGAGGTAATGTAATGTACAGCCCTTTCCCGAGAAGATGGACAGATGACTGAAAGAGTAGTACGCTGCCTTCATGCGGTAAGAGCTGTGGCGCAGGATGAAATGAATGTGCATGGGGGTGTATTCAATAGAGAATGTGGTGCAGATGGATGGTATTCAAGGACTATATGGAATCCACTCCATGTCGAAGTATGAGATGACAGGAAAAGAGCTCAGGTTGTATATTTGCTGTACGTAAGAGCAAGGGTATATTAAAATCAAGATACTAAAAGCTTTCAAGTCATTGCAAATTGATGTTTGCTTCCAATTTTAAAATAAGTCTGTAATGTGATATCGGACACGAAAGAAAATTTTATCCCATTTTATTTTGAAATGTGCGTTATGTACCAGAAAAAGCCAGACCAGAATGAAAGTGAAAAATAAATAAATAAATAAAAAACTGGTTAAATAATTATTTGACCACTAATTAACATTATTCTAACATAAATTTTGATTGCATATAAAATAAATTAATTTAAAAAAACTAATTCAGAATAATGTGCATAGAGGAATCATTCACAATAAAACCATGCATTTACATTAAGACTATAATCTCAAAAGTGTGTAATGGCCAAGTGTTAATAGCAACTAGATTCTATTTAGAATAAGTGAAAATAAGATATTTTCTTAGTGATAGATGATATTTACACTAAGTGCAAATAGCTGTAGATGCTATTTACTAAGTGAAATAGTGATATATTCTATTTACACCATATAAAAGTAGCAGTTCTTTGCAATATGTGTAAATAGTAATTACATGCAATTTATACTTTATTTTGACAGATACATACTATTTGCACCTCAGTATAGTTGTACATTAACAGGATGCAATAATAACAGAGTGTTAATGATTATATTTATTAAGTGTATTAAATGGATGCTGCCTTAATGGGACAATAAAAGCCCTCCTGCACCTACCCCTAACCTTACCCAATAAATGCTTTTATTATTATTAAACATTTCGTTAGGCACTTTATTTCCACTTTTAGAACATTTTCTTTAAGTAAATGCCTTTCTGATGTGATATGTGACAGGAAAAGGGAGAAGAGCGAGCTCGGCAAAAGGCGGATTTGTACCCAGGTCGATCGCGTCAAAGCAAGATCCCTAAGATTCAAGATTCAAGAGTTTTATTTGTCACATACACAGTTATATACAGAATATACAACCGGCAGTGAAATGTAAATGTAATGTAAATGTAAGCCTTACACTTTACTGACTGTGCCACTACATACATTTTCTTTTTATGTTGTTTGGCTCAACCAGGCATTGTTAGGCAGAGCTAGTGCGAATAGCACTTGCCAACAAGCCACGCTATTTGCACTTGGTGTAAATAGACACTCCGTAAAAGACAACGGTTCCAAAACAGGTTTTTTGTTGTTGTTTTTGTTGCAGCAATGCCATACTCTTCCATGAAGAAAATGTAGTTTCCCCAAAGAACCTTTAGTTCAGTTTATAAAGAATAACCTTTTTAAAAAGTTTTAAAAGAACCTTTTTTTTCACTAAAAAATAACCTTTTGTGCAATGGAAATGTTCCATGGATGCTAAAGGCTGTTATGGAAATATTTTTGGTACAAAAATTAGTCGTTGACAGTTTGGTTTGTTTAGTTGGTGTTTTCTGTTTGTTCTCAAACATGAAGTGTGAAAACATTCTGTCAATATGTGCTCAGATAGACAGTTAATCAAAGTACCGCTGTGAGCTTTTTGCATCGTCAAGTCAGAATCCATCATAGCTGGCACAAAAGTGAAGTTTTTTTTGTTCAAAATTAACAAACTGAATCAATAAATCAATCCTTTTTGTCTTACCCTGATTTACTATGGTAAGCCTATTATTTTAAATCTGCCGGTATGGTTTTCCAAGGAAATTGCATACATACATCACTCGCCTGTGACACACTCTCGTCATATCCTTATAAGAGAAAAGTTGCTCTGGCAACTTTGACGAGTGTTTGGCGTGACACAGGTTAATTGTCACAGTGATTAAGAAACGTTGACATGGAGCACGCTAAATCTTGATTCTCTTGGGAATGACCAAATTTACATGACGTACTTTTAATAACACCTTTTCATTTTCATTGTTCATGTCATCCCTAACCTAATACTGGCATTACATAGGCTACACTAAAAATGTCAGCAGTGACCCTTTACTAAACAGCTCTGTGTATGTTACAGAAGGGCACTCAAAAGAGGTCCCTGAACGAAACTGATTTCATCTTCAAGAAGCACTGGAATGGAAAGGAACGAGTGGAGAAAGAAGGGTCCTTTAGAGTCAACATCACAGAACGCCTGAGCAGCAAAAAGTGGCGGACGGCTTGTAGATTCAATTAACTGGACTGAATTAAACTTTGCCTTTTTGTTACCACAGAACCTTCTTCTGATGCCCCTGGAGTTTTTAATTAGATTTCCTCTCTCCTTCAGGCCTCTTATAGTGAACTGCTTTCTGATGGATTTTGGATGGAAGAGGCAGATGGGAGTTCTGTCAAGAACCCTTCATACTCCAAACTGCCAGTCAAAGCCACACATAACCAGACCATTCAAAAATGCAATGTGAGCATTAAAAATTGGAGAAGGCCATCCAATGTGGGCCACTTTCATGTAGTTCAAACAACATTTTTAAGTAAAATGTGAGGGGTGCTTGCACATGCAAAACGTTTAGCTTGCTAGTCCAAGTTAAAAGTGTCTCTGTGATATTCTAGTCTGTACATTCTAACTTGAGAAAACAGGTTGACTAAGTACTTTTGACTTAAAGGTACAGTACTTTTGATCCTCTAGCAGTTAAAAAAAAACATAACTGCATGCATTTTGTGGAAGAACATTGTTTTGGCTGCGCTTTGGCTCTGCGTTTCTGTGCGGATGAATATGACCCTTCACAATAGATAATACTTTACAATGAACTCTGTTAGAGAGTTACACGATAGCCGCTTTTCCACTATCGGGCCAGTGTGAGCCAGGGCTTTCAACAGGCCGGGCTAGGCTAATAGCCTTGGACCGATAGTACAGAGCCCAAAAGCATGCTGCGTTTCCACCGTCAGGCTAGAAGCTCTGCAGCGCTTCGCTAAAACCCGCACATAACACGCCTCTATGGAACAACCTCACACAAACCCATCATATAACCAACAAATGGAAGTTTTACCACCAAAACTTCCACCAAAAATACGACCTAAGGAGCTTTAGCACTCTTTCCAGTGACAGTCCCAATATAGTTATATTTTCAGTCAGAGAAAAAGAGGAAGCTCCTAAGTTGCTTTATTTTATGACATAGTATATGGAGCTAAATATGGATATCAGACAGTCCGGAGACAAGACATACTGACAGAAAAACAAATGCACGATTGTGATATACAGCGGTGGCCAAAATTAGAACACAAGATATTTAAGAGGTTTCAGGTTGTTGTTGTTGTTTTGTTTAGTTTTTTTTTTTTTTTAATTGGCCATTACAATACCCATAAAATGAATGAAATATCTACAAAGTCATTATTATGCTCTATAAACCATAGAATAGAGCCATCATAAGGAGATTTAGGTCATTTTCCTTACAACCCTCACCCCAACCCCCACCCCAAAAAAACAAGTGAGTCCTATTTCACTGTCATGTCACACAATCATGCCTTCAAAGAAGAAGCCAGATTACTTGTGTAATCATTGTCAGGTGTGATCATGGTTAAATAGATGGTGATGCAAGAGTCTTAAGATGCTATGCCAGAGAGATGTGCTGCTGTAATTGCTGCAAAACTTGGACATACCAAATATTAAAGTTAAAAGTGGATAAAAACTGTGTGACAGTTCATCTGATATTTGATGGTCAGAGCAACCATCTGCATGTTTCATGAACATTATGAAATGAAATAAAATTTAAAAAAAAAAGGTCAATATTTTCAGATCTGTCGGGTGTTCTAATAATTTTGGCCACCACTGTATGATTTGTCTGATATCTTCAAGCGGTCATATTTACCATGTTTACTATGGTAATGGTTAGCGCACATAAGCCCTATTCAGATGGTAATTGTTTATCATGTGGACGTCCGTAAAAATACATTTGCATGCCACCTCAGTGATAAAACTCGTGCATTCGGATGCCGATTTATTCACAGTGGAGGCGCGAGTTTTGTGATCCTGCACCTGGGAACACGCTGCTCACATGGTCAGTGAGTGATTGTCTGCTGTAAAAATGTCATATGCTTGGAATATTAAGAATAAAATCATATTTAATTTAATAATAGGAAATTATGAATTATGAATTATTTAAAGCTCCTGTTTAAAAATAGGAAGATGTCATTTTAAAAATGTGGAAATAAGCTGCAAATTTAACCTATAACGTTAATTACTTCCGTAATAACGACTCATTTCAAAAGTGTACGTGTTTTTCTTCTCTTTCTCTTTTGAGCGGTGATGAAAGATTATTCTTGTAAATACTTTCCAGCATTTTAGTAATAAAAGTGTATGCTAGATCTTTAAAATGCATCCAAATTACAGCGCAGCGCAACCGTACGGTGCTCCGCAGTGGTCCAAAAGGATATAAGCAGTGAATTTTGAAGCGTTCTCTTCTTAAAAACTCAGAAAGATGTGGATTCGGGCGGCAATTCAATTGCCACATGACCTTGGTGTTTGTCAAAAAACAGTAGGTAATTCGGCCAGGGATTTTTACGCGGGTGGTGGGAGAAAAACACTGGCATTCTGGATTCGGACGGCAATAAAATCACAGACTAGCCCCTGTAAATTATGAAAATACCTTACGACCCCACGAGAAACAATTACCGTCTGAATAGGGCTATAGTCTTTTGCATCGCGTATCAATATTTCTGCCTTATACGGTGATTAGAATCCACATCGGATCACAAACTGAAGTTATTTCAAACACTCACAGCTGTCTCTAGACTCTGCCTTTGTTCATAACCACTCCTCAAGCCAAGCTGGCCTGCTTTGGACCAAGGTATTTGACAGACCAAAAAACCTTGGCTGTTGGCCCAGAGTTTTTTAAATGGCGTGCTCCATGTCAACCTTTCTCACTCATTGTGACAACTAACCTATGCCACTCCCACATCATACATGCATCAAAATAGCAGGGGCAATTTTTCTGTATTCAAATTTCTGCTAAAAACATCCCGACAGGTCTAAAATATAACCACTTATAATAAGCTTACCATATCAGGGTAAGACAAAAACACATTTTGGAAGGATTGATGTATTGACACATTTTATTATTATTTTTTAAACAAAAAAGTTACATACTTTAACGTAAAATAACACATATGAAAGATGCTATCAAAGGTGTAGAGTAATATGAAAATGTGTTTAGTGCCATGCTGAATGGAGACACCGGGTGCTAGAGAGATAAGGGTCACAGTCTAAAATAACAAGGCTTGCTTTAACTCTTTTAACACCCAATTTTCTGTGAAGGGAGTTGGGTCACAGATCTTAAGTATATAAAGACATGAAGCCATGAGCAGGAACATCCAGATGAGACTGTAAGAGCCGGAAACTCAATGTGGCGATACCACCCACCGATTCATGACGTATACAGGTTTCACATAGACAGTAGGGTCCAAAAGTTTAAAAATCAGGGACTGAGCATAATTTAAACCTAGAAATAAAAAAAAGTTTTAGATTCTGAAAAAAGCAATAGGGTGTAAAATGAATCATATTTTTATATTTTGCACTATATCTAGGTCACTAATCAAATTAGTCAATTAGAAAGAAATTAGAAGAAAACATGAAATTAATGTCAATTTTTCAGTTCAACTTTTCACTTGATGCTGTGCTGAAATTTGATGCTGATATATCTTGTAATGAATAAATTTGTATTAAATTATAATACATTTGTATTAAATTGGTCTTAGACTTTAAGACCCCACTGTGCAAAGCAGTGTCAAAATCATAAATTAACTTCTTTGATGTAAAAAAGGAATAATTCCACCTATTTCAATTCTCAATCTGAGCACTGAGCATATTATTCTAAAGATAATATGGATATGTATAATATGGCTGTTATCTTTAGAATTAAATCAACAGCTAATACAACAGTAGCTGTAAATAATGTCCAAGATGTAGCTACACAATAAAAATAATACTTTTTTAAAGAATTAGGTAGGATTCAACCGTTCTTTTGAGTCGTTCCAGTGTTTTCAGAGCTTATTTTAGATCAGGGGTGTCCAGTCTTGCTCCTGCAGAGTCCAGCTCCAACCCCAGTTAAACGCACCTGAACCAGCTAATCAACGTCTTCCAAGGCATACTGGAAACAGAGATGGTCTTATTATCGGGAGATACGAGGGTACGTGGCTCTACCATTGGAAAAAAAATAACAGCTAACTTTGGAACACTGTGCCTTGATAACCAATCACATTACAGATGCCATTGAACTTTATTGTGCCATAGTCAATCATTGTTTACGGATATCATAGAAATGAATGTGAAGTGCTGTAAACTGAATCATACCTGACGCGCAATTGTCCATTACTTATCTTATAAAACAGCATTTTTTCTGTGTAAACTCTAAAAACAGATCAATCCAAAACAAATGTTTAAGAGCAAACGTGGAAGATTAGCCGACGGCCTGTCGATGCATTAAATCATAAGCTATTTCCTCACAAAAAGCAGTTTATTCAGCATAGTGACATCCATTCAAAAAAACAGCCGCTTGTCTCCTTCCCTGCACACCACAGCGTTAGCAGGCATTACGTTTTTTAGCTGAGGATGCATGCTTGCCTTCAAGTGGCTTTCGCTAGAAACTTCCAAGCAGGTGTGTTGAGGCAAGTTGGAGCTAAACTCTGCAGGACAGTGGCCCTCTAGGCTCTCTAGGATCGAATTTGGACACCCCTGTTTTAGACCTTTTTCATCAAAAATCATTTCACCCGCTGAACATCATTCAGCTCTGAGACATATCTGACAGCTACAGGTCACAACGGTGTCCACAGATGCATTAAACGCATGCCTTCACATTTGTGGAACATTTGTGACATTTCCGGTGGCTTTTAAAAAAAAATATTTTTTACCATGAGTCCTACCCTGCTGCCTTTTTTTTTTTTGTCTAAAAGTGCGAGAGTAATAACAATTCATTAAGAGGAAACAGTTCATGTGCGAGGTTAAAACAAGGCATGAGTCCAATTATAAAGTTTCACACTTTCAGACAGGAGTTGATGGGTGACGCAACAGTGCAGCTTTCACCGCGTATGCTTTCAGCTGTTCTCAACAAATATATAAGAAAATTACACCAGTGTAGTTGACAGCAAGGCAGTATGGATTTCTCCCAACCTTTAGGTGACTCAAGGTAGATGGGAGACATGGAATCAGTATTTTGCTGAGAGGGCAACTCTATTGATCGACATCAAGAAATACATAGAGATTTATCGATCAGATGTCTGCGGAAGGGCCAGTCTTTATTGGCACCGCATGTAACCACCTAGAAATTTCGCTTGAAAGATCCACACAATCGTTGCTATCATTAAACTGCCATTTGAGAGTTATTAAAGACAAACTGATATATAAATGAATCAGTTAGTCTATGAAAGATAAATGCACTACATTAAGACACAATCAATTATATGCTCTTCAAAGAATTTATTTGAAAAGGGTTCAATGTTCTTTCAGGTGGAGAGATTTTGAGTTACACAAAACAATTTGAGAAGAAATAATAATGACATGCTTAAGACAATCATGCAGAAACTCTTTTAATGAGCAGCAAACATTAAAAGTTCACATTATGCTTGGCTCAACTCTGAAAATAGCTCAGCGGACGTGGCAGAGGATAATTGATTTAAACAGGAAGGTAGAAAGAAAACCATTTTTAGATGGTAAGGAATTATTTAAAGAACAGTGTGAACTTGAATATCTGCACTGATTTGAAGAATAAAATACGAGACAGGTATAGGCTGTATCTTTTTATCTATTTTAACTTGCCGTTTCTTTTTAAGCCTATTCACTTTAAAACCCCAATAGTTTTTCTTCACAGGTTCAGTCAGTCCTCTTTGGTCTTATTATTATATGTATATATACTGTATATGATTTTTTTTTTTTTTTAAATGCAAACACAAAGTTTGGAGTACAAAAACAGATAAAATGAAATAAGGTTTTGATGCTCTCTGGTGGTTGAAGTTCAATATTCCAGGGTCTCAATGAAGTAACATCTGTGATCTGTGTTCTAAAAAAAGATGAAAAGACAAAGGGCAAACACGGTAGCAGAGTCAAGCGGAGATAATGTCCTCAGCCTGGGTTGAAATAGTAAGGAACGAAGCATTTTATTTAGTTGTACTCCCAAAACTCTTTACAATCATATCAGGGGGTCTTTACTTACCCACCACCAGTGTGCAGAATCCACTTGGATGACGCGACAGCAGCCACAGTGCAACGGTGCCAGACACCAAACGAGAGAGTGATAGAGCCATTTCAATAGAGGGGGATTATTAGGAGGCAATGATTGATAAGGGCCAATGGAGGTAATTTGGCCAGGACACTGGGGTTAAACCCTACTGTTTATGTGAAGAGCCATGGGACTTTTAATGACCACAGAGAGTCAGGTCCTCATCCAAAGGTCAGTGCCTTTTTACAGTATAGTTTTCCGGACACACACATCCCCTGCTGGCCTCACTAACACCTCTTCCAGCAGCAACCTGGTTTTTCCAGCAGGTCTCCCATCCAGGTACTGACTAGGCTCATCCCTGCTTAGCTTTAGTCTTGGGCTACAGGGTGATTTGGCTGTGGCAATAATATGGCTAAGGAAATAATACGATAGTGTTGACTATGGTCTATGTCTACTCTTTCACCATGTCCCCAATACATGTACATTAACTTTTTTTTAATCAACATTAAGATTTTAGGTTAAAATGTATATGAGTTATAAGTTAATTCTGTATAAAACACACTGTGAAAAATATCCCATACAGCAACATGGTGTCTAACCAGATCCGGCCTACATCTGGTATGTGTGAATTCCACGTGTGGAGTCCATTTTTACTTTCTACTTCAAAATGTCACGTTTAATTCAACGTGTTACTTGGCATTTCTTTGTAATTAATTGTGAAACTGTGAAAATTGTTTCTACATCAAATTGTACATGTTTTTATGACAAAAATGTCCTTTCAGTTTAGTCAATGTTTTGTCATGCCATATTCAGTCATACTTTGTCAGCCTGACCTGTCATCAATAATTTAATTGACTAGCTAAACACTGAGTTTCACACAGTTTCTCTTTTAGTCATTCTCATCCCCTGCAAACACGCAGAGTGAAAATGTGAATCCTCTCTTGGTTGCACCTGCGGGGAGTTGCCATCTGAGCTGAAACCAATATCAAAAGCAAAACACGACTTGTTTATTTACAAAAGCCTCTCTATTATTTTAGCTTTACCCCCAGAGTAAACCGATAGAGGAAAACATTAGAGAGAATGAAAGATGCTACGACTGGAACGAGGCTGTCACCTGCATCTTTTGGATGCGGACACAATATTAAAACTCAATCAAAATTTCAGTCAGTTTTCCCTGAGCTCAGGAATGTGTTAAGATAAGCTGCTGTCCTGTAACAGCAAGTGAGGCTGAATCTAGAAAGAAAACAACAGATATTTTGTGCTCCATTACTGTGGGCATGCGTCATTGTGTTTATCTTTATATTACTTTTGTTAACTCTGCTTTGTCTTAGGAATGTAAGAGATTAAGATGTTCTAAATGGTTAGGAATCTCTAAAATGTTCCAGGTGTACCTTTTTTGTTTGTTTTTAAGAAATCCTGTAGCTTAATTTGTAGAGTATATGTTCAAGGAATGCATGAACAGATATACCTTGGATTCTAAAATCTATACACACGTTAAATATATAAATGTTATAATGTTGATTATCACAAAAACAGGGCAAAAATACATGGGGTCAGACAATAAACATTAACCCTTAAACGTATACCTCAGGTCTTTAGTGACGTCATTCACTATCCTTCTCCTCCTCATTCATTTTTTTAAGTTAGACATCAACCTTCTTAGTATTCCTCAATCAATTCATTATAAACCATATAAAAAGAAAAATATAATACAATTATAAAATAATGGCTGTTTTCCCATTAATTTTTTGTAAAAATTGTATAGGGTCGCTAACGACCGAGATGTGTAACAGTGTAAGTATATTTTTTCTGAACAACAGTAATTGAATCTTTGATGACTGAATAAGTGCAATTCACCTTTATCCCACGAGGTGGCACAATGTGTGATACACAATGATGAAGTGACGTTTCACTCAGTTACAGCAGGCAGAAAACAAAAGAATAGGAAGAATCATCAGCAAAACTTGAAATGGCTCAGTGATTTACTGCAGAGCAAGTGCTGAACGCAACCTAATATATTAGTGTCACTGTCACTTGATGGTGGATCTGGTGAAGAAGCTGTCAGCGATCAAAACATTGATTAAAGATGTTGAAAATTATAGTTTTGAAAATATGATTGAGATCGTGAATATAATCCAGATTCTGAATGTACTGGGAAATGAGGACAGTGATGATGGTATGAAACATCTGCTCAAACTGAACACTTCCAAGCTCCAAAAGGTAACGAAATATGCTTTATTTTATTCTTCTGTAATTGTTACTCTAATATCAGAAGAGTTTTATATTATCGCAACAGGTAGAGAGCCATCCGTGTTAGATATAGATCCGGGTCGCTAAAGACCCGAATATGTAAGAATGATTGGCGAAACATTCATGCATTTAAGGGTTAAAATACAGTTATAAAAAAAAACCAAAAAAACAACAACTTAATAATACAGAAGCTCATTTACAAAGAAAAATATTCCTTCTTAAAGCTGTTCTAAATTGTAACACTATTTCACAATATTACTATTTTTACTGTATATTTCTTGGTGAGCATAAGACACTTTCAAGATCAAACATTAAAAACAAAAAAAACTTTTGAACAGTAGTTTACAGTATACGCTTTCAAAAACTTCAGAGCAACATGCCCTACATTACTTACATGAAGCATCTTGAATATACTGGCAAAGACCAAATGCATAAATATAAATTATTGTATAAATATCCTCAAAAAAGGCTGAAAAATATTGAAATATAATGTTTTGAGCTATATTGGCCAACCTTAGCCTACAGTATGCTGAGTTATACAGACTTAAGAAGTTTGTGAAGCTGCTAATTAGCAGCCTTGTTTTTGAAATGACAGACCCCAGAGACTCAACAACGTCAACCACCACAACGGGCGAAGACTTCGTGGCAGTAAACGAAAACCTCCTGCAGGCCCTCATGCTGTTGTTTCCTCACACTCAGCTTGCTGGACTGAGGGTAAACACAGAGGTTGTGAGATGAAAAAAAGCAGCAACCCTTTTATTTCATTTTTAAAACATCTCTCTGGAGGTTGGCATAGTTGTCGTGATTATTTGTGATGTCGAATGGAAGTTCAGATGAAGTTCATTTGGTGTGCTCCAGCTTTTAAGAAGAATGTCTTTTTCTTTTCTTCATTTTTCTTTTAGTTGGACTTTATTTCTTGGACTTTTTTGTCCATAGAGGTCAAACCATGAAATAATAAAGCAGTGGTCACAAGCACAGAGTCTCTCATCAAAGACATAATCCTTCTTTAATACTGTATGTCCCGGACAAAAGCACAACCTGCAGTAACAACTGGAATATTTGCTCTGGTAAGAGAGAAGCAGAGAAGGTGTATAGCTGTGTGCTCATATAATCTTCTAAACGTGCTTTTGTCCCCTTTTTCTCATATGTCGTACTGGGACATCAGATTAATTGTAGTGAATTTGTTCATTCAGACAGTCATGTAATTTAAGCTTCTGGCAAAGAAGCAAAATATACTTACATTGTATGTTGGATTTAGTGTAAATGTATTAGTTCAAGTTTAATACTCTCACCCTATGCATTTAAATGTATTAAACGCATGAATGTTTCGCCAATCATTATTACATATTCGGTCTTTAGTGACCCGAATCTATATCTAACATGATTTCTGTCGTGATAATATAAAACTCTTCTGATATTAGAGTAACAATTACAGAAGAATAAAATAAAGCATATTTCATTACCTTTTGGAGCTTGGAAGGGTTCAGTTTGAGCAGATGTTTCATACCATCATCACTGTCCTCGTCAGAGCTCATTTCCCAGTACATTCAGCATCTGGCTCAAAATCGCGATCTCAAACATATTCTCAAAACTATCATTTTCAACATCTTTAAAATCAGTGACACTAATCTTTGAATGTGTTCAGCACTTGCTCTGCAGTAAATCGCTGAGCCGTTTCAAGTTTTGCAGATTATACTTACTATTCTTTTGTTTTCTGCCTGCGGTGGTAACTATGAGTGAAACGTCACTTCATCATTGTGTATCACACATTGTGCCACCTCGTGGAATAAAGGTGAACTGCACTTATTCAGTCATCAAAGATTCAATTATTGTTGTGCAGAAAAAAATATACTTACACTGTTACACACCTCGGGTCGTTAGCGACCCTATACAATTTTTTACAAAAAGTGAATGGTTAAGCAGGCATTCTTTTATAATTTTTGTTATATTGTTTATAATGAATTGATTGAGGAATAATAAGAAGGTTGATGTCTAACCTTAAAAAAATGAATGAGGAGGAGGAGGATAGTGAATTACGTCCTGGGTCACTAAAAGGCCTGAGGGATGCATTTATGGGTTAATGAATCAAAATATATTTATAAAAATATGTATGTCATATATGTTTGAATCGCTTAATCTAAGTTTTCAATAAGTTCACAGTTTAAGTTACAGTTTGATTCACTGCACACAAATGAATCAAACTAATCTAACATTATTTTGCTACTGAAGCTTAAGTCAGAGATGAAGCATCAGGCTAAACTTTCTCTTACTCTCAAGACAAAGAAGGGTCACAAAACTAATCTAATGTCTTTAGGAAACTTAATGACCAAATAAAAAGTGCATTAAATTATTACATATTCATGATGTAGCCTGAACTTATGAATGTTTGATATATTGCCTAGGCTAGTTCTGTATGTCAATAGACAGTCCATATTACAAATCCCTTCACTTTGTTTCTATTAGCATGGAAGAATAGGTCTATGATCTTATTCCATCAGTGTGAAGTGCTTTGGCTGGTTCCCGTTCATCATCTACATTAACATACTGCCAAACAGCTCACAAAGCTGAAAACAAATGACAAAGCCAGACAGGAGGGGAAAGAAAGAAGGCAGCAATCAGAGAAATCAATATCTAGAGATATTGTTCAGTGGCAGATAATGAGATTTTCATGACATGATGGGGGAGTTATTGAATTTGGCGAGACAGCAACATGCATTTGATGACTGGCGATCCATCCAGGATAAATCTGAGGATCAAACACATTGTTGGTCATTTAAACTTCTCACCTGCCCAGTCGATGTTTCAAGCACGTCTCATCAAATTAGCTATCAGAATTCAACACTCACCCTTCATGTGGCCTTGACTGATGAAAAAGACCAGCCCGTTCAAGTCGAGAAGGTGTAGCAGTAAGTAGATCTTGATTATGTTTCTTGTGGTGGTGCATGGGAATCCTAAGAATGAGAGGGGTTAATTGTTAATTATGAGGTTGTAGCACCAAAAAAAAATTAAACAGTAATTATGTGGTTTCTTAATTAGAAAATGCTGATAAATACTTTTTCTTCCCTAGAAATAAGCATTTTGCCATCTAAATTCTAATACAGGCTGGCATAATATTAACCATAAAATAAAAAAGAAGGAAAAGTGGGAGTAAATTAGTTGTTAATGAGAACACAAAGTCTCTGCTGTCTCAGTTTACACTTGGCCATCCACTCATCCAATCAGAGACCATGAGGAGAGCGTGCTCATTAGAGCCTCTAAACAAATGGCTTATGGTACAGTACAGGACAAACCTCTCAGGACAAAAGGGGGTTTATTTTACAAATTACACTCAGCAGATTGACTACTAGCCTAATTCGTTAAAGGTAATTTGTGTAATTTGTGTGCCACTAGTTGCACCAAGCGGACGTAAAAATAAACAAAAGAACTCCCCCCGTAAATGCTGCATCGACACAACATCCTCATTAAACCCGTCTTCGGCGTGACGACTCCAATATTTCGAATAATCTTACAAATATCGATTTGCCTAATATGACTTAAGACCTGCTATGTTGCCAGAATTATAATCATACACTGTTTGTTCGTCGGCCAGAGGAGAACTGGCACCCCGACTGAGCCTGGTTTCTCCCAAGGTTTTTTTCTCCATTCTGACCCTGAAGGAGTTTTGGTTCCTTGCCATTGTTGCCTCTGGCTTTTGGCTTGCTCAGTTGGGGACACCTAAATTTCATCTATATTACCGATCTGCCCGCATTGACACTATATGATACTTGAAATTAGCTGGATAACATCACCGTTTCACCAGAACGGCTGTACAAATTCTGTTGCATTATTTTCCTGTTAACAATGTGAAGCTGCTTTGAAACAATTGGACTTGTTAAAAGCGCTATATAAATAAAGGTGATTTGATTTGATTTGAGCTAATACCGGGGCATCTCAGGAATACAGACTGACCAAAAAAAAGTCTGTATATGTCAGATCATCTTGCAGCAGTGTTTCGCATAGAAGCGAGTCAAAAAGATTTACAAAACAATCTCGTTTATTAGTTAGCATTTTGAATCAGGCTCACTCAGCTGTTCAAGGCCATTACTGACTCTCTTACTGAACCACGTTTTTTATTTTTATTTTGGTCCAATTCAAAATGAATCAGGAACTGTGATATAGGTTGCTTACATGACAATGTGCAATGAAAAATGTGTTGTAAAAAATAGCATTCTTACAATAATAAAAATACTATTGTTCATTGTTTTGTTCAGTGAGGTTGAATTGCAATATTGAATCGATGGTAATTCAATGGTATCGATGGTAGTTGCTGATGCAGTAATCATTAATAAATGATTTAGTTCTTCATGAGTCATACATTAACTCGTGATTATCTGTGCATTAGTCAAGCATGAATTAATGCATATTAGTGCACCCGTATTGTAAAGTGTTATCGAATCGATTGTTTGGAATTAAGACTGTAAGGTGAGTGATCCAATATTTTTTTTTTTTCAAACATGCATGTGATATTTAGATTCCATAAATAATCAAACTAAACTTTCTGAACCATCTTAAGCAAGCGATTGAGTAATTTGTCAACTAAAGAAGTCATTATTTTTAAAAGTAATGTTTCAAAAGGAAATATGTCAACACAGCTTTCTGTATTAAGTATACTGTATATAAGTTCCTTTGGATATAAGCAAAATATCATATTAGCAATTGGTGCAACTCATTATGCCTTTAACAAGGAAAAAAGCTACCGCTGGCCAATCATGTGTCAGGTCACCACTTCTCTTTTGCCATTCGAGTCACACAGTAAAGCACATGGACTTCAACTAAATGCACCATTATAACTCACTTAATCTCTAAGGCTTGGTGAAGAGCGAGAGCACAGAGATCACGGTGCACACTGACTGTCAGTGGAGACGTTCAAACATTCTCTTGTTATACCGTTGTCGAGAGGCATGAGCCCACTAGTAAACCACTGTAGTTTTCATAGTGAATGTTCAGGACAAGTTAGGAATACATTGAGAAGGATCTTTACCTGTTTCCCACAGAGAGAAACATCTTGATGTTCTAACAAGGATTAAAGATCTTAGTGACTCTCCACGGCTTCCACAACCCTCAGAGATGAATCCATGCATCACTAAAATTGATTCCTTGCCAAATGTGTTTAACTAGCTCTATCCCTCCCACCTGCATTGGCGAGGTCCAAGTTACTGAGGGAAATGGGGGAATACAAGGTTAATAAGAAGCTCAAGTCCATTAGTCTAAATACAGCATATCAAATCAAATGACGGAGTCTAAAGTTATCCTGTGTTCAGTACATCAGTGTATCATTTCACTGTGTGCATGAAGAGATGATTGTTTCTTGCTTTTAACACATTTTAACAGCAATATTTGGGTTTGTTTTATTAGTTTAGTTTTATTAAATTAGTTTAGTTTTACTATCTGGAATACTTCATTCTGATCACAGCAAATATTTTCATATAATGACCACTAAAATATATTTGTTCGTTGCCCTTGACAACATACTGATGTTACTCTCTTTATACCAGTGCATGTTAAAATAGCTTCTTGTTGCAGACTTAAATTATCTTACTTCATAATAAAGTAAGAGAATTACAAGAAACAAATAAGAAGCACAAAGTTCAATACACAATAGTCCATTGGTGTGACTCTCACTATTCAGTAAATGGAGAAACACTGTTCTAAAATAACTAAATAATAAATAAGAACTAATAACAGAGTTTCAGCATAAAATGCATTGTGTATCAAATTAAATAGCATTAAATAAATTATTGCACTGATTTTAAATACAATAAAATCAATGCATACATTCCAAAAATTCTGAATTATATGAATAAAATATAAATACACATTATACTTACCAACCCCAAACTTTTGAACTTTAATGTATGTTGTAAAACACCATTTTACGCTCCATTTTTCCATGTATGCTCCCTTTTAAAGTCAAACAGACGGTCGCTAATGAAATGCTTTCAGTTGTGCTCCCTCATTTGTTTTCTCGTATTCTTGTCTTCAGTAATGAGAAGCACCTGTTAGTTGCCCTCTGCCTTCAGTGCCCATTACGTGGGTCGGCTTCAGCTCTCACACCCCACTGAGAAAACATCACACTCCAATTCATTAGCTCATTCTTCACAGCACACCTGATTGGAGGACAATGAGACACAATGACAAATAAACAGCCTATGTGACCTTTTGGTGCATAAAAGAACTTTATAATGAAAGGACATTGAGCGACTAAATTGGCTTATAGATGGCTTGTTTATGTGACAAAACTACTGTAGTCGTTGTTGCATAAATAGATTTCTGATAAAGGCATATGACGTGAAATGTCGCCAGTAAAAATGTACTTATTTGTGAATTTGATTATATGCTTCATGTTAAAAAAAAAGTTTGAGTACATCCAGTATGTTGTAACTTCTCCAAAGTCCCTGTTAATTTATCTTGCAGGTCCTTCTGAAGGACACCGACTCATTTCTTCCCTCCTCGTTTTTCTTTTTCACCATCAGCTTCTTTCTCTATTTAAAAGTAGAGGGTTGTGGTTCAGATGACAATTCACATCTCAAACAGACCTGATTGGCCTTTACAAGACGAGCCCAAATCATTGAGAACAGAATGAACCTCTACCCAATCATCTTACATTGTGTGACTGGTTGACTTTTGTGAATGTCATTGCCAGCAGCTGTGGCTGTACGAAGTGCACGATAAAGGAGTTGTAAACAAAAATAGTCTTTATTATAATTCACAAAGCAAACTCAGGAGAACGTTGGGGAAACAACCAGGGGTTCTTTTGCGTTCGCAAATTCATGGACAGGCATTACATTTTTTCAGGGGGGCACAAATGAGATCAACCTCATTGCATAAAAACATCAATTATGAGTTACATGGACAAAAAAAATGAGGAAGTGACACGATACAACATAGGAAGCATTGGAACTAGCCTACTGAAGCAGTCTAAAAACACACGCAGGGCTCGACATTAACGCTTGTCCGGGGCAAGTGGATTTTTTAAAGGGGCAAGTGAAAGAGAATTTTACTTGCCCGACCAGACAAGTAGCCTAGCCAGAATAAAACGGCAATAACAAAAATAAATAAATAAATAAGTAGGGAATTACCAAAATAGGATAATGATTCTGCCTTTATTTCGTCTAAGTGGTAAACGATAGTGCATAATAATTTAATGTATAATGTGCTGACGCTAACAAGGTTGCGATTGTTGAGGCTCGTAGTTCGTGCTGCCTATCGAGGAGAATTCGAAACAAATGAGCGCAACAGACACAAAGAAAGTCAGTTAACATATTGCGGTAAAAATTCAAAATGTGTAGTTTTTATATTTATAAAATATGATATAGTTAAACAACATCACATGACCGAGAGAGCTGAATACCATCATGATTGAAAATGTGACACTGATTTCTATGACAGTTCAATAAACATGTAATTAACATTAAGTCACTTACATTTTAGACGCAATATTGACTGTTTTTGTTCTATTTTAGCAGCGAAAATAGTTCCAAACAAAGATCACAGCAGAACCAGCATGTCTCACAGCAACACTCAAAAATGTAGGCGCTCACTATCAACAAACCAATCAAATCCGTTTAAATATATATATATATATATATATATATATATATATATATATATATATACACTCACCTAAAGGATTATTAGGAACACCTGTTCAGTTTCTCATTAATGCAATTATCTAATCAACCAATCACATGGCAGTTGTTTCAATGCATTTAGGGGTGTGGTCCTGGTCAAGACAATCTCCTGAACTCCAGACTGACTGTCAGAATGGGAAAGAAAGGTGATTTAAGCAATTTTGAGCATGGCATGGTTGTTGGTGCCAGACGGGCCGGTCTGAGTATTTCACAATCTGCTCCGTTACTGGGATTTTCACGCACAACCATTTCTAGGGTTTACAAAGAATGGTGTGAAAAGGGAAAAACATCCAGTATGCGGCAGTCCTGTGGACAAAAATGCCTTGTTGATGCTAGAGGTCAGAGGAGAATGGGCAGACTGATTCAAGCTGATAGAAGAGCAACTTTGACTGAAATAACCACTCGTTACAACCGAGGTATGCAGCAAAGCATTTGTGAAGCCACAACACGCACAACCTTGAGGCGGATGGGCTACAACAGCAAAAGACCCCACCAGGTACCACTCATCTCCACTACAAATAGGAAAAAGAGGCTACAATTTGCTCGAGCTCAGCAAAATTGGACAGTTGAAGACTGGAAAAATGTTGCCTGGTCTGATGAGTCTCGATTTCTGTTGAGACATTCAGATGGTCAGAATTTGGCGTAAACAGAATGAGAACATGGCTCCATCATGCCTTGTTACCACTGTGCAGGCTGGTGGTGGTGGTGTAATGGTGTGGGGGATGTTTTCTTGGCACACTTTAGGCCCCTTAGTGCCAATTGGGCATCGTTTAAATGCCACGGCCTACCTGAGCATTGTTTCTGACCATGTCCATCCCTTTATGACCACCATGTACCCATTCTCTGATGGCTACTTCTAGCAGGATAATGCACCATGTCACAAAGCTCGAATCATTTCAAATTGGTTTCTTGAACATGACAATGAGTTCACTGTACTAAAATGGCCCCCACAGTCACCAGATCTCAACCCAATAGAGCATCTTTGGGATGTGGTGGAACGAGGAGAACCGTGCTCTGGATGTGCATCCCACAAATCTCCATCAACTGCAAGATGCTATCCTATCAATATGGGCCAACATTTCTAAAGAATGCTTTCAGCACCTTGTTGAATCAATGCCACGTAGAGAATTAAGGAAGTTCTGAAGGCGATAGGGGTCAAACACAGTATTAGTATGGGGTTCCTAATAATCCTTTAGGTGAGTGTATATATATATATATATATATATATATATATATATATATATATATATATATATATATATATATATATATATATATATCAGATATAAATATATATAAATCAGACCAAACACATTTTTATTTAAATTTTTATAACTTTTGATAATAGTAGCCTATTGATAAAAAAATTGTGCAAACAAGCAAGGACTGGTGGTTGGTGGACCGTGACGTGGAGTTGGTGAAGGGAGACAGGCTTGTCCAGGGTGGGCACTAGTGACTCACAGGGTGGGCCAGGCCCCCCAATGCCCGCTCATGGCGCCGGGACTGTAAACAACCACACATAAAAAGAACTGAATGAATAAACTGAGGGTTAATATAGCCCCCAACGATATCATGGGGAAGAGCCCTGAGTGCAGACAGTGAGCAGATGGAACCTGGTGACACTACTGGTCCTGGAGACCAGGATGGAGCCACAGCAATGACTCTCCTAGACGAAACCGGAGTACCATAGGGCTGAGGTGGAACCAGAGTGACTGAGGGGAGAGCCAAGACGAAGGAGTCTGGACGACAGGCCGAGGTGGAGTGATGGGATCAACACTTGGAGGTGGAGTCAGGGGACACCTTCGCTCAGGAGGAGCTGGATGCCGGAAGGCTCGAGGTGGATCCACGCCACAGAGGGGAGGTGGAGGAGGAGAAGCCGAGGGACTGACAGTAGACAGAGGAAACTGGGTAGAGGAACTGGCTGAAGTTTGAAGAGGAGGTGGGAAAGGGAGGCTGGGAGGGAACATAGGAGACGCAGGGGACTTGGAACTGGGTAGGACCAGAGTAGATGCAGGAGAAATGGAAGTGGATGGGAACTGCAGGGACAGGAGTGATAGGGTAACATCCTGCAATGAACTGGACAGCCAGTACTGAGTAAGCGAGTGGAGGAGACAAAAGGAACCATCTTCACAACCTGAGAATGGTTTGTAAGGAAGTCCTTAATCCAGTAATAGGTGAGTGTGTGACCTTTCGACGTGATTACACAATCTGTGGCGAGCCGCAGAGCAGTGCAAGATGAGCAATTTAGATTTTTTTGTTGAAAATGACCGATGTTTCGCTAGATAAGACCATATTCCTTTTCTGGGATCGTGCAGAGCCTCTGAAGCCCTTTTGAAGCCCTTTGAAACTGCATTGATTTGGACCTTCAACATTTTTCTATTATGTGGAGAAAAATCCTGGAATGTTTTCCTCAATAAACTTAATTTCTTTTCGACTGAAGAAAGAAAGACACAAACACCTTGGATGATGAGTAAAATATCAGGAAATTTTCCATTTTGAAGTGAACTAATCCTTTAAGGTTTACTTTGTTGAAATCCCTGGCTATGATGTAAACACCATCAGGGTGAAAACTTTTTTGTTGTTTGTCCATGGCATTTAACAGGAAAGCGAGAGCATTGTTTGTATTGGCAGGAGGTATATAAACAGCCATTATTATCACTACAGTAAGCCCTCTTGGTAGAAAAAAGGTCAACATTTCACTGACATATATTCTAAGTCAGGAGAGCAGTGAATATCTGTGATTTCGGTGTTATTTGGCCATTCATTATGAATATATAAACAAAGTCCACCACCCCTGCTCTTACCTGAGCCTTTGTTTCTGTCCCAGCGGTGCATCGTTCGGCCTGCCAGCTGTACAGCGGCTTCCGGAATCGACTGGTGCAGCCAAGTTTCAGTTATAATTATTACACAACAATGACTTGCGTAGGTTTTCACAGATGTAAAGTTCCAGCTCGTCCATTCTATGCACAATCGATTTAGCATTGGTAAGAAATAAACTCGGCAGTGGTGGCTTGAATGGATGTTTCCTGAGCTTTGTCCATAGGCCCGTCCGACATCCCTGCTTTTGCTTCCTCTCACATCAGTGTCTGCGTCGCCAGCCAGCCCCGATGACAATCCATGGAGATCCCATTGGTCTGGCCAGTTCCTCTGGTATATTATTAGTCTGGTAAAAGCTAGCAGTGATGGCTGTCTTACACTTAAATCCAATGTCCAGTAAGTCCTGCCAACTGTAGCAGAGAGTTTTGCAGGATATCACACTCATACCGGAAAAAAAACATAAAAACAAACACTGTGTGAGGGAGCCAAAAGTGTCCGTGCACACCGCCATATTGACTAAATGGGTTATGATTATATGATATTAAACAGGCCCAGCTCTACGTGGGGCCAGGGTGGGCCTGGCCCACCCAATCAGAAGCTTGGCCCACCCTGGCTCCACGTCAAATAACCGATTTCAGTATTTCAGCTCCAGATTTTGAGAGAGATCATGGTTTTCGATTGCTTGTCAGCAAAAATCTGCTTGTTATTTAGAAACTAGAAAGCCTGTTTTAAGTCCCTTTTTTCATTTTAAGACGATTTTAAACCGTTTCGCGGAAAGATGGAAGAAAGTTTTCTCTGCGCATGCACCCAAAGCGCGCACAGATAACCGCGTCTAGACGGTTCCCTTTTGCTTCTCATGTTCACACGTAATTTCTTGAGAATAATCATTTCTGTGACTTTTTCCACTAAACTATGCGATCTGAAGGGTTTTCAGTGCTCTCTCGTGTCTCATGACCATAGCGGGGCAGAAATGTCACCAGAATGTGTGAAATACAATCTATTTAAGGAGTTCTTGAACCGTTGCGTCACCAAGCAACACTGTGTTTTATTCCTCAAAGAATCAGCGTATTTGAACGACTCAGATGAGTAAATTATTTATTTAATCTACCCATTCATTAATACAGTTTGCAATATGAACGAATCGGTTGAATGAAGGATTCAACTCACTCAATAAAGCACCATGATGACCATTTTAGTTTTTATATTTCAATTATTTAATTAATTACTTGCTAGGCTAATTAGGCTATATCTTCAACAGTGTAATTAGATTACTTTACTATTTACTTTCTTTCTAAAAACCATTCCATTACTTGTTATTACTAAGTAGCCTACTTTCTAAATGCAATATAAAGATAGACATGAAACTGCTCTTTTAATTCTATCAAATAAATAATACCAAATTGCATAAATTATTCTTGAACTGACCAAAGTATTTAAAGGGTGAGGGTTACATTAGATTTCAACATAAGATGTAAAATTTTGATCTGACATAAGAGGACACATATATGACATTTAATACATTTAAAATACTGTTCATCTCTGGCTTTATTGCTCACTGTTATTTCAGGGTTTTGATCTTCTCTCGACTCTTTGACTAGGCTAGGCATGTTGCATATTAATTGTTCTAGGAACCTCAAAGTATATTGAAATGTTTGTGTATTTTGTGCTACTCTATAATGATGTTCTAGTTGAGGTTATTTGTAGCGTAGGTAGGGCCCAAACATAAACTCAAGCCCAGGGGCCCTCAGTCCTACCCTGATTCTATTTATTTGTGCTACTGCTTGTAATTTGTTCATTTGTTCTTATTTTAGTACTGACTGTTTATTTCTCTTAATATTGTTGAGTTACTATTAATAAGTCACCTGCTGCACTTATTATCCACCGTATATATTTGGGTCACTCACATGCCCTTGTTGTCAGATCGTTGCAGTTGTCCTGTGGATTCCTGGCTGTCAGTGGTGGTCCTCCTGAGAGTTTTTCGCTTCCTGCTGGTTCTGTGTGCCCATTGCTTCCCTGCATCGCTGTGTCTGCTGATCTTCCTCCTGCCGCCGTTGGCGACTTCGGACTGGACCTGTTCTCCTGTGCATCTGAACCTTGTTTGTGCTTTGCCACTGTAACTCTGAGAGTAATAAATTACTGTTCTAACTCGCTATTGGATCTTCCTGGTTTTCTGTCAGAGAACGTAACAAAAACTCCTTTGCATTGAGCCCTGCAAATGTAACCCCTCCTGTTCGAACTGCCCTGCTCTAAGCAGGACTCGAACTCGGGTCCGCCGGATGAGAGTCGGACGCTCTAACAAGGAGGCTAAAGGCTGCAACCTCTAGTGTCAGTCGCTAGAGCGTCTCTTGAGATCAGAGGAGTGAGGTTTACTCGCACAGCAACTACTAGCTGGCCTCCGTTACACTAATATAGAGAGTTCCTTTCAAGACCTGCCTCTTTTGTTAAAATTAAGTTTTGTTACAGGGAAAAAATATTGTTAAAAGTCTGGGCCCACGAGGAATTTCAATTAGCCCACTCTGCATCTCAAAGCTGGAGCCGGGCCTGATATTAAATTGGTTATACATCTATGGAAGCCTGTTTCTCAAAGAGAAAAAAAAACTTCCCCAAAATTTCTTAAAGTTTTCACCCTGCAACGTTGCTTTAGCTCTCAGTGCAACTATTTCTTATTTTAATCATTTCAAAATCTTTTACCTTTTTTATTTACTCTGGCATACATATATACATACCATTTTTTTTTTCAGTATTTATATACATGTAAATATTTCTTAAATGTATACATATGTGTGTACACACATATATATATATATATATATATATATATATATATATATATATATATATATATATATATATATATATATATATATATATATATATATATAATATATATATATTTATATATATATATATGTAAACAAACTTTTATTTTGGATCGATTAATCGTTTGACAGCCCTAATAAATCATTTATTTATTTTGTTCAAGAAAATCCTATTTGCATGTGATCGCTGTCTGGTGTTGTAAATGTTTAATGTATCCATGCCCTTTTTGTCAATTATTATTATTATTATTATTATTATTTATCAATTTCTAACTACACAGTTTGTCTCTATTTGGCCATTGCTTATGTCTGATTCTGGATTTGTAGATTGGATTACAGAAATAAACACTCCACTGCACGCTGCAATACATTTAAACACACTCAAACATGCTCACATGCTAAAACGAGTGGATGCAGACACAAACACATAGCTAAGCATTCCTTTGTCTAAATATATACATCAACAAACCTTCTGTGACATATAATGGCATGAGTGGATCCATGAGTGATACCCACTGCTGTTCTCTAGCGGCTGGATTATGCACAAGGTGGAAGAGATCTGCGCGTATCTGGCTAGAGACTGTCACCGGAATGATAGATCAGCTCTGGAGCGACAAAGCACAGGGAAAATTTGTGCATGAACACACATGAACTACACATGCATTTAGACCACAAATAAGTCATCTCAACTTACCAGTATGCAATAAATGTATTGTGCATATTTCAGTTGACAAATGCCTCGTTTTTTTTATTCTTGACACACTGTAACTACTCCATCCACTTCCGTCCATCAGTTGGTCCGTCCATAAAATGTTATATGCATGAATTGATTACATGTTGATCATTTATGAGTTTAAATTAAAGTTAGTCTACAGGTATGAAGGTAGGAAAGAAAAAGAAAAAAAAATGGAGTAAAAATATTATACGTGTTGTATATGTCTTCTGGGCAAAACCTTGTATGAGTGTTAAAACCCCAGCAGCTATTTCCCACAATGCACTGAGAAGTGAAAAGTGAGAGTGTGTGAAAAAAAAAAAAATACCCAACAACAACAGTAGTGTTTTAAAAATGTAATAGTGTGTATCTGTCATAACGGGCACTTTCATACACTGCCTCTGCAAGCCCGTCTCTGATAGGAATCAATGAACCGGGTCACAGGCCGCATCTCTTGTGTCTCTGAAAGAAAACAGATCCAGTGAAGGGTGAGAACTATAAAAGCCATTATTTTCAGAGACCATGAGTCCACGGCTGCAGGAACTAGCTGTCCTGGGAGAACAATGACCAAGTTAATTCTCACTTTCACCAGTTATGAAGGCATCTGGATGGGAAACAAAGAAAGATTTGGTCATTTTGAATCTCTAGATCTGTTATTATTGTGATTGTCTTGTCTTTACTTAGTACTTTTATATTGACTTCTGTGATAGAAAACATCAGTAGGGTTTCTTATCAAAACTACCATAGAGCGACTGATTTGTAATGATGATGTATGAAAATATCAGACTTACCATGACCTCAGAGTTATTAAAAATACAGCAAATGTTCTGAAACCACAAGTCTTCAGTGTGACTTTAACTTTTAATTAGGAAAAAAAAAGAAGAAAAAAACCCTGGTATAATTGTTTAATTGACGGTTTCTCAATAAAGCGAGATACATGACAAGGTAACATTATATTTGCTTATACAAAAATATATTAAAAGACAGATTCAATTACAACACTCAAAATGCTTTATGTAGAGCCAGAAATTAAGTTGTAATTGCACAATAATATATATTTGTTTCCAATTGCTAACACACTAAAATTGTACAGCACAGTTATTTAACCTGACACACAGAAAGCAAAACCTCTACTCAAGTCTCCTAAAGTCTAAACACATTTTCTGCTTTACACACATTTTGCAATTCAAAATGGCACTTTTTAAATCCACTGAACACGGTTCTCTGCATAAGACACGACAATCTGACATAAAGTCACGTTTGCCATTTTAAAACACTGCCATTCAAAATGACACTACATGGCCACCTGGCCAAACACCTCATTGGTTAATGGTTAACACTTCAGTCAGGATGTAAGCACTATGAAAAGACTATAGGTGAGCACCTGTTTTTTTTTTTTTGTGTTTTTTTACAACAACAATGGAAGACGTTGCAGAGAGAGGAAGAGGAAGAGGGAGGACGCAATTTTCTTTTTCAGTTTACTGTTTTTTGTGAGCATATTTTTGTTCAGTCCAATGTAAATTATATATGTATATCTGCTGTGCATAAGTTGCACTGACTTGTTTGGTGAAAATTTAACACCAAACAAGTGTGTGTATGTGCAAATATTTCTGTGCATGTGAACAATCTGAAGAATTTTCTACATATTTTAGTATTATGGCAAAGCATACTAAAGATGAGAGTGCTTTTCATTATGCCCAACAGTGTGTAGTTGGTTAGACAAAAATCTGGTAATATGAATGAAGTGTGTGCCATTGCGTGAAGAGGCTATGCACAGAACAGTATTTCAGGTATCATTCTTTGATCTTTTCTCAAAGAGAAAAGCTTAACTCCAAGTCTTCCAGAGTCGCGGCCAAAGCCGATTTGAAAGACCGCTGTTCGCCAGCTTCTTTATTTTCAAGTAGCATTCGGAACCGTCGCAACTCTGCTAAGCCCGCCCAACGGCTCTATACACAATGTGATTGGCCTGACTAGAGTTTGGTTTTTCCAGCTCGCAAGACAACGGAGAGTTGCTAGACGCCCTGGCTGCAAATTATATTTGCTGCCGCTAGGGTGCGTCTAGATTTCTAGGCTAGCATTCAAGCGTTTGAAGTGAATTCGTGTCTGACACCCGAGTTGAAAAATCTGAACTTTGGAGTCTGTTCGTGCCACGTTAACCAATCAGGAGCCTGCTGTCACATGGTGAAGTGATGTGATAAACGGGGGCAGGCTGCCTGGAGTCACTCATTCAACATGGAGGAACGACTGATATTGGCAGTGAGCAGTCATACGGAGCTATTTCGCTTCAAACGCTCACTTTATACGTGCGTCCAATTCACTTTGGACACGCAAGTAGATTCAAAATGTTCAAGCGTCCAACTAGACGCAATAGAAGCGAATTTGACACTCAATTCGCGTTCGGTGTGAACGCAGCATAAGAGGTTTATGTTTAAGAGGTTTGGCTGACAATGTCCCTTTTTAAAATAGTAAATAGGGCAAAATAATAATGGATTCAATATTTGATAAAGACATTTAATATAGCCGTTGTAAATTAAGCCCCACTGAATTCAAGGACCATCTTCTCAGCACTGACTGTATCGGCACTATATCTTTTCTGCCTGCCTGATGTCCCTCAAAATGAGGATTCCTCTCTCTCTCTCTCTGTCTTACCTCCGGCGGGACCACTTATGTCTGTGCTAATGGCTTCCTGTCTGCTCTCAGTGACCAGTGCTGGATTCTTTCTCTGTAGGGGAAATCCCACTGCTTTCCATCCTTCATTTGCACGCTGTTGCTTTGTACATGTTCTTTCATCTTTCCTTCCTCCGGAACTCTCATGAACCCTGTCAAGCCATAAGCAGTTAATTAGAAAAGTTGAAGCAGCAATTGGATTCTAGACATTTAACACATATTTTACCGGTGACAAAAGCAACACGCAGCACACTTTCCCAGCCCAGGGTGGAGCGTCCAGCTCCAGGGCGCAGTGGTGATTGAGGATTCCACCAGTCTATGAATATCTGAAAACAGTTTCTATGAAAACAAACTGACTGAGTGAATATCTTTGCAGTTTGCAAAAACTTAAATCACAGAGGAAGGTAGGGTTTTTACTTCCAGGAGGATAGAGATAGTGCTGTAATCACGGCCTGGGGATCAGTCTCAGGTCATCAGAAGCCCCAAAGCAAGAGCATTCTTGATGAAGATCTCCTCCTCTTCATCTGTGTGACCCTGTCAATACTCATGCCACATCAAAGAGAGAGACGAGGCTTTGAGCCGCCAGCGTCTGGAGCTCAGCTCCTTGTTACGCTCTTGGCGTTTTAAGAACGCGGAGCTCCCACTGAAAACAATTCGAAAAATACGGCAGCTGCGTGAAAAAACACTTCGGTGGACACACGGCCTAATGCATGCTTTTTTATCAACACTTGAATGTGGGTACATTTCATAAAAAAAGCTACATTTGGAACACTTTCAAAAAGCTGAGAAAATCTGATTTTTATCAAAGACTTCATCCAGATCGGATTCAGAATGATGATCAAAGCACAGACGGAGTAGATCAAGTCGACCAACACCCCCAAAGCTTCACAGTCCTACACCTCGTCCTGAGTTGACATTTTATTTGGTAACATTATAGGCAGTTTTGATTTATATGCTGTTTAATGCAGATGACATATGCATGCTTGCATATGATATAGTTTGTTTCTGCTTCTGATATTTCTTTATGGATATTTCTTCATCAGTGCATGTGTGTGTTTGTGTGCGTGTGTGTGTGTGTGTGTGTGTGTGTGTGTGTGTGTGTGTGTGTGTGTGTGTGTGTGTGTGTGTGTGTGTGTGTGTGTGTGTGTGTATATAAAGGTTTTTAGTGGCGTCCAGACGCTGGTGGCTCAAAGCCTCGTCTGTCTCTTTGATGTGTCATGAGTATTGACAGGGTCACATAGATCTTCAAAAGAGGAGATCTTCATCAAGAATGCTCTTGCTATGGGGCTTCTGATAAATTTTACTTACAACGGCTATATAAAATGTCTTTATCAAATATTGAATCCATTATTTTTTTCCCTATTTATTATTTAATACTGTTACGTCCTCAGACGTATTGTTTAGGACAATTGTCATTGTGGCCAGGAGTTCCTGTGTGTGTTTTTTTTTTCTCTCTCTCTCGCTATCTCTGTCTCATACTAGGTTCCGGTGATAATTGGTAACGACCGCAAATTGGTTCGTCGCCAAACGCGCGCCCTTTAAAGCTGGAGTCTGCGCAGAGGAAAAGGGCGGAAGGGGTGGAAAGCGCAGAGGAAGCTAGTGGCTCAGTGTAATTGTGATTGTTGTGCCGACAAGACGTGTTGTTGACCGCGTCCTAAATACGTTGTGCAAAGAGCAGGTTAATGACTGTGATTTCCTGTTATCTTGGTGATTGTTGAGGTATTTAAAAGGTAATCTGTAAACTGATGCCACTCTTCCGCCTAACGCTGTTGTTATCTTGGTGATTGTTGAGGTATTTAAAAGGTAATCTGTAAACTGATGCCACTCTTCCACCTAACGCTTTTGTGCTATTGTAAATACTTTATTGTGGTTTGTTTGTTTTCACTTCCTCGCTTTGGATTGTGCCTACTTTTGTTTATAGAAGTTTTCTCCTGTTTTCGGTTAGATAGGAAGTAAGGGAAGTGTTATGTATTTTCCTTTTATTTATTTTGTTAGAACATTATAGATACTAAATCTCAGCTAGTTTGTTTTGTTTATTATTTTGGCACATTTATGGTATCAATCGGAGACTGTTCCCGAATAAAAGAATTTAAGTTATACTTTTCAGAATTTTTCGTTAATTTATGTTACACCCCGTTACCCCTAGAGCGGGGTCGTAACATAAAGTGGGGGCTCGTCCGGGATAGATTAAATTCGTCCAGATCGAAAAATTAGTTTGGAAGTTATAAAGTGAAGATTTATCCTAACGTTTGGGTAAGTCAACTTTCTGTTTGTCGACTGCTGTAATTTAAGCTGGGGGGAATTCCAAGGTAACCATGGAGTTTGATTTAACCGCATTTACACTGTCACCTTCTGTTGAGGAGTTTGATCACTGTAGGAAAGACGATCTAATTAAAATAGCGGATTTCTTTCAAATTTCTGTCCCGCGTTATGCTAGAAAGAACGAAATTAAAACCCCATTGCACTTAAAATTAGTGGAAGATCAGATATTGCCAGAACTATCACTTACAAGTAGTGCAGAAACTGGAGCGGACGCGTTAGGTGTTGAAAGAAAACCTTCCCCAATTATGCAGCCCCCCAGCCCACACTTTCTACCGCAAGATCCGGCAGTAGCTGTCCGGTTGAAAGAGTTAGACTTAGAGGTGAAACGACAAGAGCATCAAAATAAGCTACTACGACTGAGGGAGTTAGAAATTGAGTACGATATGAGAAGACAGGGGTTGGATGTTCGCGAACAGTCGGTTGAAGATGCAGAGGAGCAGTCTCCAGTGTTACCCTCTTTCGCTCCCTTACCACCATTGGCCGGTATGCCAGCCACGTCCAGTCCAATTCTTCCAGGGGCAGATGCGTCTGTAGCACCTGTTTTTGAGGTGGGGAAACATATTAAGTTAGTACCTCCTTTTAGAGAGGCGGAGGTCGACTCCTACTTCACAGCGTTTGAACGAATAGCTGCGGCTCTTCGATGGCCAAAAGAAATGTGGGCATTGCTGTTACAATGTAAACTGGTCGGAAAAGCTCAAGAGGTATGTGCATCCTTGCCAGTTAGTACTAGTCTAGATTATGATGCAATAAAAGCAGCTGTATTGCATGCATATGAGTTAGTTCCAGAGGCATACAGACAAAAATTTAGAAATCACAAGAAAGCAGTCGTACAAACCTTTGTTGAGTTTGCAAGAGAAAAGCAAGCTTTATTTGATAAGTGGTGTACAGCATGTAAAGTGACTACATTTCAACAACTGCGTGAGTTAATGTTGTTGGAAGACTTCAAGGAATGCCTATCTGAAAACCTTGTAATTCATCTAAATGAGCAGAAAGTCTCCGCATTAGCAGAAGCTGCGATCCTTGCAGATGAGTTTGTATTAACTCATAGGATGCTGTTTCCCCATGCTATTCGCCGTGAGAAAACTGCTGTCTCTAATAGTGAAGAGCGGGGAAAAGAGATGGATGCTGATAAGATGGTACGTGGAAGAACACTAGGAAACCTTCAGTCTCCGCCCGTTCGTACCACACAAAAATGAGTATGTTTTTATTGTCTTGATTCCAGTCACCTTATTGTGGATTGTGAGGCTTGGAAAAAGAAAAACGTGACTAAAGCGAAGAGTATTGCTTTTGTGGAATCTGTCACACCCACGCTCACTGAAACGAGTAAGTCGCTATACGAACCTTTTATGCTAACTGGTTCAGTAGCGGTGTCTGAGAAATCAGTTTTTAAGCCAGTAAAGATACTCCGTGATACGGGATCTGCTCAGACACTGATGTTAAGCTCAGAATTACCTCTGTCTGAGGGATCTTATACAGGAGCTAATGTCTTACTCCGAGGTGTGGAGCTGGGCTGCATTAAAGTTCCCTTGCATACTGTTTATTTACAATCTGAACTTGTTTCAGGCTATGTCCAGGTCGGGGTGCGACCTCAACTTCTAGTGGAGGGAGTTGATCTCATACTGGGAAATGATTTAGCGGGAGGTAGAGTATTCCTGCAACCTATCGTTACGGACTCCCCAGAGAAACAAGGTGAGCTGACAGAACGCTCCATGAATACTCCTGAGGTATTTCCTGTCTGTGCAGTAACACGAGCGCAGACACGCAAATTCCAGGATGTTGTTGATTTGTCTGAATCATTTCTGAGAGCTGATACTGAAAAAGTAGAAGCAAAGATATGTCTTCAGCCCGAGCTAACAATGCCGGTAACAGACAGTATAAACGAGAGTCTAAGTACCCTCCAGATTGGAAAGAAACAATTAGCTGTATTGCAAAAGTCCGATCCTTCGTTGGCGAGGTGCGTGACCACTGCAATTGACAAGGACCATCTTCCTGAGTCTGGAGTTGCGTATTATTGGGATGATGAGGTACTGATGCGTAAGTGGAAAGGTAATGACGCCTTTTGTCAAGTCGTAATTCCTTTTGAGTATAGAGCGCAAATACTTAGATTAGCTCATGATCACGTTCTTTCAAGTCATTTGGGGGTTAGGAAAACTTATGAGCGAGTGCTACGCTATTTTTTTCTGGCCTGGTTTAAAGAATGATGTTTCTAAGTATTGTTGTTCATGTCATACATGCCAAATAGCCGGTAAACCGAATCAGACCATTCCACTTGCTCCGTTAAAGCCAATACCAGTTCTAGGAGAACCATTTGAACGCATTATTATGGATTGTGTGGGTCCACTTCCTAAGTCTAAGGCTGGACACCAGTACATCCTGACAATAATGTGCGCTGCAACTCGTTATCCGGAAGCGATTCCGCTGCGTACAATAAATGCTAAAAAAGTGGTCCAAGAACTAGTTAAGTTCTGTTCTAGGTTTGGGCTACCTAAAATAATCCAAACAGATCAAGGATCCAATTTCACGTCAAATATTTTCACAAGTCACCCGTGAATTGAATGTGAAACACAAACTGTCTAGCGCATATCACCCTCAAAGCCAGGGTGCGTTAGAACGGTTTCACCAAACTTTGAAGTCACTATTGCACAAATACTGTCTAGAAACAGAAAGAGAATGGGATGAGGGTCTCCCTATGCTAATGTTTGCATTTCGCGAAACCACGCAAGAGTCATTAGGCTTTACTCCTGCCGACTTAGTATTTGGGCATACGGTTCGTGGTCCCCTGAGACTGTTGCGCGAACAATTATTGGAAGAGTCTGTATCTCCTATTCCTGTTCTAGAGTATGTTAGCAAGTTCCGTGACAGGTTACATCGCGCGTGTGCGATGGCTAAAGAAAACTTGATAACTGCCCAAAAGAAAATGAAGATTCACTTTGATCAGAAAAGTGTAAAACGGGATATTCAACCTGGTGAGTCAGTGTTAGTCTTGTTACCAGTGCCAGGTTCAATATTGCAAGCAAAGTTTTGTGGTCCTTATGAGGTCGAGAATAAAATCAGCGAAACAAATTATGTGATTCGTACTCCAGATCGCAGACGAAAGACGCGGATTTGTCATGTGAATATGTTAAAGCCGTACTGTAAGCGAGTTTCTATTGAGAAAGAAAGTGAGCTGTCATCTCCACTGCCAGTGACAACAGTAACCTCTATCAATCACGTCACTGAAGATTGTTCAGTAAACTGCGAACAGAGCGCCAGGTTGAACAATTCAGAGATGTTGTTAAATCTCAAAGAAACACTATCTTACCTTTCAAAGCTGCAACGGCAAGATATTATATTATTAATTAATGAATATCCAACCTTGTTTGCAGATACCCCTTCTCAGACCACTGCGATTGTGCACGATATTGAAATCGTTGGTTCGGGTCCTATACGTCAGCATCCTTACCGTGTCAATCCAGTAAAACGGGAGGTAATGAAGGAAGAAGTAAGGTACTTATTAGAACAAGGATTTGCTGTACCCAGTTCCAGTCCTTGGAGCTCACCTTGTCTTCTAGTACCCAAGCCTGATGGTACATATAGATTCTGTACTGACTACCGTAAGGTTAACAGTGTTACAACACCTGACTCCTTCCCCATGCCTCGAATGGAAGATTTAGTAGATAGGGTAGGTGCTGCAAAACTTGTAACCAAGTTAGACCTGTTAAAAGGATATTGGCAGGTGCCACTGACAAAATGCGCCTCTGAGATATCAGCCTTTGTGACTCCAGACAGTTTTTTGAATTATACTGTTATGGCTTTTGGAATGAGGAATGCCCCAGCTACTTTTCAAAGACTCATGCAGAAAGTATTGTATGACATTAAAAACTGTGAGGCGTATTTGGATGACGTCGTGATTTATTCCGATAATTGGGAAGATCACCTTAAGACATTACGTGAAGTTTTTTCCCGATTGCATGAAGCTTCACTAACGGTAAACCTTGCCAAATGCGAATTTTGTAAGGCTATTGTCACCTATCTTGGAAAGCAAGTAGGACAGGGACAAGTTCGCCCAGTAAATGCGAAAGTTACCGCTATCCTACAATACCCTGCACCCAAGACAAAGCGGGAATTGCGCCGTTTTCTGGGAATGGTGGGCTACTACAGAGCCTTTTGTAAAAATGTTGCTTCAGTTGCATCTCCGCTAACTGATTTGTTGAGTTCGACAAAAACCTTTGTCTGGTCTTCGTCGTGTGAAGACGCCTTTAACGCGGCAAAAGATTTGATGTGTTTTGCCCCTATTCTAGCTGCCCCTGTTTTCTCTCGTCCTTTTAAGCTCGAGGTAGACGCTAGTGCTATGGGAGCTGGAGCTGTGCTATTACAGGAGGATTTTCAAGGAATTGATCACCCAGTGTGCTACTTCTCACGCAAGTTTCTAAAACATCAACGAAACTATAGCACCACTGAAAAAGAAACGCTTGCCTTAATACTAGCGCTACAACATTTCGAAGTATATTTAGGCAGCAGTTCACTTCCAATTGAGGTATTCACAGATCATAACCCCTTGATATTCCTTTCTCATATGTCAAACCACAACCAACGTTTAATGAGATGGTCATTGATTGTGCAAGATTTTAATGTGAAGATCCAGCACAAAAAGGGTATTGATAATGTTATTGCCGATGCTCTTTCCAGATCAGTTGGTGTGTAATTGTTTTGTTTGTTTTTTTTGCACAACCTAGAGGTTGTGTTTTATTGGTGGGGGTGTTACGTCCTCAGACGTATTGTTTAGGACAATTGTCATTGTGGCCAGGAGTTCCTATGTTTTTTTTTTTTTTTTTTTTTTTCTCTCTCTCGCTATCTCTGTCTCATACTAGGTTCCGGTGATAATTGGTAACGACCGCAAATTGGTTCGTCACCGGACGCGCGCCCTTTAAAGCTGGAGTCTGCGCAGAGGAAAAGGGCGGAAGGGGTGGAAAGCACAGAGGAAGCTAGTGGCTCAGTGTAATTGTGATTGTTGTGCCGACAAGACGTGTTGTTGACCGCGTCCTAAATACGTTGTGCAAAGAGCAGGTTAATGACTGTGATTTCCTGTTATCTTGGTGATTGTTGAGGTATTTAAAAGGTAATCTGTAAACTGATGCCACTCTTCCGCCTAACGCTGTTGTTATCTTGGTGATTGTTGAGGTATTTAAAAGGTAATCTGTAAACTGATGCCACTCTTCCGCCTAACGCTTTTGTGCTATTGTAAATACTTTATTGTGGTTTGTTTGTTTTCACTTCCTCGCTTTGGATTGTGCCTACTTTTGTTTATAGAAGTTTTCTCCTGTTTTTCGGTTAGATAGGAAGTAAGGGAAGTGTTATGTATTTTCCTTTTAATTATTTTGTTAGAACATTATAGATACTAAATCTCAGCTAGTTTGTTTTGTTTATTATTTTGGCACATTTATGGTATCAATCGGAGACTGTTCCTGAATAAAAGAATTTAAGTTATACTTTTCAGAATTTTTCGTTAATTTATGTTACACCCCGTTACCCCTAGAGCGGGGTCGTAACAATACTTTGTCAGCCAAACCTCTTAAACATAAACATAGACATAACACATTTACTTGAATAATTTAACGACACATTCGCATGTTCATGGTTCTGTGATGTTTTTTTAATGGTCACATGACAGATAAAAATATTTCAAAAATATTTCATCTTTTTTAGTAAGTGTTTATTTTGATGTTTTTATTTAAATATATGTATATAGGGCTGCATGTATATTGGGCTTCCTCTTCTTTTATTATTAAATTCTTCACTTTCAAACGATCAAATCCTCAAGCTTTTATTTAGACAGAATACTGGGAACCGTCAACAATTCTTCAATAAAAAAAAATAAACCACTCAGAAAAGCAACCAACATTACAACAAAACGGCATCTACTACTGGAAAAGAAGAACTTGTATTAGAGATTATGAAGGATTTAACTATTCATCCCATGAAGATCCAAAATTAACTTTTCTGAACATGCAATCTGAATTTGGTTATATAATTCTGCAATTCTGATGGACACTTTACTATCTGTGAGGCCACAGGAGATTTATGAACTGCAGTGAAGCGACGCAACTGATGCTGGTAGGTCACGTGACAGTAACAACATGGCGGATGTCGTACATCTGAATTTCATTAAAGAAACACAGTGACTTTTTGGGACTTTAGCTTATTCAACGTATCCCCCAGAGTTAGATAAGTCCATACATACCATTCTCATCTCCGTGCGTGTCATAACTCTGTCTGACGCACCCACCGCTAGCCTAGCTTAGCACAAAGACTGGAGGTAAATGGCTCCAGCTAGCCTACTGCTCAATAAGTGACAAAATAAGACCAACATTTTCCTATTTCCTGTTATCCTAACCCTACCTCCAGTCTTTGTGCTAAGCTAGGCTAGCAGTGAATAAGCTAAAGTCCCAAAAAGTTGGCATTAAATACCTTTAATACTACCCATATTCTATCCACCTTATTCCTGACGAGCCTAGTGCGTTTTGAATAATAGGTGGCACTTCCGGTTTTGCGGAACTTCCATTCAAAAGGACTGAAACGAGTCATTTCAAATCATAAGGCTGCGCAACAAATAAAGCTTATCCAGTTTGACTGAATGAGCTTTCAATTGTCCTTCATGTTTTATTTTCAGACATCATGAGAATATTTTAACGTTTGGTATTTTAACGTGTTGAAAGTACGATATGAGTGTATGATATGTTATAACAAGAATATCTATGGCAGAAGCTCTTTTCAGTCGCTGCATTCTTTATCTTTGCATTCCGCTGTAATAGTATGAAAAAGGACAACATAGCCTACTGCACATGGTCTGTTCTAATTTAATTTACGATATATCCCATTGATAATTCACTGGAATGCACAAAGAATATCTTTGTGTTTTTTTCTCCTTAAATCCGCAGGTCTCTTTCCAGGTTTGTTTTCACAGGTAAATACAATTTATTATCTTTCAAAATGACGGAAATCACTTTGAAATAGTAATGCTGAAGTTAATGAACATTTTTGATTAAGGCAATGTATGTTACATAATACAGATATACACTCACCTAAAGGATTATTAGGAACACCTGTTCAATTTCTCATTATCAAATCAAATCAAGTCACCTTTATTTATATAGTGCTTTTAACAAGTCCAATTATTTCAAAGCAGCTTCACATTGTTAACAGGAAAATAATGCAACAGAATTTGTACAGCCGTTCTGGTGAAACGGTGGTGTTATCCAGCTAATTTCAAGTATCATATAGTGTCATTGCGGGCAGATCGGTAATATAGATGAAATTTAGGTGTCCCCAACTGAGCAAGCCAAAAGCCAGAGGCAACGGTGGCAAGGAACCAAAACTCCTTCAGGGTCAGAATGGAGAAAAAAACCTTGGGAGAAACCAGGCTCAGTCGGGGTGCCAGTTCTCCTCTGGCCGACGAACAAACAGTGTATGATTATAATTCTGGCAACATAGCAGGTCTTAATTCATATTAGGTAAATAGATATTTGTAAGATTATTCGAAAGATTGGAGTCATCACGTCGAAGACGGGTTTAATGAGGATGTCGTGTTGATGCAGCATTTACGGGGGGGAGTTTATTTGACATGCTCTCTGCAGACATTTCAGGGATGCGTTGGTCATGTCCTGGCGCTGGTCCACCATCTGATCTGGATACGGCCCGGATCCGGCTGACTGCAGTAAACCTCGGGATAAACAGAGAGACTAACATTAGCGTAGATGCCATTCTTCTTATGAACGATACGAGTACATCAGGTGTTATGGGAAGTGTTCCCGGTTCCGGCTGACCTAGTTAATGCAGCCTAACAGTCATTTACTGATTTGAATAATAGAAATTGATAATGTTTTATGTGTAAGCCATAGTAAAGAGATGTGTTTTTAGTCTAGATTTAAACTGACAGAGTGTGTCTGCTTCCCGAACAATGCTAGGAAGACTGTTCCAGAGTTTAGGTGCTAAATAGGAAAAGGATCGACCGCCTGTATTTGATTTTGATATTCTAGGTATTATCAACTGGCCAGAGTTTTGAGATCACAATAGACGTGATGGAGTATAATGCGTTAAGAGTTCGCTCAAGTACTGGGGAGCTAAACCATTTAGTGCTTTGTAAGTAATAAGCAAGATTTTAAAATGTATACGATGTTTAATAGGGAGCCAGTGCAGTGTTGACAGAACCAGGCTAATATGGTCATACTTCCTTGTTCTAGTAAGAGCTCGAGCTGCTGCGTTTTGGACCAGCTGGAGTTTGTTTATTAAGCGAGCAGGGCAACCACCCAGTAAATCATTACAGTAATCTAGCCTTGAGGTCATGAACGCATGAATTAACTGTTCAGCATTTTGCATCGAAAGGATGTGCTGTAATTTAGATATATTTTTAAGATGGTAGAATGCAGTTTTACAGATGTTAGAAACGTGGCTTTCAAATGAAAGATTGGTATCAAAGAGCACACCCAGGTTCCTAACTGACGACGAGGACTTGACAGAGCAGCCATCGAGTGTTAGACAGTATTCTAGGTTACTACTTGCAGAGTTTTTTTGTCCAATAATTAAAAATTAATTTTTTTCTGAATTAAGTTGCAGGAAATTACTAGACATCCAATGTTTTATATCAGCTATGCATTCCGTTAATTTTGTGAATTGGTAAGTTTCGTCAGGGCGTGAAGAAATATAGAGCTGAGTATCGTCAGCATAACAGTGAAAACTAATGCCATGCTTCCTAATGATATCTCCCAGTGGTAGCATGTACAGGGTGAAGAGCAACGGTCCTAGCACTGAGCCCTGCGGTACTCCATACTGAACTTGTGATCGGTGTGACATCTCTTTATTTACTGCTACAAACTGATAACGGTCAGATAAGTATGATTTAAGCCATGCCAATGCAGTCCCACTAATGCCAACATAATTTGAGTCTGTTCAAAAGAATGTTGTGGTCGATAGTATCGAATGCAGCGCTAAGATCGAGTAACACTAATAGAGAGATACAACCACGATCGGATGATAAGAGTAAATCATTTGTAACTCTGATGAGAGCAGTCTCAGTACTATGATACGGTCTAAATCCTGACTGGAAATCCTCACAGATACCATTTCTTTCTAAAAAGGAACATAAGGAAAAGGAAAGACACTGCCTTTTCCAGTATTTTTGACAGGAAGGGTAGATTTGAGATCGGCCTGTAATTGACTAATTCTGTAGGATCAAATCAAATCAAATCAAATCAAAATCACCTTTATTTATATAGCGCTTTTAACAAGTCCAATTGTTTCAAAGCAGCTTCACATTGTTAAAAGTAAAATAATGCAACAGAATTTGTACAGCCGTTCTGGTGAAACGGTGATGTTATCCAGCTAATTTCAAGTATCATATAGCGTCAATGCGGGCAGATCGGTAATATAGAAGAAATTTAGGTGTCCCCAACTGAGCAAGCCAAAAGCCAGAGGCAACGGTGGCAAGGAACCAAAACTCCTTCAGTGTCAGAATGGAGAAAAAAAAACCTTGGGAGAAACCAGGCTCAGTCGGGGTGCCAATTCTCCTCTGGCCGACGAACAAACAGTGTATGATTATAATTCTGGCAACATAGCAGGTCTTAATTCATATTAGGCAAATTGATATTTGTTAGATTATTCGAGAGATTGGAGTCGTCACGCCGAAGACGGGTTTAATGAGGATGTCGTGTCGATGCAGCATTTACGGGGGGAGTTTATTTGACATGTTCTCTGCAGACACTTCAGGGATGCGTTGGTCATGTCCAGGCGCTGGTCCACCATCTGATCTGGATACGCCTGGATCTGGCTGACTGCAGTAAACCTCGGTATAAACAGAGAGACTAACATTAGCGTAGATGCCATTCTTCTTATGATGTAACGAGTACATCAGGTGTTATGGGAAGTGTTCCCGGTTCCGCTGACCTAGTTAATGCAGCCTGACAATCATTTACTGATTTGAGTAATAGAAATTGATAATGTTTTATGTGTAAGCCATAGTAAAGAGATGCGTTTTAGTCTAGATTTAAACTGACAGAGTGTGTCTGCTTCCCGAACAATGCTAGGAAGACTGTTCCAAAGTTTAGGCGCTAAATAGGAAAAGGATCGACCGCCTGCAGTTGATTTTGATATTCTAGGTATTATCAACTGGCCAGAGTTTTGAGACCGCAATAGACGTGATGGAGTATAATGCGTTAAGAGTTCGCTCAAGTACTGGGAGCTAAACCATTTAGTGCTTTGTAAGTAATAAGCAAGATTTTAAAATTTATTCGATGTTTAATAGGAGCCAATGAAGTGTTGACAGAACCGGGCTAATATGGTCATACTTCCTTGTTCTAGTAAGAGCTCGAGCTGCTGCGTTTTGGACCAGCTGGAGTTTGTTTATTAAGTGAGCAGGGCAACCACCCAGTAAAGCATTACAGTAATCTAGCCTTGAGGTCATGAACGCATGAATTAACTGTTCAGCATTTTGCATCGAAAGGATGTGCCGTAATTTAGATATATTTTTAAGATGGTAGAATGCAGTTTTACAGATGTTAGAAACGTGGCTTTCAAATGAAAGATTGGTATCAAAGAGCACACCCAGGTTCCTAACTGACGACGAGGACTTGACAGAGCAGCCATCGAGTGTTAGACAGTATTCTAGGTTACTACTTGCAGAGTTTTTTTGTCCAATAATTAAAAATTCAGTTTTTCTGAATTAAGTTGCAGGAAATTACTAGACATCCAATGTTTTATATCAGCTATGCATTCCGTTAATCTTGTGAATTGGTAAGTCTCATCAGGGCGTGAAGAAATATAGAGCTGAGTATCGTCAGCATAACAGTGAAAACTAATGCCATGCTTCCTAATGATATCTCCCAGTGGTAGCATGTACAGGGTGAAGAGCAACGGTCCTAGCACCGAGCCCTGCGGTACTCCATACTGAACTTGTGATCGGTGTGACATCTCTTCATTTACTGCTACAAACTGATAACGGTCAGATAAGTATGATTTAAGCCATGCCAATGCAGTTCCACTAATGCCAACATAATTTTCGAGTCTATTCAAAAGAATGTTGTGGTCGATAGTATCGAATGCAGCGCTAAGATCGAGTAACACTAATAGAGAAATACAACCACGATCGGATGATAAGAGTAAATAATTTGTAACTCTGATGAGAGCAGTCTCAGTACTATGATACGGTCTAAATCCTGACTGGAAATCCTCACAGATACCATTTCTTTCTAAAAGGAACATAATTGTGAAGACACTGCCTTTTCCAGTATTTTTGACAGGAAGGGTAGATTTGAGATCGGCCTATAATTGACTAATTCTGTAGGATCAAGTTGAGGTTTTTTTAATAAGTGGTTTGATAATAGCCAACTTAAACATTTTAGGTACATATCCTAATAACAAAGATGAGTTAATGATATTAAGAAGAGGATCTATGACCTCTGGTAGCATCTCTTTTAATAGCCTAGTCGGTATAGGTCGAGCATACATGTTGTTGATTTAGATGATTTAACAAGTTTAGCCAATTCTTCCTCTCCTATAGCAGTGAATGAATGTAATTTTTCTCAGTGACACAACAATGCTCTGTCTCATGTGACACTATAGTAGACGGCTGCATGGTTATAATTTTCTTCCTAATATTATCGATCTTACATGTAAAGAAGTTCATAAAGTCATTACTGCTGTGCTGTTTACAACCATCAGAAGTATAAGCTTTATTTTTGGTTAACTTAGCCACTGTATCAAATAAATACCTAGGGTTGTGTTTGTTTTCTTCTAAGAGAGTCGAGAAATAAGCAGATCTAGCAGTTTTTACGGCCTTTCTGTATGCGATCATGCTCTCTTTCCATGAATTACTGAAAAATCTCTAATTTTGTTTTCTTCCAGCTGCGCTCCATTTTTCTGGCTACTGTTTTAAGGGCCGGGTGTGCTCATTGTACCACGGCGTTGGACTATTTTCTTTAATCTTCTTTAGCGCCGGGAGCAACTGTGTCTAAAGTGCTGGAAAAAGAGAGTCAATAGTTTCTGTTGCAAAATCGAGTTCCTCTAGGCTATCTGGGATGCTGAGGAGATGAAACTGATGAGGAAGATTATTTAAAAGCAATTTTTAGTGGCGGCAGTGATAGTTCTGCCATATTTGAAGCGAGGGACGGCTTTGCAGCCTTAGCTAAATTAAGTATACATGATACTAGGTAATGGTCTGAGATGTTGTCGCTCTGCTGCAGAATTTCAACGGTATCAACATTTATTCCATGTGACAATATTAGGTCTAGAGTATGATTAAGGCGATGAGTGGGTCCTGACACGTGTTGCCTTACTCCAATAGAGTTTAGAATGTCTCTAAATGCTAATCCCAATGCGTCTTTTTCATTATCTACATGGATATTAAAATCACCAACAATTAGTACTTTATCTGCAGCCAGTACTAACTCGGATAGAAAGTCAGCAAATTCTTTGATAAAGTCTGTATTGTGGCCTGTATACAGTAGCCAGCACAAATGTCAAACGGGATTTATCAATTACACTACATAATGCTACATAAAGCACCAAAACTTCAAAAGAATTATATTTGAAACTAGACTTCTGAGTAATACTGAAGATATTATTATAAATTACAGCAACCCCTCCCCCTTTACCTTTCAGACGCGGCTCGTGTTTATAACAATAATCTTGTGGGGTGGACTCATTTAAAGTAATGTAGTTGTCAGGTTTTAGCCAGGTTTCTGTCAAACACAGCACATCTAGATTATTATCTGTAATCATATCATTAACAATAAGCACTTTTGGGGAAAGGGATCGAATATTCAGCAACCCAAGCTTTATCATTTGATCATCTGTATTATATCTGTTGTTTATTTGTTTGACATCAATTAAGTTTTTACTGTTGAATGGTCTTGATGTTTTTTTGTATTTACTAATTCGGGGAACAGACACAGTCTCTATGTGATAATATCTAGGTGAAAGAGTCTCTATGTGTTGGGATTTATCTGACTTCTGTAACAGGAGACAGCTAGCAGATGGTCGGGTAAGCCAGTCCGTCTGCTTCCTGACCTGGGCCCCAGTTAGTCAAGGTTTAGCTTTAAGACTATATGCCAAATTACTAGAGAGAAGAGCAGCACCACTCCAAGAAGGATGGATGCCGTCCCTCTTCAACAGGTCAGGTCTGCCCCAAAAGCTTTTCCAATTGTCTATGAACCCTATGTTATTTTGCAGACACCACTTAGACAACCAGCCATTGAGTGATGATAGTCTGCTAAGTATCTCATCACTCCTTTTAACAGGGAGCGGACCAGAACAAAAACCTGCATCTGCTATCGTACTTGCGAGTTCACACACCTCTTTAATGTTAATTTTGGTGAACTCCGACTGGCGAAGTCGAACATCGTTAGTGCTGACGTGAATAATAATCTTAGAGAATTTATGATTAGCTTTAGCCAGCACTTTTAAATTTGCTTTGATGTCAGACGCTCTGGCTCCCGGTAAACATGTGACTGTGGTGGCTGGTGTCTCTATTTTCACATTCCGTGTAATAGAATCGCCAAAAACTAGGGCACTTTCAACAGGATTCTCAGTGGGTGCGTCACTGAGTGGGGAGAACCTGTTTGATGTTCTAATCGGAACGGAAGAGTGGTTTTTTGATCCGCGACTATGCCGTCTGACCATCACCCAACTGCCCTGCTGCACGGGCTCTACAGCCGGAACCAAACAATGTACAACGTTCACTAAGCTAGTCACATCCAAATCAATGTCTAAAGCTGTTACATTCTTACTACTCTCAAATAAAGTCTGGATGCGTGTCTCTAATTCTGAAATCTTCTCCGTCAGCCTGACTATCTCCTTACATTTATCACATGAAGCCCTGCTCACCAACAGAGACAGATACACTAAACATGAAACATGTGGTGCAAGTGACAATGACTGGAGAAGAAGACATGGCTTACCGTATTTGTTGATTAATCCAATTTACCAAAGCTGTTTGATGGAGTCTATTTACTAATCCAACTCACCACAGTTGTTTAGTGAACTCAGAAAACAGGAAACCCGGGTGCAGAGATGGCAAGCTAACAGGCTAGCGAAAAGCTAACGTGCGATAGTGATTTAGATTAAAAGCTAGTGATGTCAGATTTAATGTGGTAGGCAATGTTAGACAATATATGAAGATGAGTAGGTTTATAATTAGCAGTTTAAACAACAGAGAATAATATAAAATAAAAATCCCAAAAGAGCAGAGCAGAGCACATGCGAGCACAGCAGCAATAGCAAACAGGGTTGCATTAATGCAATTATCTAATCAACCAATCACATGGCAGTTGCTTCAATGCATTTAGGGGTGTGGTCCTGGTCAAGACAATCTCCTGAACTCCAAACTGAATGTCAGAATGGGAAAGAAAGGTGATTTAAGCAATTTTGAGCGTGGCATGGTTGTTGGTGCCAGACGGGCCGGTCTGAGTATTTCACAATCTGCTAAGTTACTGGGATTTTCACGCACAACCATTTCTAGGGTTTACAAAGAATGGTGTGAAAAGGGAAAAACATCCAGTATGCGGCAGTCCTGTGGGCAAAAATGCCTTGTTGATGCTAGAGGTCAGAGGAGAATGGGCCGACTGATTCTAGCTGATAGAAGAGCAACTTTGACTGAAATAACCACTCGTTACAACCGAGGTATGCAGCAAAGCATTTGTGAAGCCACAACATGCGGCTGGGCTACAACAGCAGAAGACCCCACCGGGTACCACTCATCTCCACTACAAATAGGAAAAAGAGGTTACAATTTGCATGAGCTCACCAAAATTGGACAGTTGAAGACTGGAAAAATGTTGCCTGGTCTGATGAGTCTCGATTTCTGTTGAGACATTCAGATGGTAGAGTCAGAATTTGGTGTAAACAGAATGAGAACATGGATCCATCGTGCCTTGTTACCACTGTGCAGGCTGGTGGTGGTGGTGTAATGGTGTGGGGGATGTTTTCTTGGCACACTTTAGGCCCCTTAGTGCCAATTGGGCATCATTTAAATGCCACGGCCTACCTGAGCATTGTTTCTGACCATGTCCATCCCTTTATGACCACCATGTACCCATTCTCTGATGGCTACTTCCAGCAGGATAATGCACCATGTCACAAAGCTCGAATCATTTCAAATTGGTTTCTTGAACATGACAATGAGTTCACTGTACTAAAATGGCCCCCACAATCACCAGATCGCAACCCAATAGCGCATCTTTGGGATGTGGTGGAACGGGAGCTTCGTGCCCTGGATGTGCATCCCACAAATCTCCATCAACTGCAAGATGCTATCCTATCAATATGGGCCAACATTTCGAAAGAATGCTTTCAGCACCTTGCTGAATCAATGCCATGTAGAATTAAGGCAGTTCTGAAGATGAAAGGGGGTCAAACACAGTATTAGTATGGTGTTCCTAATGATCCTTTAGGCGAGTGTATATTACTACAGTGATATTTAACCCATCCATTATTGCTGTGGAAAGAATCACACATTTGGGGTTATTAATGGTCTGTTTAAAGTACCTTGTTGATGCTTTTACACTTTTAAATGTCCTTTTAATGTTCTATGGTTGAAGGGTGAGTAGAATAATGTCATCTCATTGTACCCAGTATAAAAAAGGTATTATTGTGTTCATAGAACGAGCCTTTCACTGATTGTTTACAACTTAATGGAAGTTACACCCATATTTTGTGCAAAACGTCATGGGGTGTAGGAATAAGGTGGATATAGTAGGCTATATTATATACTATATAGAGCATAGGGGAGACCGGGTATAGTTGTAACACGGTAGTTGTAACACTACCAATTCCACGAATCACAGATAAGATAGGAGTTATATGAGTTTCAGTTTCCTCTGGCTTCCTTTACGATCCCACATGGAGGTTTTCCAGTCTGTGTTGTTATCTCTCCTGAAGCTACAGCAGAAAATATAATTCTGAGGTAAGAAAGTTAAAAAAAAAAAAAAAAAAAAAAAAAAAAAGATAATACTTTGGTACTTTAGTACTTCTACCGTTGTAGATAATGTTGTATGAGTTATATCAGGTCAAAGTGTAGTTTCTGTAGTAAAGAATGGTGTATCAACCTCCTGCTAATTTCAAAGCACTAATACAGCTAGCTAAACAATGAGTGACAGTGGCGGGGTAGGTTATCACACGTGTTTTGAAACAACTATCCACTTACATAAAACTAAGAACATTTTTGTGATTTTAATAATTCTACAGAATGTTTATGCTAATTTACTCTCGCACACACACACACACACACACACACACACACACACACACACACATATGAATGTGCACGTACAGAAATGCACAAACAAATGCACAAACACAATATGTACATACACTCCCCATATTCACACATTTTATTGTTGCAGCCATTCATTTAAAATAAAACTGTTGTTGTGGCATATCACTTGGAGTACCCTTAGTTTTTGTGCATTTTGTCTACCTGTTACAACTTACCCCAGTATGTGTTACAACCTACCCCAGTAGTGGGAAAGGTTGTAACAAAGGACCAATTTGTATTTGTCATCATCTCACAAAGTCTATGATATAGTTGGAGAAATTTAAATTGTTACCATTTGTAGTAGACAAATGTGAGTACTTTGCCTGGGGCGGCGCTAGCAATTTTGGGCCCTATTAAAGAATATGAGGTTGGGCCCCTTACCGTGCCAAACATACAGGCAAACCTATAGCGATCCAAAATCATTGTCAGCATTTTAATTATATGTATATATGTGTTAAAAAGCACAATAGCCTACCTGTTTCTCATCTCCATCACCTTTTCCTTCCTGACCTGCATATTTCCCTTCCCAAAGCTGAGCATTGGTTGATACAGTCTAAACTGATTGTTTCTGTCGTTTGTTTAACTTCTATCGCAACACAGCTGTTTAGTTTAGCTATGCATCTTATCTCACACTTTATGACCAGTAACTGAAGCGTCAAGCTGGAATTCACGCTCAGCAGCTGTGAACATAAAGCCTGCAGAACTTTGTATATGTTCGGTTGACTGTATTTTATTTTGATAATGAACTGGCTGCGATGTCAACTTGGCAGTGCTAGAACTGACGTATTATGTGCACGTTGAGGCGTCGGCGCCGGTGCAATCACTTGGATTTTTCCCTCAGCACTCAGCAGTGGAAACAATTAATACTCTGTTATTTTTTTTTACTTCTGTTTATATTTTATTTGTGTACATTAAAAATGACTACATAATGTCAAGCCTTTGGAAACGAAGGATGCGCTTTTCTGTCTCCAGCTCCTTCATCTTTAAAAAAGGGTAGTTTTAGGTGCCGTTACAACCATATCCAGTCTCCCCTACTTTTTTAAGTCAAATTCAAATGTATTCAAAATGTAGCACTTACTAAAATTCAAATGTAGTACCTACTCAAACATTACATGATTTCCGACACAGCATAAAAGTCTGTGAAAATATTGAAACATTATGAGGACAAATAAATATTTCAGTCTCTGCACTCTACAGGATTTATTCATGTCAGCTTCAGCGTTGCTGTCATTAACACAAAACAAATGCATCCTAATTTTTTCAATTCAGCTTCAAACTTGTTGCTTCTTTATGCAAAACATAATTTCTCACTTGAATTTGGAGGGAAATAACCAGGACATTTGTTTTCAGTTTTCGCGAGATTCACCCACACACACATGCTCTTGCTGCCCTGACATGAAAGAAACATGAGTGAAAGTGTGACATAGATATTAATGTTCTTGTTTGTGCAAATTTTTACAGAAAGTGAGAGAGAAAATGTAAGAAATAAGTGTAAAGATCAGTGTGTGGCAGCATGCATTTCAAGCTCAGAGCTCTGGTCAGTCTGAAAATGCATTGATAGAAGAGATGTTTCATACTCCTGTACACACACACACTCCTGTTCAGTAGGCCTTATAATCCCGTTACAGCACCATACAGCACACTACGCAACAAAAGCAAAGCAGCAGTCAGCCTCCAGCAGAGATTTGTCTCTCTAATCGTACACAAATACATATATACACAACCGAGGCTCACAGATAAGGCCGTTTTGCAGGCAATTCTTGAGCCATGGCGGAAATACAAAACACTTTCCAAAAATATGCCACAGCCTTTAGACATGCTAATATTACATTACACGCATAATGTTCACAGGAAAGGTAAAGCAACACTGCTGGAGGACCAGTGTACCATCTATACCATCATTACAGCAACAAACACACACAAATAACTCTTAAATTATTGCTCAGAGCAAGCTGTCAAGTAATGCTTTAACAAACGCTTGTAGCAATCTTGATGTTTAAGAAGGTGGAAGATGTTGGCAATGGGGGGTGTATTTGGTAAATCTTGCACCTAGCTTCCTACCTAGACAACATTTTAGGGTATTTTACTGAAGACTACCTTCTAGCATACCTAATTTTTAAGAGCATAACATTCACCCTTCACAGATATAAGGCATCACCAGAATAATCTGCAACGAGTTTTGTAAAAAACTTTTTCTGTTTTGAAGTCCATAAAAGTGCATCTATCCATCATAAACTGTCTAACTGTCGTACGCGTTCACGAGAGACTGCCGTTCCAGCGTATGACGTAGGGCGCTCTGGTGAGAGTATGCTAGTTCTCGCGAGAACCAAGTTTTGTTTTGCTCTATCCTCTCCGCTTCCGCATATCTCACCAGAACTTACGCTACACCTGCGTCCTACTTCATACGCTGGAATGCCAGTCTCTCGTGAACGCACGCACGTCAGTTAGCGGAAGATTACAGTTAATAAAGTTTTAAACTTTTTTTTTTTTTTTACACATTCCACGCATCGTGCACTTATTAACTTTATTAACCCCCCGGAGCCGTGTGGAGCACTTTTATGATGGATAGATGGACTTTTATGGACTTCAAAACAGAAACAGCCATTATAAAGCTTGGAAGAGCCAGGGCATTTTATATATATATATATATATATATATATATATATATATATAACTCTGATTGTATTTGTCCGAAAGAAAAATGTCTAATGGGCTAATTTAAATTTTTGGGTGACCTATCCCTTTATTACTTGTATTCAGCAAGGATGCATTAAATTGATCAAAAGTGACAGTAAATACATTTTTGTCAGGACCACTATCATCAAAGAGGATTGACTATTAGCATATAGTTTCGATTTGCGGTATGGTTCTGTTCTGGGCAAGAACTCCCTGTGCATCCATGCAGCCTAGCATGGATAAGAGCAGGGAGAGCAGCGACAACCCCCCTTTGGGTAAACAGAACAGAACCAACATAATGTATTGCATTGTCATTAATATCAGTATTAAATGTACAAAATAATTCAGGAATTTAGTCTGATTCAAGGGGAATAAGAATACCAGATCCTGACTGGACAAGAGGAGGAGCTGGGGATGGAGGAGGGTAAATGAGCTCTTGATGCGATAGCTGCTGATAGTACTGAGGAGCTATATATATGAATGCTGTGATAGATGTCGTATTCCTGTAGGTAGACGTGATCAGCTCACAGTCAGCTGATGCAAGCTTGACTAATGTGACCTGCCAAAACTGACGCTATGCATGATTTATAATATTACTAATATTTATATTTCAAATCATGTTTTTTCTAACTTTCTGTTCATCAAAGAATCCTGAAAGAAATGTATTACAGTTTCCACAAACATTAAAAATACCCTAAAAATAAAATTTCTGTCATCGTTTATACTCGCTCTCAAATTGTTCCAAACCTGTATAAATGTCTTTGTTCTGCTGAACACAAAGGAAGATATTTTGAAGAATGTTGGTAACCAGACAGATCTCGGGCCCCATTGACTTCCATAGTAGGAAGAAAGAAAAATACTATGACTATGATTTTTGTGAACTATCCCTTTAAGCAGTGCAACTATTTTCAAACATCAGCAAATCATCATATTAGAGTGATTTCTGAATAATTTTCAGCTTTGCCTTCATAGGAATAAAATTATATTTTAAAATATATTCACAGAAAATGTTTGTTTTAAACTGTATTTATATATTACTGTTTTTACTGTATTTTTGATCAAATAAATGCAGCCTTGGTGAGCAGAAGAAACGTCATTCTCTTTCTGATCCAAACTTTTGAATGGTAGTGCACATGTCATTATACCAAACACTCCAATTAAAAGTTAACTGTTTTACCATTCAAATTTTTCATGTTTTCATGTTGGCTGCAGATCATTCAACCGACACAACTTAGAAAATACAACTTTCCAAAAGAAAAAAAAAACTCTTTGCAACCATGTTACAGAAAAATACACAAAGATGTCCACTCAAGGTTTCTTTCTTTCTGTATGTCATTACTAAATACACAAATACCATCAGTAATCTTGGAAGAGAAGATGAGATCTGGCTAGATTTAGCTGGATTTACATGTGTGTGCGCGTGGGAGCTACACCTCTGCGGTGGGTCTCGGCAGTTGGGTTTGTGTGTAAGCGTATAAGTGTGTCTGTTCACCTACGGGATGTGAATGAATGCTGAAATAAGCAAATTAATCAAGGCTGAACGCGTGTGTTGGGCTAGAGAGGGTTTTTTAATGAGTGTGCAGACTGAACACTAATGAGCTGACTCTAATAAGGGGATCTAATGAGCGAGTTGCCACGGTAGCAGGTACCCAACGCATGGTGTGTGCTGTTTTGCGGGACACGTGCATCTCTGAATCTCTCGTCACACAGACGGGCGGTTAGGCACATAAGTGTGTGCTAGGGAAAAATCAGAACATATTAATGTCAGAGGTAACACATTAAAAGGACTATCATTAATCATTCATTAAAGTTATCAACATTATTACTGACGCATGTACATTCAATATTTGCATTAAATGACAGTTAAGTCACTTTTTTTGTTACTTTTATCATTTCATTTTAAATAAATGCTGTTCTTTTGAACTTTATATTCATAAAAGAATCCTGTATCATGGTTGCTTGAACTGCTTTCAACATTTATAATTCAGTCAGGACCACTTTGAGAATGAAATTTATTGATGGATTTGGATTTGGCGAAAGGCTTAGGCTCCAAGGTAGTCAAGATGCCAAACTACTAGACAGCTTGAGATACATCCTTGAGACAAAAATCCCCAAGCCTTCATAATAACCCAAAGATTCTTAGCACATATTAGCACATAGGAGATACAATGATAACATAAATAGAGTTTCTACACAGAATCCAATATGCAATTATGAAGATGCTAGGAGGTGAAGGGGTGGAGGTGTGTGTAAATGTCTGTGCGACAGACTGAGGAATATGCATTTGAATGAGCTTAATGGTGCTCTAAGCGATGTCACGTGTTTTTTAGGCCAAAACATTTTTTGTCACATACAGCAAACATCTCCTCGCTATCCGCTAGCTGCCTGTCCCCTGAACAGGCAGGAAATCATTCTTGTCGGCTATTGGCTGGAGCACTGTTTATTATGTTTCGTGGTCCAGACTGCCCACGTTTGTTTTGGTTGCCGTTTGTGGAGCTTATGCGGACTGCAGTTTTTTTACAGTGTGTTCAGGGGTTTTTGAAGGTGTTTTGTGCACCTTTAACTACTATAGTTAATTAGAGTAGGTGGAGTAACAAATCAGCTGAACGTCAGCTGATATAATTTAGAGATCAGTGGTCTGCCTGAACTACGCTTGAATTCCATTCGATCACTCTATTAAAGGATTAGTTCACTTTTAAATAAACTTTTGCTGATAATTTACTCACCCCCATGTCATCCAAGATGTCCACGTCTTTCTTTCTTCAGTCGAAAAGAAATTAAGATCTTTGATGAAAACATTCCAGGATTTTCTCCATATAATGGACTTCAATGGGCCCCAAACGGTTCAAGGTCCAAATGACAGTTTCAGTGCAGCTTCAAAGGACTTTAAACGATACCAGACGATGAATAAGGGTCTTATCTAGTGAAACGATCGGTCATTTAAAAAGAAAGAAAGAAAAAAGTTTAAGTTTTATAAGCGCAAATGCTCGCCTTGCTGTTCTGTGATGCGCGTTCGAGACATCACGTAATACGCAATTACATTGAAAAGGTCATGTTTCAAAAAAGTAGGGCAGGGTGAAAAACTCCGTCTCATCTTCTCCTCGAAGTTCAAAATCGTCCAACGTTGTTTTACCTTTTAACTCCCTTTTTTTGTAAACTGCGTTTGACTTAGTATGTGCATGTTCAACTTGTAAACACTGACTCCGCCTTCCGCCTACGTAATTGCGTTTAGAACAGAGCAAGGCGAGCATTTGTGCTTATAAAACTTAAACTTTTTTATTTTTTTAAATGGCCGAACGTTTTACTAGATAAGACCCTTATTCATCGTCTGGTATCGTTTAAAGCCCTTTGAAGCAGCACTGAAACTGTCATTTGGACCTTGAACCGTTTGGGGCCCATTGAAGTCCATTATATGGAGAAAATCCTGGAATGTTTTCATCAAAGACCTTAATTTCTTTTCGACTGAAGAAAGAAAGACATAGACATCTTGGATGACATGGGGGTGAGTAAATTATCAGCAAAAGTTTATTTAAAAGTGAACTAATCCTTAAAAATGTTTCTTGAGCACCAAATCAGCACATTAGAATGATTTCTGAAGGATCGTGTGACACTGAAGACTGGAGTAATGATGCTGAAAATTCAGCTTTGCATCACAGGAATAAATTACATTTTAAAATTATATTCAAATAGAAAATTATTAGAGAATTATTACTGTAAGTTTTTAATGTAATGTTAATTGATGAGCATAAGACACTTCTTTCAAAAACATAAAAATCTAGTAGTATACTGTAATAAAATATATCTTATGTATTGTTTAAAATGATATAGTGGTTATTATAAAGTGTTACCATATTGTAGTATAATTTCACTGAAGTTCTTATGAAAAGGATTTGATATGGATATGAGTAGATATCAGAAAATAAATGTTTTTACTCAGTAACAAACAACAGTACGTTTCATAATTCATATACAAATTTTTCAACATATTTTTATTTTTGTACAATGCAGCATTGAAAGCCCTTAACAATAAGTGACAGTTTCCCATATAATTAAAAAAAGATATAAATCTTATAATTAAACTAATGTCTGGATGTGTTATTCTAATAATCTGCATCAAATACTGGCTGTTATTAATGTTATTAATATTATAGACTATATAGCTACAGATCTAACTTTCATATCTTCTTGTCCTTTATTTATATTACACTGAATTGTTTTAATTATTATTAATAACTGATTTTATTTATATACTGTATATATAAATAAAAAATCAAAATCCTTAATTTGTGTAACTGCAGTTAAGGCTCATCATCCTGATCTAATGGTGTAGTGCTCATATTTCTGAACTCTTCTTCAAGGCATTCCAGAGCCAGGCAATTCTCCTCATCCTCATCAGAGTCCTGGAGGTCGAGCTGCTCCACAGTCTGGACCTCCCTGATCTCCTGGGCGGCACGAGACAGCGGGAAGTTTGACGAATCAGGCCGACGAGACTCGATGCTCGGGGGCCGAAACGAGAGAGGAGAACATCTGTGTATGGTGCCTAAAATGAATAATAAGAAATGGATGAGAATACAAGAAGACATGTAAGAGAAACGATAAGAAAACGGCTGCTAACACACCCTCTGATTTGAGGAGGGCCAACCAGGATGAGTTACACATCAAAGTTTAATAATTACAGTTAGTAATTTGTTCATTAATTTGTTTGTTCAGATTCCAAACCAAAAATGAGTAGTAATAGTGATAGTTGTCTAGCAAATACTACTAATAGTTGTGGCTAGCAAGAAAAATGGAGATGATGGGAGAGAGAAAGAGAGAGATGTTAAAGCGAGTGACAGAAAAGCAGACATGGGAAGACAGCGCTGGGATGGGTGGCTTAAGTTAGTCGGGTCAGAATTATTTACTGTCACACGCTGGCCTAATCAGCTTCAATCAAACAGAGCTTTAAATGCTCTCTGATCCAGCATATCACAATAATACACTTACACACTTGTCTTTCTTCTATGTAACTGTTTCATTATTCCCTAGCTTCCTCTTGTCTTGTCTGATCTTTCACTTGCTGATAGTCAACTAAACTCCCAACTGGATGGCTGCATGTTCACCGAACATTGCTCAGCTAACATTATAGTAGGGGTAAGGAAATAGATTAATCCTTTTGAATCAGTTCACCAAAGACTCCCTCAGATGTGTTAATTTATTTAGTGACTCATTTTGTAGGTTGCATCATTACTCCTGTAAGTGGCAACCAGTGACTATTTTTCCATAATATGAGTCAAATTAATTTACTCATAACATTTGTTTAAAAGTAGTGTTTAAGTATTGTAAACATTTCATCACAATGAATTATATGAGAAGGTGTACTATTTTGTCAGCTTCTGGGCTTGACTTTATCAACCAAGAAAAAAAAAAAAAAGACATAATTTGCCAAAGTAAATGAATCATGAGTCGTTTATCAAGTTGATGACTAAAAAATGTATACACAAACGTTTGGGGATAGTGCAATTTTTTTTTTTTTATGTTTTTGAAAGAAGTCTCTTTTGCTCACCAAGCCTGCATTTTTTTTTAAATTTTTTTATCACAAATAAAGTAAAAACATTAATATTATTATATACTGTATTATTAAAATCTTAATATATTTTAAAATGTAATTTATTCCTGTAATGCTATAAGCTGAATTTTCAGCATATATATATATATATATATATATATATATATATATATATATATATAAAATAAATAATGAAAACAGTTGTTTTTGAGAAATTTTGATGCATTGTTTTTCACGATTGTTTAATGAATATAATGTTTTGTATTATTATACTTTAAATGTCTTTGCTGTCACTTTTGATCTATTTAATGTGTCCTTGCTGAATAAAAGTATTTATTTAACCCTCACCCTTCCCTTTGGTCATTTTGAACCGAAACTCATTTTTAAAAAAAGTTAATCTGAGTGGTCCAAGACCCTAGGACTTTTGTCGCACTTGAACCACGAACCACAAGTTTTGTGGTTGAAATAAAAAAAAGTACCAAATCCTTCCCTCGCGGGTCAATTTGACCCCCATAGGAATGAATGGGATCCAAGGAATGCTTCAGTATACATAGAAAAACCTAAAAATGCTTAAAATTCATGTTAGAACTTTACCAAAAAAAGATTTTATAAATGTCTACATGACTGCATACTGAAGAGAAACTGACTTTAGGACCCAGCGGAACAGCTCATTTGCTCCATATAGAGCTATAACGCCATCTAGTGGCAAGAGTCATGAAATATCAATTACCCAATGTAAGATATTTTGAGCTGAATTAAAAGGGTTTTGCATGAAATTGTGAGTTATTTTGAATTGAAGTTGAAAGAATGTGAATGTGCTTAAATTACAATTTACTGATCTAGTAATTTAAAGGTAAATAAAAAAATAAAAAATAAAAAAAAAAATATATATATATATATATATATATATATATATATATATATATATATATATATATATATATATATATATAAAAACAAAAACAAAAAATAGAAAATATATTACTTACATTTACGCATTTGGCAGACGCTTTTATCCAAACTTTTATGCTCTTATTACAGGGACAATCCCCCTGGAGCAACATGGAGTAAAGTGCCTTGCTCAAGGACACACTGGTGGTGGCGACTGCTGGGATCAGTTCAGCGGTTTAACACAATATCATAATGAAATAAAAAAAGCTTTCTGGACGAATAAAAAGTATTTTTAAATTTTAGGGATTCGGGTCATTTTGACCCACGAGGGAAGGATTTGTTACAAAGCACGAGGGAAGGATGAGTAAACACTTGAACGGTAGTGTAGAAGCGAACAAGAATGATTCATTCACCTAAAAGATTTATTTAAAAACAAAGTAGTTCACAACTAAAATGCCCAGATGACATACTGTGGCAGGCGTGATTGTGTATTAGCTGATATTGCTTCCACACGATTTGGACTCGGGAGCCGACGGCTTTGAGTGTCACCCGATGCACAAGGCTCATTCTAGCATGCCTAACCTGACACAAGTATATGAGACACAAAGAGAATGTAGGGAGAGAGAGAAAGAGAAAAGCAGGCAAGAGAGCATGGACTGATATCTGACGCTTTGATTTGCACCAGCCGAAATCACAGCTGTCATGCTGTTAAACAGATTATTTTTCCCTCCTCTGCAGACCTGCAAGTGATGAGCCGAGAGACAGAGAGGAAGATATGTCGAGAGGTAGAGAAAGCAAGACTGATAAACCGAGCAAGCTAGCTGAGCTGAGCTGAGCTGAGCTGAGAGATTGAGGAGCGCGCCGTTGGACGCATTCCCTGCACTCCCGCATGCGGCAACCCACGGTAATCTCTTTATGAAACCTCAGCCACGCGTGCTGGCGCAGAAAGCTCAGGAATCAGCTCGGCTTTAATTAAGGGGCGCGAGCCAATAAATCAAGCCATTGCCGAGCGTTAGCGCAACTCTTCTACAGCCTTGTCATTGATGTCCTGTTGGCTGTAATGCCATGTCCGAAGGGTTGGCGGACACCCAGTAAATGATCGTTTAGTCACAGCAAAGATATGACATCAGACAGGCTCAGCATTTTTAACACAGATTTAGCTGTATAAGTCTGGATTAAGTCTGCACGCAGAAGAGAAAGAAAGAGGAAAGCTGAAGGTTTTATTTTTCTCTGACTGTTTTCTAGTGTATGACAAGGGCCTAGATGTGGTAAATAGACCATAGCAAAAGATTAATATGTTTGATACCTTCCCTTGATGGATAGTTCACCAAAAAATTCAAGTCATTGTTTACTCATCATCATGTCTTTCAAACTAGTTTGAATTTAGAGCACACAAAAAAAATAAATGTTCCTGTTCATTTAAAGGATTAGTTCATTTCCTGATATTTTACTCACCCCCATCTCAAGATGTTCATGTCTTTCTTTCTTCAGTCAAAAAGAAATTAAGATTGAGGAAAACATTCCAGAATTTTTCTCCTCACTATAGACTTCCATGGCAACCAAAATGTTGGAGGTCCAAATCAATGCAGTTTGATGCAGTAGGGCTTCAGAGGCTCTGCACGATCCCAGACGAGGAATAGGGTCTTATCTAGCTAAACCATCGTTCTTAAAAAAACAAAAAAGAATATACTTTTTAACCTAAATTGCTCATCTTGCACTGCTCTGCGACGTGCCAGTGATTGTGTAATAATATCGAAAACGTCACAATTGACGTAGGCAGAAGTACCGCCCCCGTGTTTACAAAGCGCACATGCAAAGACTAATACTAACATCCTTCAGCAAAAATAAATGTAAAAAAAACAATGTCGGACGATTTTGAAGTGGAAGATGAAGTGTTTTTTGGTAAAGGGCGTTTGTATTAGTCCTCACACGTTCGCTTGGGGCGGTACTTCCACCTACGTCTACGTGACCTTTCCAACGTGATTGTGCAATCCTTGGCACATCACAGAGCAGCGCAAGATGAGCAATTTAGGTTTAAAAGTATATTTGAAAATGACCAATGGTTTCGCTAGATAAGACCCTATTCCTCGGCCGGGATCGTGCAGAGCCTCTAAAGCCCTTCGAAACTGCATTGATTTGGACCTTCATCATTTTGGTTGCCATGGAAGTCTATAGTGAGGAGAAAAATCCTGGAATGTTTTCCTCAAAAAACTTAATTTATTTTCGACTGAAGAAAGAAAGACATGAACATCTTGGATGGGGGTGAGTAAAAAGCAGACAGTGACCAGGGGCTTTCAAAATTAAAGGGCTAGTTCACCCAAAAATTTAATTTCTGTCATTAATTACACACCCTCATGTCGTTCCAAAAACCCGTAAGGCCTTCGTTTGTCTTCGGAACACAAATTAAGATATTTTTGATGAAATCTGAGAGCTTTCTGACCCCTCCATAGACAGCAATATAATGAACACTTTCAAGGCCCAGAAAGGTAGTAAAGACATTGTTAAAATAGTCCAAATGGTATTACAGTGGTTCAACTATAATTTAATGAAGCAACGAGAATACTTTTTGTATGCAAAAAAACCAAAATAACAACTTCATTCAACAATTTCGTTCTAGCCTGTGCCAGTCTCCTACGCAATTTACATTGTAAACATTGCAGCGTTTACATGAGCACCACGACGCATGCATGTGATGATGACGCAGGAGCTGCACTGTATACAAAATTGTTGAATAAAGTCGTTATTTTTGTTTGTTTTTGCACGCAAAAAGTATTCTCGTCGCTTCATTAAATTAAACTTGAACCACTGGAGTCACATGGACTATTTTAATGATGTCTTTACTACCTTTCTGGGCCTTGAAAGTGTTAATTATATTGCTGTCTATGGAGGGGTCTGAGAGATCTTAGATTTCATCAAAAATATCTTCATTTGTGTTCTGAGGATGAACGAAGGTCTTATGGGGTTGGAACGGCATGAGGGTGAGTGATTAATGACAGAATTTTCATTTTTGGGTGAACTAACCCTTTAAAACAGGATGAAAAAGTGATGAAAGTAGTTCATATGACTTGTGCATTATATTATTATAAAAGATTAATCTTAAATCTCATTTGGGATTCCACTTTTTTTAAACTTTGGGGTCAGTAGTTAAATTTTTTATTTTTTTAGCAAGGATTAATTAAATTGATCAAAAATGATGGTAAAGACCAGAGAAATTTCAGATTTCTATTTCAAATACATGCTGTTCTTTTCAACTTTCTATTCATCAAAGAATCCTGAAAAAAAAAAAAAAAAAAAAAAAGAATCATGGTTTCCACAAAAACTTATTAAGTCACAGAATAAAGTTATGTTCTTTACAGCGCCTTTTTTCATTCACATCTAATTAAATCTGGTGTCTACACCCATGCCTATTGATGTACAAGAAATGAAGGGTAACCACCTGAGAAGCACAGCCTCTGTGATGACATTCTGCCATGGCATGGTGTGAATGGACGAGGGGTGCTACTGATGGGTGCACCGTTCACCAGTGCAGTGACCAGCCCTTCGTCTGCGTGATGCTGAAGACTGCTGCTGGATCTCCACAATTCCTGCCCATCATGCCCATCAGTACAACATCATGTACTTTAGTCTTGAAGGTGAGCCACGGTCAGAACTAACATACAGTTTACTAGAAGGTCCATGCGTTTCTATACATCACAGCTCTAAATATTCACACTGAAAGTAACCTTCTAACAGCATCCCATGCAGACTCAGATTAGAGTTACTCAACATCAGAAGGATTTTTGTGCCAGTAAATATAAGTTGACCCTTCTTTTACAAAACTTACACACGTCTCACACACACACTGTGTGCACGATACTCATAACTCTCAGTTAACAAGCACTTGCAAAGTTACTTATAGGACCATCAAAACAAAGTGTTAGCAGATATTAAGCAGACAGTCTACTAATACTCTAATGACTGATAGTTGACATATACAGTCAAACCAAAAATTATTCAGACACCAGATTAATTTTTTGTACTTGTGGATGCAGGACACGATAGTTAATTTATGTAAGTGAGGATAGCAAAATAAAGTAAACTGTGACATTATACCCAAAAATTCTTCATACAGTGAAGAAACCAGTAAAATTTATAAAAAATTGGGACCAAATTATTCAGACACTTTGACCTGACGTTGGCTGAATCTGAAATGAGCCCGCCCCCTTTACCCTTAAATAGAGCACTATGTGAGGGGACAGCCATTTGTAGTGGTGTCGAAAACCATAGTGGACTTTGAGTGCTATCCCACATTGCACCGCAATAACAGCGGCTGTCCGAATTCACTCACTTGTTTTCATTCACTCCTTTAAGTGAAATATATTAGTGGACTAAAGTAGAGAATAGTGATTGAGGGTTTAGGGGTGATTTCAGATTCAGCCCATGTTTTGCTTAAGTGTTTTTTCTTTAATTGCTAATGTGACCTTTTACACCACAGACTGAACACAATTAAGCATTGCTTGGTAATTGTTTGACCTAAATTGGTGTTATCTAATTGTGTACTTAAATTTAACAACTGACAGCTGATTGGTTGATTGTAACCCATTACATACCTTTCTAGCAAAGTTATCTGACATTATCGAGATGAATTTGTTCTGACACAGTTTAACTCTGAGTTCTTGTCATATTTTATTACCATTTTCTAAACTATAGCGAATAAACTGTGATAATGTGAGAAAATGTTGAAGGTGTCTGAATAAATTTTGGTTTAACTGTAGTTGCAAAGAAGATTGTCTAAAGTGGACTATCACAATCAAGTGTTAGCCAATATTAATAATAAATAATATTAATAATAAAGGCCTTCTGAAGCGAATTGATTCACTCTGATTCACACTTAAAGATTCACTCTGATCATAACTGACATGCAGTACATCATTTAGCGGGACTACTCTAACATGGGGTTCAAGGACACAATAGTAGTTCATGCTTGACTCGTTATGGGCTTCAAACCATCAACCTATTGGTTTCTAGCCCTAAGCTTTTGCTGGAAAACCACATGGGCCAACACACACCCAACAGCCTGACTTGCAGACAGTGACGGTTTGAAGGTTAAACATGTGTGCCTTCTAATGCCATCTTAAACGCCTGCTGTAATTAAGCCTTTTTCCGACCGATTGGCCGCTTCTCCTGTCAGTGCACATCAGGGATTGCAGATGCACAGACAGGCCGATAAAAACAACTCAACTGTGACAGAAAAAAATGACTAGAAAAAGAAGACTTTTCAGGAAAATGATGAAGAGACTTATCAGCCAATGAAAACAGAGATGACAGAGATGGAACTGAAACAGGGACTTATTTGTCCTCTGTTTTCATTAACCTTGAAGCTCAATGAACCAAACATATGCTTCATTTTTAACGGTATATTAGCTAAAAACTGCCTTTTGCATATTTAGATACTGCCTACTCAAATAAAGGCTTTAAATTGAGCTATTAAAAGAGAAATATTAGTGTTTACAGTCGGGCTAATGGCCTCACCAAGGTAGCACATTAACACTGAGGAGCTAAAGGATAATTCCAGGAAATAATGAATGTATAAGAAAGAGGCATATTTTACACTCATCTTTAAGCTAGCAGCTCTCTTCAGTGACCAATCCATCTATGTATGGAATAATTAGGTATCTAAATAACACTCGCTGTACAAAATGCACTGTTAAGAGAGATGGCTGTGGTTTTCATTAAAGTGTGGTCATATATTAGTGTTGGAACCATACAAGTGCCACATTCCAAATGTTTTATCTCTATTATTAGAGCATAATGGATGTATTTGTATAGGTAATGATGTAAATAGCACACAGTAAATGTTTTAACTAACACCTAGCATTGCATTTGCAGTAATTATGTTTTTAGAGGCATGATTTGGAGTGTGTACACTACTGTTCAAAAGATTTTTGCTTTTTTGAAAAGATTAATGATTTTATTCAGCAAGGAGGCATTCAATTGGTCAGAAAAGACATATGTAATGTCACAAAAGATTTATATTTCAAATAAATGCTGTTCTTTTGAACTTTCTATTCATTAAATAATCCTGAAAAAATATAAATTTACACAAAAATATGCAAAACTGTTTTTAACATTGATAATAATAAAAATTGTTTCTTGAGCAGCAAACCAGCATTTTAGAAGGATTTGAAAAGATTTCTTTTTTCTCATAAGATTTCTTTAACTTGCAAAATTCGAATATTGCATAAAACATTAGCGAATAAAGCACCGTTTAAATATCGTGTTCAAGATAACAAAATAGCCACTTCCTGGGAAATTGGTGCATAATATCTGCAATAAAAATGGGAGTTGCTACAATCGGGGAAGCCGGGGGCTCTTTTTCCTACATCATAAATGACTTGCGTCTTAGTGTGCGCATAGAAAGCATAATAAACACTGTCATATTATCTTGGGAATGTAATCATGTGAGACGCTTCTGTGAAGGAATTAAACCATTTCAGAATGATCAAACCAAAATTTGAGATGCTGTGAAATGAAATTGTTCCACTGGTCAATGTCATACAATGTTGAGTTGTTTGTTGCGCATTAAGGGATTTATTATGTAAATGTGTTTCCATTGTAGTTTATGTGCATGTCTTCTTATCGAATAAAAAAGTTATTCGCTTCATTTCAGTGCATGTTTTTTGTGCACATTTTTTGCACCAATTTTTTATGCAATATCCCAAAAAGCGCATAAAATAGCTGGAAACATCGCTATTGTAATAGACTGTAGTAATGATGCAAAAAATTCAGCTTTGATGTCACATTATTAAATTACATCTTAAAATATATTCGAATTGAAAAAAGTTTTTATTGTATTTTTTGCTTAAATAAAAGCTCACTTACCTTACCGGCCCCAAACTTTTTAACTGTATATTTTTAAAGGCACAATATTTTTCTACACTGTGATGCTGTGAATGTGCGTGGAATCATGGGTGTTGTCGTCTTCACCTCCACAGTTGATGGAAAGAATCCGGCGGACTCAGGCAGAAATCATGTTCATGAATGAGCGAATGTATTAAAGTTTTATTTAAGTTATGGAGGTATGAAGAAGGTGGGCCAAGAGCCGTGGGAGCCAATGCTAATGAGAGAGACCTGCGCGAAACACCGGTCTCAGAGCTTTTATGATGCTAATTCTGCAGTCGGTCACTTCTACTTTTTTCATTGCGTGTAAGCAGTGCTGTTTTTACATGGTTAAAACAATCATACTAAATACATTTGAGTGTGTTGAAAGTTACGTTATAATGTTACACTGCGTTTGCTAGGTGGCTAGAACGATATTAGAATATCATATTAATAAAGCTGGATGACTAAATTACATGCAGTTCATTTTAAAATATATTGTATGATGGAGAAAGCTCTCTCTGATTATGCAGTGTTAGACACTTGATAAAATAGTGTTGTCTCGGAGGGTTGGTACAAACATGGTACACGGGAAATCAAGAAAACAAGCGATTCAAACAATAAGACAAACGTCTCGGGTTACGACTGTAACCCATGTTCCCTGAGAAGGGAATGAGACACTGTGTCGTCGTCATGATGATACGATGGGCGTCTGAAGCATGAATGAAATCTGTCCATACCTGATTGGTACTATGTCATGACGTAGTAGATGACGGCATACCCGGAAGCTACAAACGGACGCTGGCACTTTCGCGATGAAGCTGGCGCTCTGGCATGACGAAGTGTGGCGACGAGACGCAGTGTCTCGTTCCCTTCTCAGGCAACATGGGTTACAGTCGTAACCCGAGACGTTCCCTTTCGAGGGAACTCACACTGCGTCATCATCGTGACGACACGATGGGGAATGAATACCCACTATGCCACACCGAGTCACCAAGCTGAGGTGTGAGCCAGCCTCCGGGCACACTCAAGGCGTGAGCACCCTGGCACCAGGCGTCGCAGGGAGATGCAGACTGTACAATCTTATGAAGGTGTGCCGGGTGGCCCACCCGGCTGCCTCGCAGACCTCTTGCAGCGAGGCCCCAGAAAGGAGGGCCACCGAGGAGGCCACGCCCCTGGTGGAATGAGCCCTCATGGCTATGGGTGAAGGCAAGTTGCGCACCGGATAAGTCATGGCTATAGCCTGGACAATCCAATTACTGATTGTCTGCTTTAAAGCAGGCAGCCCTTTCTTGGGTGAGCCAAAACACACCAATAACTGGTCTGACTTTCTCCACTGCACAGACTTCTCTAAATAGATGCTCAATGCCCTAACCAGACAGAACAAGTGAAGCCTGCCTTCTTCCGCCGTCATGTGAGGTGGAGGATGAAAAGCCTGAAGAACCACTGACCACGCCACATTAGATGGCACCTTGGGCACATAGACCGGCCTAGGATGCAGGATGGCCTTCACTCTGCCAGGGGCAAATTCCAGGCAAGCTGGCGTAACTGCCAGGGCCTGAAGATCTCCCACTCTTCTCAGAGAGGTTATGGCAAGCAAAAAGGCCACCTCAAGGGTCAGGTTCTTTGCCTCAGCCGACTCCAGCGGCTCGAAGGGGGCCTCAACCAGCCCTTCGAGCACCACTGCCAGGTCCCAGGTTGGTACTCTGGATGGAGTCGCAGGTCTTATCCTCCTAGCCCCACGGAGGCCCATCACCTACATACGAGCGGAAGGCCCCTATGGCCGCCACATACACCTTAAGCATGGACAGGGTAAGACCAGTGGAGAAGCGATCTTGGAGGAACTCCAGAACTGAAGCCACTGGGCAGTTAACTGGGTCCACCTCACGCTCTCTAAACCAAGTAGAGAACACATTCCACTTCAGGCTGTACAGTCTCCTTGTAGATGGAGCCCTGGAGCTGAGTAAGGTCTCAACAACACCTGCTGACTGGCCCTCTCCTAGGTACTAAACCCCCTCAGGGGCCAGACCCAGAGGTTCCACACTGGGCCAAACCTCTTGCACATGGCCTCCACCACCTCTGAGTGGAGTCGCCACTCACCGGGCCTCAGCCCCTGCCTCGACAGGACGTCCACTCCCTGGTTTTGGTCCCCTGGGACATACATCGCTCTGAGAGATGACAGTTTCCCTTGGGACCACAGGAGGGTGTGGTGAGCCAGTCTGCATAGTGGGAGCGACCTCAGACCCCCCTGATGATTCAGACACGAGACCACAGACATATTGTCTGTGCATATCAGGACATGGTGGCCGCATAGATCAGGGCAAAAGCTCCTCAGAGCCCAGCATTTCCAGGCAGTTTATGTGCCAGGAGGAATGCCGGGTCTCCCACAGACCTCTCACAAAGCGGCCGTCCATGACCGCGCCCCAACCAGTGAGGGAGGCATCTGTTGAAATGGTCTTTCCGGCAACATGATGCTCCGAGCACTGGCCCCTGGGACAGGATCCAAGGTTTCTTCCATATGTCGAGAGAACGAAGGCATTTGCGCGTTACTCTGATCATACGGAACGGATTTCTCCTTGGGGAAAACCCCTTGGCTCTCAGCCACCACTGGAGGGCTCTCATGTGGAGCAGGCCGAACGGTATAACATTGGACATTGCTGCCATGAGACCCAGCAGTCTCTGGAACTGCCTGACAGTGAGGCTGCGACCTAGCTTTACTCTGGAGACCGATGCCAGTATGGACTCGATACGTGCAGGAGACAGCTGTGCCTGCATCGTAGTCGAGTCCCATACGACTCCCAGGAACATAGTCCGCTGGGAGGGCGTCAGCACACTCTTCTTCGTGTTGAGTCTCAGCCCCGAGCACCTTATGTGTGCCAGAACGACATCTCGATGCCGAACTGCCATCTCGATGCCGAACTGCCATCTCGCGCGACTTGGCCAGAATGAGCCAGTCGTCGATGTAATTGAGTACACGGATGCCCTGGAGTCTCAGTGGAGCCAGCGCTGCATCCATGCACTTCGTAAAGGTGCGAGGGGAAAGAGCTAGGCCGAAGGGAAGAACCCGATATTGGTATGCTTTGCCCCCAAAAGCGAACCTCAGGAACTTCCTGTGATGGAGATGCGTCCTTTAGATCTATAGTGACGAACCAGTCCTCTAACTGGATCTGTCTCACGATGGCTGGGATTGTAAGCATTCTGAATCTCCTCAGAGACCGGTTCAGAACCCTCAGATCTATTATCAGACGCATTATTAGGATATTATCCTTCTTGGGAACTATGAAGTACCGGCTGTAGAACCCGGACTCCCTGTCGGCAGGAGGAATGGGTTCTATAGCCTCCTTTGCTAACAGGGATTGTACTTCTTGTTCCATTACCCGCACCTGCTCTGGGACCACCGCAGTCTAGACCACCCCATTGAACTTCGGAGGTGGGGAACTGAACTGCAGTCTGTAACCCAGCTCTACAGTACAGAGGGCCCATGCAGAGATATTGCGACATACTCTACTAAGGGAACCAGCCTCTCGAGGCTGGTCTCAGGTATCAACCGAGTCAATTTCCCGTGCCCCTGAAGCAGCTGACCAGCAGGGAGTGGACGAAAAAGATTTTCGGTGTGCGTGCGCATTCGCTGCCAAGCCGCAGGTCTTTCTAGAGGTGGCTGGAGTAGCGTGCGTACGTGGGGGGGCGGTGTGGCCCGAAGCGTGCTTAGTGACGGCGGAACACAACACCGACTTCCCAAGAGCTTCGCGGAGGAAACGGCCTCAACTGCTCCGCCGCGAGGGGGACAGCTCTCAGTGGACCAGCCACAGCTAGGCCCGCTTGCCAGCAGATTTCTTTGCCTGAAGGACGGCCCTCAGGTCGCCCTTCTTCTCAGAAGCCTGCTGACGAGAGCGCCGCCTCCTCTGCCAAGCCCCCTCAGGAGGGGTGTGGGAAGCAACACTCTCTTTTTGCGCCTGTCTATGGGAGGCGCTGGAGGACAGCTGAGGCTGCTCCTCAGAGACAGCCTTCCCCGAGGGCCAACGAGGGAGATACTGCCGAAAAGCCACCAACTGTTTCTTCATCTTCTGAAACATCCCCGCCGTGGAGCTTGAGCCCTGCGCTTGAAAAACGGTTGTCCAGCTTATTAGGTGGCCGGACTTCCTGCTCTTCCTGTGGCCATACTAAATTCAGCTTGGCTACAGCATGGGTCAAAACATCCACAAGCTCATGCTGAGCGGGAGAGTGAAGAGGCGAACCAGCCTGCACTTCACCCGCCTCGACACCGAGAATATTAGAATCCTCAGACTCTGATAATTCCAGCATCGGCATGTCCGCCCCGTGGGAAGAAGCCGCCTCGCGGGCTTCCACACGGGGCGGGAGAGCGTCCTGATCATCCAACGAGGACCAGGAAGATGCCTCAGCAGTCCCGGGACCCACAACGAGATCCTTCTGTGAGCCCCATGATCGGCAGATGCGGGCCCAGACCCATGGGGCTCGCGAGCCCAGCCGGCCTCATCAAATAAGGCTAGCCGTGAGTGCAACACCCTGAGTGGCAGCAGTTCACACTCGCTACAAGCGGCTCCCTCGAGAGCTGCTCTAGCGTGCTGCACGCACAAGCACTCAACACAAAGCTGATGTGTGTCCGAACCCATTATGAAACGCGGGCACGGATGCACACACCTCCTGAAGGACTCGTTTGCCATGCTTTTTGTTTTTGGACAGACAACAGTAAATAGACATCCAATGTACACAGAGCGCTTTCAGCTGAAGAGCGAAAAAGCTGTGTTTGCTGGGTGCCAGCGTCCATATGTAGCTTCCAGGTATGCCGTCATCTACTACGTCATGACATAGCACCAATCAGGTATGGACAGATTTAATTCATGCTTCAGACGCGCAGTGCTGTGGGCGTTCCCCATCGTGTTGTCACGACGACGACACAGTGCGAGTTCCCTCGAAAGGGAACCAGGTTGCGCTGTATAACAGTGATTCGTTTTCTGTTGATACAGTTGCTCACCTGTCTCATAAAACACAATATATTAAAGCATCTTTGTTGTTTCTGTAGTTTCTACGAAAGTAAAACAGGAAATCTGCTTTAGGAAACCAAGCTTTATAATGACAGTGAAAGGGGCCCACGAGTTTGAAGCTCAAAAAAGTGCATCCATCCATCATAAACGTACTTCACACGGCACTGGGGGGTTAATAAAGGCCATCTGAAGCAAATCAACAGGTTTTTGTAAGAAAAATATCCATATTTAAACTTCCGCCAGACCACCTTCCGTATACAACTTTGTAACGCCTCTCGTCATACGTCGCATCAGTTATTCTTTTTTCATAAGCTGAATACAGAAGGTGGTCTAGAGGAAGCTAGATATTTTACTTTATAAAGTTTTAAATATTAATATTTTTCTTACAAAAATGCATTGCTTTGCTTCAGAAGGCCTTTATTAACCCCCCGGAGCCTTGTGGAGTACGCTTTATTTAAGCTTCAAACTCATTGGCCCCATCCACTGCCATCATAAAGCTTGGAAGCGTCTGTATTTTTATAAATATAACTCTGATTATGTTCATCAGAAAGAAGAAAGTCATATACACTTAGGATGGCTTGAGGGTGAGTAAATCATGGGCTAATTTTTATTTTAAAGCGAACTAATCCTTTAAGAGTAAAGGCATCTTGACCCAACCATCTCAAGTGTACTGTGCACAAAAATGTCAAGAGCTTCATCAAAATGGGAAGCTCCAAGCCGATTGACTGACGATATATCATTTTCACTTTTAAAAGGACTATATCTTGCCCTCTAATCCTCAGCGATATATGGCTTTGTTTTGCCAGAATAGAGCCTTAATTTTGTTTCTCTACATACCGAGAGAACTCTCCGTGTGGTCCTGCTCTTCTCTAGGGGTTTGAGCTGGAGCTGGACTGTGTTGCAGGACTCCAGGATACAGCCCCAGTGTGAGGAACCCTTCTAGATCTTGGTACTGCCCCGAGTGGATGTGCTGTCGCTGGGATATAGAATGGAGGGCCTGTGGGAGAAAAAAAAAATTGTCAGAAAGTCATTAGTCATTAATGGTTCAATGATGTGGCACTTACATATTTATACAGTCTTACTAATGTATTCAGAAATATATAAAAATGCAATTCATACAGACAGTGACTAGAATACTTATCTTCTATGACGAAAATGTTTTCAATTTCTGCATTAAAATTATTTTAACATTTCCGTGAGGCTTAAAGTAAAACATATCTGGATGGTAATCATAATTAAGAAAAAAAAATGTAAAAGGCTGAAATTGTAAAACAAAAATTAAATAATAATAATAAATAAATAAATAAATAAATAATAATAATAATAATTCTTAAAAAAACAAAGCAGCTTTCTAATTATCTCTGTGCCATATATACTACAATTTTAAAATTTAAGGTCGGAAAGATTATTTTTAATCTTTGCCAATGCCACATTTATTTGATCAAAAATACAGTAAAATGGTAAAATGGTAAATGGACTGCATTTATATAGCGCTTTCAACAGACCCATGGCCACCTCACATTCACCCATTCATTCACTCATTCATACACCGACAGCAGTGTCAGCCATGCAAGGCGCCATCCAGCTCGTCGGGAGCAGCTGGGGTTAGGTGTCTTGCTCATGGACACCTCGACACTTAGTCAGGTGGAACCGGGGATGGAACCACCAACCTTCCAGTTTGTAGCCAACCTACATGAACCACTGAGCCACTGCCGCCCCATGTGTAAAAACAGGGTAGCACTTTATTTACAGTCCTGTTCCCCATGTACATACTATGTACTCATTATAGTAATTGCAATAACTGGGTGATAACTAGGTACTAACCCTGAACCTACCCTTAAACCTAACCTTAACCCATGTAGTACACTGAAAGTAAGTGCACATACTGTAAAGTGCAACTAAAAACAGTTGTAGTGTGATATATTATTACAATTTCAAATAATAGTTTTCTAAATGTTTTAAAATATTATGTATTCCTGTGATACAAAGCTGAATTTTCAGAATCATTACTCCAGTCTTCAGTGTCACATGATTCTTCAGAAATCATTCTAATATGCTGATTTGGTGCTCAAGAGACATTTATTATTATTATTATCAATGTTGGCAATCTTTGCTCATGTGCACTCTGGGGATTGAATAACTAATCAACCAACAATGGCAGGAAAGGCATCATGACAACAATGATTTGCTAATGGCATGCAGCACAAGTGCATATATACATCATTTCTCTTGCAGGTCAAATTAGGCCAGATTTAATTTCAAATAGACAGACAGAAACCTTTTATGAAAAAAAAATATTACCAGTCAAAAGTTTGGACACACTTTCCCATCAAAGAGAATGGGAAACACCTCCAAATTATTGAATTCAGGTGTTCCAATCACTTCCATGGACAAGTGTATAAAATCAAGCACCTAGGCATGCAGACTTCTTCTACAAACATTTGTGAAAGAACGGGTCACTCTCAGGAGCTCAGTGAATTCAAGCATGGTACCAAGATAGACATCTACATTTATACATTTGGCAGACGCTTTTATCCAAAGCGACTTACATTGCATTCAAGGTACACATTTTTACATTTTGTCAGTTCTTGCTTTCCCTGGGAATCGAACCCATGACCTTGGCGTTGCTAGCGCAATGCTCTTATTGTTTGAGCTACAGGAAAGATAGGTTGCCAGTTGTGCAATAAGTCCATTCATGAAATGTCTTCACTACTAAATATTCCACAGTTAACTGTTAGTAGTGTTATAATAAAGTGAAAGCAATTGGGAACAACAGCAACTCAGCCACAAAGTGATAGGCCACGTAAAATCACAGAGCAGGGTCAGCACATGCTGAGGCGCACAGTGCGCAGAAGTCACCAACTTTTTGCAGAGTCAATAGCTACAGACCTCCAAACTTCACGTGGCCTTCAGATTAGCTCAAGAACAGTGCATAGAGAGCTTCATGGAATGGGTTTCCATGGCCGAGTGGCTGCATCCAAGCCTTACATCACCAAGTGCAATGCAAAGCGTCGGATGCAGTGGTGTAAAGCACCCCTTAGTTCCAGTGAAAGGAACACTTAATGCTTTAGCATACCAAGACATTCTGGACAATTTCATGCTCCCAACTTTGTGGGAACAGTTTGGGGATGGCCCCTTCCTGTTCCAACATGACTGTGCACCAGTGCATGAAGGTCCATAAAGACATAGATGAGTGAGTTTGGTGTGGAGGAACTTGACTGGTCTGCACAGAGTCCTGACAACTTTGTCAGGGTGGAGGGTTTGTGTGAGTGGAGACTGCGAACTAGGCCTTCTTGTCCAACATCAGTTCCTGACCTCACAAATGCGCTTCTAGAAGAATGGTCAAGAATTCCCATAAACACACTCCTAAACTTTGTGGAAAGCCTTCCCAGAAGAGTTGATATAGCTGCAAAGGGTGAGCCAGCTCCATATTAACCCTCTGAACCCGACTAACGTGCCTGCGCGTTTTGCTGGATTTTTCCTCATGACAGTGTAAAACAACTTAAAATATGCCGTCATTTTGGCCTCACAGACATGAACGATATGTCTTTGCAAAGCTTAAAGTGTCTACTAACCCTACGAATTAAGAATGGGATGTCATTAAAGTTCATGTGCATGTAAAGGCAGGCATCCCAAAACAGTGCTAACCTGCAGAGGCATGGAATTCACTAGACCCCTGAAGGTGTCTTGTGGTATCTGGCACAAAGATGTTAGCAGCAGATCCTTCAAGTCCAGTAGGTTGCAAGGTGGATCCATCTTGGATCTACCCATCTAATCTACCCAGACCTTAATACAGTATGTGGCCTTGTTAGAAGATGATCAGTGATATTCGCTTCATACGTACTGGCTCATCAATGTGTGTGTATGTGTGTGTGTGTATATATATATATATATATATATATATATATATATATATATATATATATATATATATATATAATTTTTTTTTTTTAAACTGAAAGAAAATGAGAAACAATTATGTTTTGATTGAGTCCCAGTTGGTGTCTTTTAAATGGAAAATGAGGTAGAGGAAAAAAGAATCGGGCGGGTGGTAATTAAGAACATAAATTTTCTGATCTTCAGACAAACGAGCAGAGGTAAGGCCACATTCTGATCAGACATTTAATTTCAGGTGTTTAATACAATTCATTTTCTTTTCTATCTTGCCATTAAACTCTTGATAGTCTATTTGCAACTGACTTGATGGCTCTGTTTCCTCTCGTCTCTCATCAACTGAGTGGATATGAGAGCAGGCGGTGGCTTTTCCTGCTATTACCTCATACACAGCTTGCACACTGCAAAAAATGCTCTTCTTAGTAATTTTGTCTTGTTTCTAGTCTAAATATCTAAAATTCTTAAATCAAGATGCATTTACTAGATAAGTAAAATAACAAGATATTTTTCTTGTTTTCTTGAAAATAAAATCAAAATGAAGTGAGTTTTTGCTTAAAACAAGCAAAATTATCTGCCAATGGGGTGAGAAAAATAATCTTGTTTCTGATTGAAATCTTGTTTCACCCCAATTAGCAGATTGGGGGTGATTTTTTTTTCACCCCATTAGGGGATAATTTAGCTTGTTTTAAGCAAAAACTCACTTTATTTAGATTTTTTCCCTAGAAAACAAGAACAAATATCTCATTTTACTTGTGTAGTAAATGCCTCTTGATTTAAGAATTTGTAGATATTTGGACTGGAAACAAGAAAAATACTAAATAAGAAGAGTATTTTTGCAGTGAAATTAAATTGCATAGGAGTAATATCTAATTGATCGAGTCGTCTGTATCCGAGAGTTTCCAGCAAGACTCGCCAACAGACTCCAACAGAACACACTGATCCGACAAAACCTGACGAAGTGTCTGTTGCTGTATGTCGGCGCGGTGTGAATTGGCCTTAATCATTTCAACAGTCTGTGAAACCTCAAGTCTTTCACTACATCAGTGAGGTTGCATTTCCATCAAAGCAGTTTCTCTCAGATGATTGACAATTAGCATACAGTTTGGAGTGGCGGTATGGTTCTGTTCTGGGCAAGAACTCCCTGTGCATCCATGCAGCCTAGCATGGATAAGAGCAGGGAGAGCAGCGACAACCCCCCTTTGGGTAAACAGAACAGAACCAACATAATGTATTGCATTGTCATTAATATCAGTATTAAATGTACAAAATAATTCAGGAATTTAGTCTGATTCAAGGGGAATAAGAATACCAGATCCTGACTGGACGAGAGGAGGAGCTGGGGATGGAGAAGGGTAAATGAGCTCTTGATGCGATAGCTGCTGATAGTACTGAGGAGCTATATATATGAATGCTGTGATAGATGTCGTATTCCTGTAGGTAGACGTGATCAGCTCACAGTCAGCTGATGCGAGCTTAACTAACGCAACTGACGCTACGCTTGATTATCATATCTACATTGGCTATACACTACCAAAAGTTTGGGAACAGTAAGGTTTTTTTCTTGTTTTTTTATTTTATTTTATTCAGCAAGGATGCATTCAGTTTATCAAAATTGACAGTACAGACAATTATAATGTTACAAATGTTTTTATCAAATAATTGCAGCGTTCATGGGCATAAGAGACTTCTTTAAAAAATCTTACCAACCACAACCTTTTAAATTGTAGTTTTGTAACTATTTTATATATGCACCGTTCAAGATGGTGGCGTGCATGAATGTAGCGGTTCTTTGCTCTCCTGTTTGGTGTTTTGTTTTGGTGGTTTTATTTTTGTTTTCGTATTTCACCACTTGAACACTTCTCACCAATTGAACACTTCAATTATTAGGATTTAAACAAATGCACTAAGTAAGAGGTTACCGTGAATACTAAGTCTGTAACTGTACTGTTTAGTCTAAAGTTTATTTCTTGTGGTTATATGGTTGTTTTGGTTATATGTATGTCTGCCACACTTCATTCAGGAGCAGTGCTCCTAATTTCATTGTATGCAAATACAAAGACAATAAATGCTTTCAATTCAATTGAATAAATGGTTTTGGAGGTAACCTGTTACAAGTAACTGAAGTTCACCTGTGAAAATCCTGTAACCAGGACCGGTTCTGTGTTGTCGTGCTCCGACTTTAAGAGGCTTGGGAAAGCGAAATGAGAGTCTGTTGGAGGGGTCGTAGTGGGGCATGGAGAGGAAATGTCATTCTTTTGTTCTTCTACTTCTGTGATTCGTTTCAGTTCTTCATCAGATGAGTCTTCCTCACTGGGCACCAGGCAAGCATCTTCACCTGTCATTTCCTCTTCTGAATCTGAGCAGTGACAAATAATGAGAGAGAAGAAACCATGAGGACAGGAGGAGAGAAAACATCGAGGCAGAGAAGAGAAGTTCCAGCAGGAGGCCGGCAGTGAGGATGCAAACATGCGCCCTTATCTAATGCTCGCAGCGAGCCGCCTGGACATGGTCTAGCAGAGCTTGTGTGTTTCTCTTCCCTGCTTCCCGTCTGCTGCATTAATAATGCTTATCCTCCACAGCTTGAAGTTTCCATCACTCTGCTAGTCAGCAAATACCGCAGAAACAACCACTGTGTGAATGAAGGGTGATGTCTGCACTAGTGTTTTTTTCATAATCATTACTCTCTGATGCAGTACTGGACCCCAAGGGATGCTGGAAATCAAGTTCTTGTCATTTAGAAAGAAATTTTCAATGTTTATTTAATATTTGATTCGCCTTGGTCAATCGTGCATTCGGCTTTCAAATATTTTGTACAAATAAGGCATCTGATTTCCTTCAAAGCTGTGCTTGTTTCATGTCTCTCTTATCACTACACGTTCTCTTTATTCTTAGCAACTGAACTCAAGCTTTTAAGACTACTTTAAAACTTTTCACCAGGCTTTCTCATGCTAGCATCAAAGTTTTTCTTGATGAACTTTTTTATCTAGTTACTGAATTTTTCATCATTATGGTGTCATTTATCATATTGCTGCTGCCAAGAGTTTATAAAACCAATAAGCCAGACATTTTTTAAAGTGATTTCGCAATGGTTAAATGGTAAAGGCCTTCACATTCTGTCTAAAAATACCTCGAAAACCTGGAAAAATCAATGCAGCATGCAGATTCAAGTGGCTTATTGCTTTTAAAAATATTTAAATCACTAATCATTACATAGGAAAATGAATCATTACACAAGAAAAACTAAATAACAAATAGACACTGTTATTTTCAATGTTCAGTTAACTTTAATAAAAATCAGTAGAAGTTATACGAACCTGACATGTTCAGCTGTAGGGAGAGCGCTGTAGCTTTGGGCGACTTCCGTGAGCCCTTTAACCATTTGGAGAGCTGGGGTGAATGGTGCCCATCAGTATGAGAGGATTCAACCCCTGGTGTAGAGGACCTGACAGACATATGCATAGTAGGTGTACCTCTATCTGAGACTAAACCTAACTTTACTGATTCTCTAGGTAACTGCCTTAATGAAGGAACTGCAGTACTTGAGGAAGTGATGGCACTTTCTGGAGACAGTTGAGCTAAATTTGTTTCAGCATCTGATGCTGAATGAGCAGATCTAGATTGGATTGGGTTGACTGGAGAGGATACAGGTTTAGACCTTGGAGAAGGAGAGACTGGAGGTTTTGGATTTTGTTTAGGGATGAGAAGAAATTCAGGAGAATGACACTGAGAAGACCTAGCAGATGGTACTCTAGCAGGAGAGGGGCTGACAATAGAAATATGGCCCTCTTTGGTTTTTGTAAGTGAAGGAGATGATGTTGGTTGAAGCTCTAAGGATTTGTTCTGTTGTGCTGTAGAACACCTTGTCTGTGGGCTTGGTTTTGGAGAGTCACTCAGTTCCACTTTCTCACCTCCTCTTCGTGAAATTGACAGAAATGGTTCTGAGGTAGTTGAAAGGTGCTGTGATCTCTGAGGCCTCATTTGAAGTGGAGAATAGCTTTCAAATCTTGGCAATGATGACGTGAATTTTTCAGTCTCTTGTGACGGCAGCCACATCTCATGAGAAGAATTGATATTTATGTCAGAATTACTTTCCCAGGACAATCCTTTGGTCATCACGGAGAGGGATGATGTAGAAGTCAAAACTGAACATCCAAATTCTCCTCCTCCAGATAAATCTTCATTTTCAACAACCGCAAACCTTTTGGAAGAAAAAGAGACATGCATATATAGCATCTAACTACTCTGAAGCCTACTGCCACAGTTAACAGCCTTATTTTAAGTCTAGCTGTGGCTGATACAAATGTCTACATGACACTGTATTTATGTCAGTTTTGAATTTGAGAAAAATCAGCTTCTTCAATTATATTCTTGCTTCAAGATGACACTCCTACTGTGAACTTTTATGTTGTTTCCTTTCAAAAAGTCTCAGTTTTTCACCTTGATCTTTTGTTTCTTACATTTTGCTCTTATTTCCTTGCTTGACTCCAAAGGATCTGTACGTTTCAGCGTCTCCAACCATCTGGAAAAATTAAAGCAAAAAAAAAAAAAAGGCAGGAGAAATGGAAAAGAAGGAATGATAAGTGTATGGAATTCGCTGGCTATCGTCTAGTAATCCATTACAAAGACTGGGGTGGTGGGGTTCATAATTACCTCATCTAACTCTACGATGCTTAAACAGGATTCTGCAGGGCTGTCCACTTTCCCAGCATCCTCAGCGAGACCGTTTGCGAAGAGAGAGTTAAAGTATTTGTGCAGCTCCATCCGCTCTGCTGCAAATCAGAGATGCAGTAAAATAGATTTATGTTTAATAAAACTAAATCAGCTCAATAATCAGAATGGCCTTATTGCTGTAAATATATGTATTTATTCATAATACAGATAGCAAGCTAAGAACACATGACTGTGAAGTTTCATGAACCAGTATTCAATGGGCAGGACTTGATTTTATTAATTAGGATTTGACTGGATAGTGTAAAAAAGGTCAGTTCATACCAGAATATAAATCTATCATTATTTGTTATTAATGCAGAAAACTATTACATTAACAATAAAAGGTGTAACATTTCTGCATTATACATTGGAAAAATTGCTGCATTCGATTTCAGTCCATGCCCTGTGAAACTTTAAATAAATGTCCTATGTATTTTTGGAATACCCCACCTGTGCAAAATTCATATTACTTACAGAAAAAAAGTTATTGTTTTCATAACATTTCTTCAAAATACACTACCATTCAAAGGTTTGAACATGACCTTTGAAGATGACATTCTAAAATATATTCAAATAAAAAGTTATTTTAAATGTTAATAATATTTCACAATATTACTCTTTTTACTGTCAATAGTGTATAAATACTGTAATATACAAATAAATGCAGCATTGGTGAGCATAAGAGACTGTACTGTATTGATTTTAAACAGTAGTGTATAATATATTACATGTATAATGCATAATACATTTTTTTTCTGATTATGTAAACAATGCTGTGCAAGAGGGGAAAAAATAATAGAAACCAATTACTTAATCATCTTAGCAAAATCTTGCCATATATTATTAACTGCATATTATGTTGCAGTCAGAAAAATGTCACATTACAGAAGTGAACTGCTTTGGAAATGCTATTTTATGTCTTTAAATGTAGGATGAGTCAAGACAAGCTGTCAGCAGACTGAAACAGGTGAACAGTTATTATAACCCAAATCAGACGAATGCTCTGAATAACACCTTTGCATTTGAAGTTAAAAGTGTTTTGGGGCGTGAGCATCAGGGATGTGGTCTTCAGAAAAGATGCAACAGGCTGGTGTAGATGAAGAGAGACGGCGCTCATCATGGGGCTGTTTGGGAAAAGCTGAAGGTGGTCAGTTCTTTGACAGCTGTGATCAACTGGTCTCCCAGCAGCACCTAGAAACTTCTCTCAATCAGCTGTCGGAGTGCTCTGTCAGACGATCGCCCTCCCTCCAGTGTAATAAGAGCAGTGTGATTACCCTTCAGGGACGCGGTGATGGATCCGAGCTGCTGGCTGTGAGAGGAGAGCTGCCCTCCACACTGACTCTCACAGCTCAATTCTCCAACTTTTTGAAGAGAGTGCAGTTGTATGGGTCTTTGTGAATTGCAACTGCTGGCATGTACATGACCAGTCACCCACTACTCCTTATCACTCTTTGTCCGAACCAGGTATGATACGACATAACAGCAACAAAATATATATATAGTTTTTAAACTTTGCACAATTAATCATTATCAAGAAAAAAAATGTATTTATAATATATTAGTGTGTGTGTGTGTGTGTGTGTGTGTGTGTGTGTGTGTGTGTGTGAACGGGTCCCACCTGTCAGTTGTCGGCTCAGTTCATCCGTCTCTGCAGGTGAAGGTGTGGGTGGCTCTGGCTGGTGTTGGACGACAGACCGGGGCTGAAATTCTTCAATTTGTCCTCTGAGAGAGAGAAAATAATGCTGTTCCCAGTAAATCACACTCAGAAATTTGAGGATAATTAATCAGACTCCCTTTCCTCAATGGTGCAACTATAAATAAACAACATTTCAGCACAGCACAGCACTTTAGTAATAGCTTTATCCAACTCTGAAAAAATGAGTGGGAAAATATTACCAACCAATAATGTAAGAGCCTAACATGTTTCACTTCTTTTCAATTTTCACGATCAAATCCATAAAATCAAGTCCTCTCCTACATTATTTCAGGAATATGTACAACTATGCATTTTGAAAAAACAGCTAGTTGGTGGGCTGCCTGGTTAAGTAGTCACCTTGTCAGTGTTAAATACAGTCTGTAAAATTAGGACAGTTTTGGATCATCTTCTCCAAATACAACAGAGTTTGTTAGTGAAAAATAGACGTTAAACAGCTCTTCAATAGAGTAACTTATGACATACTATGGTTTATTAATATGAAAAATATAAAATAATTTTCTTAATATTTTTCTTGATTCAAAATAAATATCTAAACATCCTAGAATTTTTATGATATAAGAGGTCTGAACCAATAGCATATACTAAGAATAATAATAATTATGATAACAGTAAAATTACCTATTGAGGATCTATTGACAGAAATGCAATATAATATGCATCACTATGTTTTCAGTGGTGTATAAAGACCTTACATAATGAACCGTTATGTTTTTATGACCTTAGAATGATCCATTTCTATCTACAAACACCGCGGGTCCCCTTACAGTGAAGTCACCATTTTGTGCCGCTATGTTTCTACAGTAGACCTAAACGGACAAACTGCTCTACAGAGAGCTAGCCACTCTCTGTTGTCTCAGACGATGACATCTTTGTCCTCTGTCGGCCACCGTAGCTTCTCTATGTGCTTCGAAAAGGGAGGGGTGAGTGGTGGATGGTTGCAATTTGCAACCTCACCGCTAGATGTTGCTAAAATGTACACACTGAACCTTTAAACAATACTGTACAGTATACACTACCATTTAAAAGTTTGGGGTCAGTAAGATTTTTAAATGTATTTGAAAGAAGTCTTTTATGCTCACCAAGGCTTTATTTGATCAAAACTAGTCAAAAAACTAATATTGTAAAGTATTATTACAATTTTAAATAACTCTTTTGTATTTAAATATATTTTAAAATAATAAATTATTAGTAATTTATTCCTGTGATGCAAAGCTGATCTTTCAGCAGCAATTACTCCAGTCAATTACTCAGCTGAAAATGTTGAAAACTGTTTTTGCTGTTTAATACGAAGTTCTGTCACAAAACTCTTTGGTTGGCGTTGCATCAGCAGCCAATGAGCTTGCTGCTAAACATTCAAATACTTGGCATTGTCTGCTGTTAGCAGTCTGCAATGCGTTTTCAGAAACCACCCACCTCCACCTTCCCTAGCTCCACCTGTATAGATCTGCTACAGGGGTTATTTCATGTAAGTTATAGGTGTACCTGCTCTGCAGCAGCAGCAATAATCAATAGCAGCAACAGTGTAGCAGATCTATTCCGCCAAGACCAAATACATTAACATTGCCATATCCATTACCATTATATGCCATATTGCCATTATTATGAAAGTTAAATGTGAATGCAACAGAGCATACAAACAGTGTATGTGTACAAGGAAAGCGACATAATTTCAATCCAGTAACACATGAAAAAGGCTGAAAGAAGTTGATGACCCAGACTTCCTGTTTGTGAGAATCTCAGCTCAGCCAGATTCCCCTGACCCACAGGTTTAGTCCTTTAAACCTTTTCTTTCCTTTTACCGGTGATTTACCATGCAAACGCATTAGCAGAAAAGCCATCAGCCCTCTGTCTTCCCAAACGCAAGTCTCTCTCTCTCTCTCTCTCTCTCTCTCTTTCGTTGTGCTCTCGTTTCCTTTCCTGAAGCCAACTCTTGCTGCCTCAGCAGCACAACCTGCTTTCCTCATTGTGTGTGTGTTTGTGAGCGTATGAAGGGATTAGACTCCCCTATCACACACTCCATTCCTCCAGAGTGTGAGCTGCAGCCCTGGGCCACACGTCTGCCCTCCTCCCACAGAAACCAAACACACACATACACACATGCACGCTTGAAAAATCCAGCTTCCTGTTCCGTGATTCTTCACACACCCGGCCTCAAAAGAAGGCAATTTAATGGATTCACAATTAGACCCTTCTTGAATAGCCGACCTAAATACCACCACTGCCACAGATACCATAACATTCCAGAAGCTCAAACTGCGGTTCAAAGCGCTTAGGAGGGTTTACAGATACTGTGTTTGAGTGTTTTGCACGCTTTTGTCAGGCTTTCTCATTTTCGTAGGCGAGCATCACAATCTTTTGGGGGGCAGAACAACTGTTTATTGGCTCTGTTTCAAAACTTAGTGTGCGGCCTACAAGGCCTTTGTGTCTTCAAAGGCAGCACTCTAACTGAAACGGAATCTTGTGTAAATGACTGATCTGGAACATTCTACACAGTGTTATTTTAGTATTATTGACATAAATTAAATAAAAAAATAATTGTTATTTTGATAATATTTTGAATTATATTTTCAGTTTTCATTTTAGTAATTTTTAGTAATTATAATTTTTATTTAAATTTTTTTATTTTATTTTAATAATTTATTTTCATTTTTTAATTTTAATACTTCAACTAAGTTTAAGTTTTTAAGCTTACATATTTCATCTAATATTTATATTTTATTTCTGCTTTATTTAAATGTTTAAATTACACTAAAATACATTTATCTCACTTCATTCATTTTGGATTATTTCAATGAGTTTGTTGCAATGCATTCTGGGACTGCATTCTCTGCCTTAGAATACCAAAATAAGCTATTTTACCATTTGAAAAAGCGTTCATGTGAACAGTGTGCCTTTGATGCCTTAAAATGGTCACTACATGTGCAGCTCACTAGGTTTTGGAACAGTGGCAGTGTGTGTGTGTGTTTGAGGATCATTTTACAAAGTTAAACAATACCACGAAACTGCTTTGGGGCTGATTAGCTCGATAAATTCCAGCAACTTAAGAACAACTTAAAGGTGAGGCTATGTAATTAGCAGCCATAAGTCATTAACTGATCTTAAATGGACCTTAATTGGGGCCTGGGAAGGTAACTGAAGCTTGTAATGCTCTTATTCAATTTGTGTCTGTTCGGTTATAAAGTGTGAAGTGACAAGCGCTAACCTGCGGTGTTTTTTCAGCAGAAGTTTCTCCATGTAGCTCAGAGTGTCCTCCTTGAATTCTACATGAATTGACGGATGGGATCCTTTCTCTGTTTGTGTTTCCATCACGGACACTAGAAAGAGAAAGGACACCAATCAGATCTTGAGTCCCAACTGTGTGCATACAGAACAGGATAGTAACCATATTTATGTATGTATAACCCGATTACATACTACCATCCAGCAAACCACTAAAGAATTTATATTAAACACAGACACATGAGACTAAGCTGTCTGGTGCAGAATTCAAGCAGTACTATTGACATAATTCTGTCTTTGTTTTGAGAGTTATTTTGCTGTATTGTAAGGATATAAAGGCCGGTTAGGCTTCAGAGCATTTGAAACCCCCTTAACACAGCAGTCATTATCACAGTGAACACAAGCCAAGCAGCACTGCAGCAGGCGAGACTCCTGCTAGCCAAGTACAGAAAAGAAAAGCGAGAGAGGAATAAACTCAATGAGTCTGACACAAGATAAGGAGTAACTTTAGTTTGCTGCAGTATGATCTAAGTTTAAAGGGTTAGTTCACCCAAAAATTTAAATTCTTTCATTAATTACTCACCCTCATGGCGTTCCAAACCCGTAAGACCTTCATTCATCTTTGGAACACAACTTAAGATATTTTTGATGAAATTCGAGAGCTTTCTGACTCCTTATAGACTGCAACATCATTACCACTTTCAAGGCCCAGAAAGGTAGTAAAGACATCATTAAAATAGTCCATGTGACTCCAGTGGTTCAACTGTAATGTTATGAAGCGTCGAGAATACTTTTTGTGCGCAAAAAAAATAAATAAATAAAAATAACGACTTTCTCTTACCACTCATACCACTACAAATAGGAAAAAGAGGCTACAATTTGCACAAGCTCACCAAAATTGGACAGTTGAAGACTGGAAAAATGTTGCCTGGTCTGATGAGTCTCGATTTCTGTTGAGACATTCAGATGGTAGTCAGAATTTGGCGTAAACAGAATGAGAACATGGATCCATCATACCTTGTTACCACTGTGCAGGCTGGTGGTGGTGGTGTAATGGTGTGGGGGATGTTTTCTTGGCACACTTTAGGCCCCTTAGTGCCAATTGGGCATCGTTTAAATGCCACAGCCTACCTGAGCATTGTTTCTGACCATGTCCATCCCCTTATGACCACCATGTACCCATTCTCTGATGGCTACTTCCAGGAGGATAATGCACCATGTCACAAAGCTCGAATCATTTAAAATTGGTTTCTTGAACATGACAATGAGTTCACTGTACTAAAATGGCCTCCACAGTCACCAGATCTCAACCCAATAGCGCTTCTTTGGGATGTGGTGGAATGGGAGCTTCGTGCCCTGGATGTGCATCCCACAAATCTCTATCAACTGCAAGATGCTATCCTATCAATATGGGCCAACATTTCTAAAGAATGCTTTCAGCACCTTGTTGAATCAATGCCACGTAGAATTAAGGCAGTTCTGAAGGCGAAAGGGGGTCAAACACAGTATTAGTATGGTGTTCCTAATAATCCTTTAGGTGAGTGTATATAGTTGGCTGTTGGCAAGTTGACTGAAAATTATGTTTTTAACATAAGGGTAAACATGCAAAGTGATGAGGTTGTGAAATTTATCATTGCATAAAGGACACAGATTTATATATTCCTAAACCATAGTAGGCAGTAAACAGTATATTCTAATCTAGTATTTGAATTTATACACAGCTAAAAACATCAGAGGAGTTAAGTGTGTGGAAACTTCATGTCTGCTTTCATTTAGCAACAAACACCTCCTCTGGATCCAGTGGTTCTTGACTAATATCCCTAACAGATTGAATTCCTGTGACCTGGCATCATCTTTCAAGTTTCTGCAAATAATTTCTCAAACTCATTGTGTCATAAATTGTCAAATCACAGAGGCAATTCTGTAAACTGTAGACAGCACCTGGAAACACACACGTGCCGTCACAGAGCACATGTTTGTCATGCATATATGTAGTTACCTGGCAACCAATCAGTGGCCCTGTCACACTTGTGGCATGCGTTATTTCAGTCAATGCCACACATGAGTATGCTTTATGAGAGATTGTTTGTGTGTGTTCTGACAGCCTGCCACAGAATATACGTGGCAGTTCACACAAACCTGACGGCATGTCACTTTATTACTATTGTTTGACTGTAGCATATCCACACAGACTCAGATGTGTGTGTGGTTCTGGTAGACCCTACGTTATGAGGACAAAATGTCCCCACAAAACTGGCAATATCCGAAATCTTTGTCCTTTTTGGGCAAATGTTTTGGTCCCCATGAGGAAAACAGCTTATAAATCAAACTAAGTGATGTTTTTTGAAAATGTAAAAATGCAGGAAGTTTCCTGTGATGGGTAGGTTTAGGGGTAGGGCTTAGTGTAGGGGGATGGAATATACAGTTTGTACAGTATAAAAAAATCATTATGTCTATGGAAAGTCCCCAGAAAACATGAAAATGTGTGTGTGTGTGTGTGTGTGTGTGTGTGTGTGTGTGTGTGTGTGTGTGTGTGTGTGTGTGCGTACGTGCGTGTGTGTATGTGTGTGTGTGTGACTGACCTGGTCTTTGCCCTCTCTCTCGCCACTCTTTCAGAGCTTCCTGGAAAGACCTGGCTGACTGCTCTTCATCAAAGCATCCTCTCAGTAGAGAGCTGTCCTCTTCCTCATCAGCCTCCTCATCCTCCTCATCCTCCACGTCAACACCGTCATTCACAAACAACACCTGAGGCGAGACAGGGAACACAATGAGAGTGAAAGAGAAAGTGAGAGAAGGAGACCAAATTAAACTTACCAATTAAACTTCCACCCAACAAAAACTTACCAATAAAACTGTAATAAATAATGTAACCGCAGTTATAATACATTATAATAATTATCTATTTATTGTTACAGCTTTAGAAAGTATGGTGCATTAAAACACGAGACCAATTTCAGATGGAACAAACAATCTGCAAACATTATTATGCATTTTGACTTTGTTTACAATTATTTATTAAAATATATAATGCGTTACAACATACATTTCTAATGTATCATTTAACATACTTTAACGTATCATCCAATCAGTGACTAACCTGTGTGTGGTGTATTTGGTTATCAGACATGGGCCGAAGGCTCCTAGGAGCTGATATTTCCTCTGTGGCTTCTATTTCATCAGTGGATTTGGAGGACGCACCTCGTGCAGGTTGACTCTCCTCACTGCTTACCTGCTGCTGGAGGCGACCCAACACATCCCGAGTGCTGACAGGGGTCTGGAGCTCTGCCTGGAGGATGAAACAGATTTCAAACAGACCTTTAATTCCAAGTGCACAAATGCATCCTGTTAATGATTCAGCTAATGTACTGATCCAACCAAATGAATGCATACTCTCTATAGGTAAAGCATTCATCCAAATCATTAAATGGATATCCTGTGTTCAAAACAAGCATTATAGACAGCATCTGTGGAAATGAATGAAAATTTCAATGAAAATATAATCTATAAATTTGTAGAAACTAGCAACAAACATGTAAATAATAATGCACTTACAATGTAAGTCTATAATGCAGGACATACTGGGTAATTTTTTACTTTTCTTTTCAAAATGACAGCCACCATTAAATAAGTCATATTACAGAAGTTAAACAGTTTGCAAAAAGCCATTCACATTGATTTTCAATGAGAAAACCTAGCACTTACAGGTAGCTTGGTAGGATTTCTTTAAGTTTATCACATTCAGACCAGGCATATTGCAAACATTATCAAATATCTCTAAATGTGCAAATTAATAATAGCCCAGAAACAAAAGTGTGATCAAATCACGTACCTAATTAACCCAAAACCGATAGCCAGTCGACTAATTTCTCTTTATGACATCATGTCCTTAAGATAACATTGTTAGTGGCCATTAAGGTGTTTTCAGGGCTGCTGAATAATGCTTTTTCTAACCACATCAGATTAGACTAGAGTAAACATTAGCAAATTCATTTGTTTATCTCTGCATATCGATAATTTATGTTTGCAGACAATAGCAAGCAATAGGAAACTATTAATAGGGAAAGAAGTGCATGCAACTTGAAAATAGAGATAAAAGAGAATGAATTGAAAGCAGAAGGGGAAAGACAGATGAAGACAAACCAAGATAGCCAAGAACAAACCCGAGGATGAAAATATTAATATTTGTTCTCTTTTCCCCCCATGGAAGCAAATTAAACAGGATTAGGATGCATAAAGCTGCATTAGAGCCAGGCATAGTTAAATACAATTCTGTTTCTTGCCAAGAAAGTGCAAAGTTGTGACTGCTCTCTCATTCTCTGATTTTCTCTTTCCTTCGCTCAGTGCACCTTCTTCGGCAGCACTGTAACCCTGTAGCTCAAACATGGTGCTCGGATTACCAAAGTCATGGGTCAAGCATGAACAGATAAAATGTATGCCTTCAATGCAATGCAAGTCAATTTGGATAATGTAAATATACATAAATAACTCATTAGGTTTATGAATAGAGCCTATGGATTCTTCTGTTTTTCCTCCATCTGGACTTGTTTGCTTGTGTTTGTGTATCTACTTTAACGTCTTCCAGCATGCAGCAGTGCCGAGTAAGCGTCAAGCAGGGCAGAAGGAAGTTTGCAGCCTAATGCTGCATAACTGGATGTAAACATGAGGACAGATGTGAAGGGCTTATGTGGTCACTCAAGGTCATCCACTCCCAGGAAGAGCCAATCACCACACTTTGCCAGCATACCTGCAGAATGCAATAATTGGAGAAACTCACATGCTCCAAACAACTGACACACACATGATGATAGCTATACATATTTATACGTTATGTGGGGTGCTTTTGGTCATGTGGTCATTGTGAGGTATAGGTTTCCTGTTTGCCCTGGGGTTAGCGCTTAACTTGCAATGGAGGCCATAACGAGCGGATTTCTCCCAGTAGACTCAACACAGTCTGAATGGCTTAGAGGTTTAAGTTAAAATGTGACTTAAATGATTATTAATGGATCTAACTATATAAATGCGCAGCTTAAGATCAGAAACCTATTACTGTTTATTTGACTGCCTGGTTTGGGAGAGTATACAGTACAGTTCAAAAGTGAGATTTTTTTAAATGTTTTTTGAAAGAAGTCTTTTATGCTCACCAAGGCTACATTTATTTGATCGGAAATACAGTAAAATAGTTATATTACGAAATATTATTTAAAATTATATCTTTTAAAATGTAATTCATTCCTGTGATGGAAATGCTGAATTTTCAGCATCATTACTCCAGTCTTCAGTGTCACATGATCCTTCAGACATTATTCCAATATACTGATTTAGTGCTCAAGAAAATTTTTATTATTATTAATGATGAAAACCCTGATACACCATTCAAAACAATTAATACTTCTATTCAGCAAGAAATCAGTAAATTAATAAATGCATAATGTTTATATAATTATTATAAAGAATATTATATATTACAAAATATGTCTATATTGTAATAATATTTCACAATATTATTGTATTTACCGTATCTTTGTTTAAATAAATGCAGCATTGGTGAGCATAAGAAATTGTTATATTTTTTTTTTTTTTTTTTTTTTTAAATCTTAATGATTCCAAACTTTTGACCACTATATAGTGTTTGTTGGTTTTCTTTTCTTGCAAGAAATTTACTAATTACAGTTATTCATAGTTTTGTACAAAGAAGTTAGTGTAATTAGTGTCAACCTTCAATTCATTACCAATTAAGTAACTGTAGTTCAGAGTGAAACTATAATATTAAAATCACATAAAGCTTAAAGGAAAATTTAATGAGAACAGTTATTTTTACATGCACACCGTTAATTTAATGGGTACAAAGAGAAATAAAGAAAAAGAAAAAGTATTATTATGATGCTTATTAGTAGTGTTTGAGCAAGGCACCAAACCCCAAATCACTCCCCAGTCACCGCAATGAATGGCTGCCCACCGCTCCGGATGTGTGTGTGTTCACTACTCACTGCTCCTAATGTGTGTGCACTAACTTGGCTGGGAATGCAGAGCACAAATTCTGAGTATGGGTTGGCATACTTGGCCTGCACCTCACTTCACTTTACTTACAAAGGCAAGCATCTATTACTCATTTATTGCTCAAACCAGTATTAAAAAGTAGTAACCCATCCTGAACGAAACCTCAAATCATGTGGCATTTTGAGAAGATATGTGCAGTTCACATTTCAGTGAATAAACTTTTCATCTTGCCGTGTAAAAAAAATCTTATAGTGAAGAAGGGACCGACACCAGATCACAGAGGCTTGAAAGTGTTTTTTTTTTATTTATTTTTTACTTAGGCCGTGTGTCCACCAAAAAAATGTTTCCCGTTGTAGGCGTATTTTCCCAATTGTTTTCAATGGGAGCGCCGCGATTTGTCTAAGAGGAAACTTTTACATATTGACATCAAACTTTGCATGTGTCATTGTCACCTTACTCTGACCACACCACATCAATTTGGTAAAAGCCCCACCTATTGGTCAAAAGTTATAAACCATTAAATCATATTACTAGTGACTGTATGTATGATTTTTCAGCCATTTTGCCTAAAATCATCTTAATATGTTTTTAATTGCTCAATGTTGCTGTTGGTCTGATGCTCCCAGCCATGGTGGCATGACTTATTGTGTATACTTTGTGCTTGGCCCCAATAATTGCTGCTTGCAGCTATATTTTACTTTTGTATTGTTATTGTATTTATATTGTATTTTATTGCAACACTAAAGGTCAGCTTCAGTTTCAGTAGCAATACTAGGATTGGGCGATGTCCCCTAAATTGGCAGTTGACGATGCTTCCCGACTGAGCGTTGTTCCTGTTTTCTTGTTCTTGATTTGTTGTTCTTCTGTGTTTTAATAAATGTGTGTTATCAGAATCACCTTCATTCTTTCATTTGATTTGACATTATGGCCAAGTTTACGTTCACTGAAGTCTGGGTTTATCTTAAACTGCCGCTTCAGACACTACAATAGGCTACTAATAATTCATTAATAAGGGCTGTTTTCTTGTACAAAATTAAATATTTTAAGTTAAATGCAAAGTGTAAGACATGTAAAAAAGACAAGAGGCTAACAATGTCAAGATCAATATTCGTATAGCCTGCCTGACACAGTATTTTCACAGACTAACACGTCACGTCTCTGGCATAGATTACAGAATTTAAAGTACCATATATGCATTAGTTGTATTATCAATTTAATTTACAGAGCAATCCCTGCAACGTTTTTAGGTTAACTATAGAAGAGCCTAGGATTAGTGTGTGTTGTAAACGCAATACTCGCAATGGGGGGACGTGGCATCACAATATGTGTTCTAAAATATCAAGTTTTGATAACCTCTGACAGGAAGGAATCATAGTCTAAAGCTAAAAGATCAGAGTCTGTGCCCATCATACACAATCTGTCAACTCTGACTGCCCGAAACTTCAGACAAAATCAGCAGATTTTCGACAACTATTGTCGAATCATCCAGACTGCAAATAGGGGCAAAAATTTTAACAAAAGTCATGTATTATATTCTCTTAACCAACCACCTAGCAACACCCTAGCATCCACATAGAAATACACTGCAACCTCTTTAACCACCTTAGCAACTGCATAGCAATGTCCTGGCAACCATTCAAAACAGCTTAAGCCTATACTTCAATTTCCGCATCCGGTCGTGTCTATACAGCTTTCAAAGAATACTCATCCGGATGCGAACGGCAGAGTTCGACACATGCACAGTACAATGCAGGATGGCCGAAATATACTCTGGGCTTTAGTATCATACATGCAAATACTACTTTTAAAAATTCTACATTTTTAGTTAAATACTTAACTATCTTAGCCAGAGAGACATCCTTGCTCAACCAGCTTTAAATTCACCCATCCATTCTCAAAACCACTTATCCTCTGCAGGCAAATATTATTGTTTTTTGAATGTGACTATTAATTGAATTGGCCACAGAGGAAGTTGAATTGGAATTGGAATGACAGAAAGAGGAATTTTCTAAATTGCAATTCAAAGAAATGTAACAAAAATTCAACAAATAAATTACAATATACAATATGTATATAATATGTAGAATCTGTAAGGCATAATAAAACTTTCCAGTTTTTTCGACATTAAAATGTATCTGATTTTTTTCTTTCTTTTTTGTTAATAAAAATACGTACTGGGGTTAAAATGAATGTCTCTGAATCTAAGCACGGAATGTGATTGCTAAGAAAAACTAAGGTTTGTGCATATTTTGCTAACAGGACTGCAATGGCCTCTACAACACCCCTCCTCTGGCACTGATGGTCCGATCCGGTGTGTGATGATGGATGTATTGACCGCCTGATTAAAGTTTCAATCAAACACCTCACCACAGGGCCGCTCAAGTCTCTAAAACAAACTCCAGCTGATGAGAGCGAGTGTGTGTGAACACACATCAGCTGTCCTTCGTCCTGTGTTTATGTGGCTGCTCTCTATCCCAGGAACAGGTGTGTGTAATCAGAGCTGGGTTACAGTGAGCAGATTGTCCACTAATGGTGACCAGCGTTCTGCGTTTCTGAGAAATGGAATGGAGGAGGAAGACGAAATCTGCTCAGTGACGGGGTTTGTGCCTAGCGCTGCTGTGGGCGTGTGTAGGTGTGTGTGTGTGTGTGTGTGTGTGTGTGTGTGTGTGTGTGTGTGTGTTTGCGTGGGAAGGACGAAGGTTGCCAGAACACCTCCTCACCTGTATGGGAACCATCCGATGGCGCTTTAGTGCCCCCTTCTGGTGGAATCTGACAAAGCAGCCCACACAATAATCCTCTCCGCATTCCGTACACATCTGAAACAGATCAAAAACAATTAAATAAACCCAGGATATGTACGGCAAGGTATATTTACTCCAAAAACTTTATTATCAGCAAAAATATTTAAATATCTTGCACTTTTTGCTCAACAGGATACATATTAAAATGGAGAGAAGGGAGTTGCACATATCTTAAGGGAGCTCATTATTTTGTTACCGATTGTAAATGAGAGTGGAGGGCGATAAGAAAATCCTTTTGATGGACAGACGGGTAAAGAGACAGACGGCATATCGGCACATGAATTTAAAAGAAGGTCGATCAAACCCATAGCTGAAGAGCCACTTGTAAATGAATCTACCCAGCATTGCTGTCTTGATTAATTCGGTCTGAATGTCTGCATGGCCTCTCTGTATGATGATGCAGCACTTCAGCTTGAGAGATGCACAATGCTTGAAAGAGTTTGAATTTTTTTAGACAGAATCTGGATGTTTGGAATAATATTTCTGCAGTATATATACACACAGTAGGCATATGTGAATATTCTGTATGCATTATGTTTAACCTATGACATGCCTACTGTCCCACAATGCAATGTATCAAGACTTGTTTAACAAAAAAATAAACATTAAACAATAAGAATGCAGCATGATACAGTCTGTTATTGTTAACTAAAACTAAAACTATTGAAAATCCCTTTTGTTAATTAAAACAATGCTAAAATAAAATATTATTATTAAATGAAGAATTTGTTTTTGCAAATAACTGAAATAAAATAAGTTGGTATGATGTATGAAATATACTTCATATATTATTAAAAAGAAGGCAGACAGTATCCAGTGTATACTATCCAGTTTGCAGTACATTGCATTACATTTCATTCTGAACAAAACAACGTGGGTTCCTCTAGGGTCGTGTGAGTGAGCATGGAGGGAACCCTTAGGAAACTTTGGCTCTACACATCCATAAATACATTGAAACAGACACACACCCCGAACATTCACATTAACACACTTGCTGTCTTTGACAGCCAAATGCCTGTGTGCAAATTCCACAGGTACATGTCCCCTCGAGACTGTCTGTCTCAAAGCACTCAAGTCCCCTTCACACACACACACAGTGCATGAAAATCCCAAATCTCCCAGAGGTGACAGGGTCCCCTTTAATACAGCCACACAATCACGCGCACACACAGAGTGAATAAAGAAAAGGGTAAATACAGTGCTGCTCTGTGAATCTACAGCTGTGCCCATTACCGGCTCTTTTAATGGCCACATAAAAAAGGTCTCATTTCAGCACGACACAGCTGAAATAAATTACAGCAGCACAGTGCTGGACAGCAGCGGCATTCTCCCCAACTGATTTTTAAGAGGGCTTCAGGACTATAGAAACTGCAGTTCATGTCTACTTTGCTAAAAAATCATGTTGGATGAGTAAGAATATATTTGCACACAGTACTACCATAGTAGAGTAGTAAGTGTGAACCATCCTCTGTGTCATGCACTTAGTCTTGCAGAGCCAGATGCTTGACTATCAGTATAAAGTCAGGTCAAGAAGACTGTTTGACTGATATGTCTGAATAGGGATGGGTCAAATTGAGGATACCACAATAATAGATAATAATAATAGTGGGGAAAATAATAATAATAATGATTGAAGTGGCATGGCATGTCCCCATGAAGAGTTGTACAAAAAGCCCTGTATGAATGTCTGTAGTACATGCAGAAATACATCATTTTAGTTTCTCAAGGATATCTTGATTATTTCCTTCAAAGTGGCTCAAAGAGAACTATTGAATGTCTTTTAAAGGATGATTCTCTATGAACCTTGCAAACATCTGCAAATCAGCATATTAGAATGATTTATGAAGGATCATGTGACACTGAAGACTAGAGTAACGATGCTGAAAATTAAGCTTTACCATCACAGGAATAAATTACATTTTAAAATATATTCAAACATAGAACAGTTATTTAAAATGTTTTAGTAATATTTCACAATATTACTGTTTTTACTGGATTTTTGGATAAATAAATGTAGCTTTGGTGAGAAAAAGGAACTTCTGAGACATGGTGTATGTGATGAATGAAAAGGATGAATAGCTTGGGATTAAAAAATGGTTCACATAACAGAAGGGATGAAAACTCACCAGTCCGGCCAGTTGAACTTCACACTGTCCACAGATTTTTCCCCTGAGTTTAAGCTTCCTGTTAGCACCATGTGCCTTGCTGGATGGTTCCGCTATTACCTGCTTCTGAACTTCTGCATTTATACAAACACACACAAAATTCAGAACTCTACACGTGAGTACTCTAATAATACAAAACTTTTGGGTAAAATAGTCCATTTTTAATTAAATGGAGCCATTTTTATCAAAACTTTACAGTACTGAAAAAATTAAGTTTAAAAGTACATGCATAACCGACATTTCCTTTTTTTCACCCTGCAAAAGAGCATTATTGTTCTTTATTAAAATTATTGTTTTCAGAGTCTAAAACAAGTCAAACATAATGATCAAGAAAACAACATTTGGACAAGCTTTGTGTCATGAAATAGTTAGTTAGCTTACTAGAGTTTGGAACAGAGTTAAAAACAATTTTCTGAAATGAGTTCTCAGACAGAAAAAGAAGGGGTATGAAGCTAAGACTAGGACTACTATACTAGTGTCCAAGTGATACATTGTTTTCCCATTTATTGTGTGACACCTCTCTTGTCGCCATGTTGAGAAATCGGGAGTAAGTGCAGAGGTGCTGTCTTAAAACATGATGGTTACTGTAGTTCTAGACTAAATGTGAGCATGCATTTACTAATCTCACTTGCACAAAAAAAAAGATTCAGTGTTACTCAAAATGAATAAAAACTGTGAAATGTAAAATCAGAATACTACGCAAACCTCTAATAATTCAATAGGTTAAATAAAACAAATATTTCTATGCATTTAATCTGACTTTATTGCATGTGCTGCTGACCTTCAATGATTCAGTTAAACCATAAGCAAAAGTGACTTTAGAATTTTATTTTATTTATTTTTTATCAGTGATGAGAACATTTGAGAAAAAAAGGAGTTCAAAAACAAGCCGGACTAAACACATCTCAGATTCCAGTCCACCCACCTGGCACAGACTCATCCTTCAGCACTCTAATCTTCATCTTGCCTGGAGAGAGCTGCCCGAAACAACATATTTCAAATACCACATTATCATTAAAACCACCAGTGAATCGTTCAAGCGGTTAATTCTAGAAAGTGCGTCCAAGGATTTGGACCATCACTGGCATGAATGAAGGTGAAGTCAGCCTGATTAAGGGTATCTTAAACAGATAGACAGGCTGACAGAGTTTATTTGTGTGTCAGCATGAAAAGATGATGTCTGATGAGAAAAGGCTTACTCTGTGAGGTGCGTTCTCCTTGTTCGTCTTGACTCTTTGAAAAGCAGGGGCGAGAGCCTGTGCAGAATGCCAGTGAGAAGCTCCCATCTTCCTGTGTGGAAATATCACAGAAAGTTGCTCAGTTCAGCACAGAACTGCATCATTTAGAGTAATTACTATTACTTTTTGAAAAAAGTAAGGCCTTAGTATTAAAATCCAGTGCTTAACTCTTCCACATCTGTACTACGGACAGCAAATCAAACATAAAATTTTTGCTTGACAGATGATAAAACACTCAAAAAATCCCACAGACTTTAAAGAAACCATATCTATTTTGACTTGAGCCAGTAAGCAACGCCATTCCACACCATTCTAGCATTGTGGCGGTGACTTTCACACAGACAAGCACCATATTTTCATTGGAATGCCAATATATAAATAAAAAAGAAAGAAAAAACTCAGAACAAGAACACTTTCTGATTGGTAACTTTTAATTAAGCACATATCAACTGATGAAAAACAAACACAAACAGTACATGAAAGCTTTTGCCCTACATAATTCACACAGATACACAGACGGAGGTCGACTTCATTTGTTTTCTGATTTGTTGTTTTGGTTGCCACATCAAATCAACAGTCTAAATAATTCACGGCGTGATTGTGGGGGAGGCCGTTTGTTTAGGGTGGGTTGTCATGTTGGCGTAGAGCCGCAAGCCTGAGTGTTCAAAGGATGGAAATGTATGTTATGTGTGTCTGCTTGTACGATATAATTTTTCAAGAACTAAAGAAGAATCGTTCTCTCATGTTGGAGCCACTCTGAGGTTGCGAAACTGTTTGGATGGCTGCCTGAAAAATTCTGAAAAAAATGAGACCATTTCCATATCTAAATCCCAGAGGAATGTGTACTCGGTAACAGGTCATGTGACTTCACCACAGAAATGCTTGAGCTCAATGTGTTCACATTCTCAGAGAAAGTATATTAAATACCTTACCCTAAGTATGAGCAATAGGAAAAGTCATGAATAGATCATGCCTAATCATGCTAAAAATATATAGCTCAGCAGCTCCACTTAAATCCATCTCATATTATAAAAGACTGAAAAAAGTCAGAGACTTTGGAAGGGGCCAGCCGAGAGAGAGGACACTTCCTTTGCGTGCTGTCCACTCTCATTAAGGGCTGTTTATGTGCTGGCCTTTATCAGTCTGATGGAGACGGGCGTTTGGGATAGGGATTAACCGCGCTCAAGCCTGCCTGTCAGCATTATGGGGAAACGCACAAGCAACGTGGCAGTTGTGCTAACAACTGGCGGATTACCATCGGGCGCACACACTGAGTGCCAACCAACAAGACAAACACTTATCTCCTGTCAGGGTCACAGACATCCAACTCTTCTGCTACTCGAGTACATCGTGTGGCGGTAGTGGGACAGGTGAGAGGTTAAACTACTGCACATTTAAACTTGTTAAATCAAATTAAAATGTAATTTATTCTTGTGATGTCAAAGCTGAATTTTCAGCATAATTTCTCCAGTCTTCAGTGTCACATGATCCTTCAGAAATCATTCTAATATAAATTTGCTCCTCAAGAAACATTTATTATTATCAATGTTGAAAACAGTTGTGATGCTTCATATTATTGTAGAAACTGTGATATATATATATATATATATATATATATATATATATATATATATATATATATATATATATATGTTAAAGCATTTAATTTAACTGAAATCTTTTGTAACATTATAAACAGTCTTGGAGTAATGCATTAGTAACTCGAGTTACATAATCAGATTACTTTTTTTGTTCCAAGTAACTAGTAAAATAACGCATTACTTTTAAATTGACTAAATATCGGAGTTGCTTTTTCAAATAAGCACGCATAAGTTACATTGTTTTCCCATTTATTGTGTGACACCTCTCTTGTCACCATGTTGAGAAATCGGGAGTAAGTGCAGAGGTGCTGTCTTAAAACATGATGGTTACTGTAGTTCTAGACTAAATGTGAGCATGCATTTACTAATCTCACTTGCACAAAAAAAAAGATTCAGTGTTACTCAAAATGAATAAAAACTGTGAAATGTAAAATCAGAATACTACGCAAACCTCTAATAATTCAATAGGTTAAATAAAACAAATATTTCTATGCATTTAATCTGACTTTATTGCATGTGCTGCTGACCTTCAATGATTCAGTTAAACCATAAGCAAAAGTGACTTTAGAATTTGATTTTATTTATTTTTTATCAGTGATGTAAGTGTTACCATGAGTGTTACACTTTCTTCTCCTGCATCCTATTCTTCTGCAATCCAGAATGGCAGCACAGCTGAAGGTTTATTTGAGCAGTACCCTCTACTGTACATGCTTGAATTTGCATTTCTTTCAGTCTTATTATTTCAATTTTGGTGTGGAAAGCCTTTACATTTGCCCAAAAACAGAACTTTTTTGTTATAAACCCCCAGTCCAGGTGAGAAAAAGTAATGCAAAAGTAACATAACACATTACTTTTCTTAAAAAGTAACTAAGTAATGGAATTAGATAATTTTTAAGGGAGTAACAATATTGTAATTAAATATACTGATGACCAACCTCTGAAAGGATAGACAACAACAAAGTATAAAAAAAGGCTCACTTTGTAAGCACAGCTTACACCAAGCAGAAAGCCAGAACCTATCGGCTCTCATCTACTCTTATGAATTCACCTGTGGCCCTTTAGTCCTCTGCCTTCACTACAATAAACAGCGAGCAGGTTGAGCATGGAGGAAGATAACATCAACCATTCCCAGCATGGCACCCGCAACAGAAGTTCTGCTTTTGATTAATGGCTGCCGATAAGAGCTAATCTAAAACAGTTTTATTTAAAAAACGTCCGTATGGAGGCAGTCGTAATTTAGATATGGTACCGCTTACATTCCTTAATATGACAGTTCCGGTACGCAGCAAAGATCGCACAGGCATCTAGTCTGTAGCTGCATTCATGCAGCATTCATTCATCTGATTATCGGAAAGTGCTGCCTTGTGTTATTGATACAGGTGCAATTGGTGCTGTCCATCCCCGTGAAGAACTCGCAGGAATAGCTTCATGCTATTGTCTCCGTTCTGCTTTCCGCCTCACTGACAAATCCGTTTTCCAGGCACAGATATGTTAAATTACAGATAAATTCATTCTTCATGCTATCTCAACATAATTCATCCTGAAATTCACTCCTCACGCTACCTCAACATAATTCATCCTGACCAACTTCATGTATATGTTTGCGTTTGTTTGGTAGTATATATGGGAATATGATGTATTCACTGCATCTACACCATTACTGTAGTGTTTCCCTCCCCTTTTGAGTCATGAGCTGATACGTACACCTAAAACGGCCGCCACTATAAATTCATGAGGTGGACCTACACAGGTCACATTTTAGTGTTATTAATGAAGAGCTGTAGGAAAGGGGCCGGGCTGAGAAGAGAAAGAGAGAGCGAGAGAGACATCAAATTAATAACTACTGATGTTATTTTTTTCCTATTCTTTTATTTTGACAGAAAACTAATTTCCTGCCTTCCCCATTTGGCATAGGGTCCCACTTAATCTTAATTTGTTTGGAAGAAATGGGAAGACAAGCATGGATGTGCAGCGAGAGCAGAGCTGCTGGAGCCGAGATGACTCAATTTCCTTCCACTCGATGGCTATGCTGATTCCATCAAACCAGATCACTAAGAAGTCAAACCATCACCCGAGATTGCCTGCAGAGCAGGCCAGGAGCTGCATACTCCATGTGCTGATCAGATTATAAAGCTAATGTCATCTCTGTCACTCCATTTCAACTTCTTCTCTACCATGGCTACATATACGCACATATGTACTTGCTGTTTCTTGCTCCTTACGTTATCCTAAGTATCAAAAGGTAGCCAGGTAGCATTTTTTTTTATGTTGCCCATATCAGATCCTGGTCCTAAACAAACCCACACATGCTGATCAGACAATTCTATGGAACAGAACAGAAGTGTATGGATGTACAATTGGAACCGGGAATGCTGGGAACGTAATGCAGATGGTGTCTTCTCTGGGAACTTTAGGATGTCTTTGGCAACCTTCAACTATATATGTCAGAGCTTTTCTGCAAGGCACTGAACTTACAGTAGGTGACCCATACCCTTGAGAAAGCATGTACTGTATGCACTGTGTTTGATGGATTGACATTTTATGACAAGTGTCAAGTTAGATTAATGTATATTAACAGTCACATTGCATGAAATACTGATATGCATGTGCTTTATTCATGTGTACCATGTGAGGAAAGAAAATCAGATTAGGCCACATTTTGAACACAGCTTTTAAGACCACTTTCCCTTATATTACAGTAATATTCTGAATCAAATACAGTATAAAGCAGTGGTTCTCTACTAGGGAGCAAGGGCCCACTAGGGGGCCTCTGCAAACTTTCAGGGGGGCCCCAGTAAGTATAAAAAGTGTTTAATATAATCTTAGGTAAAATGACACAAAAAAAAAAAAAAAAAAAAAAAAAAAAAAAGTTGTACAACATTAAAATTACATCATATGTATGGGGAGGAGGGAGGGGGTATTTATATAAGTAAATCCAGCTACTTCAATTTGATTTCCATGTGTGCAGCTTTCCAATGAAATATCTGGCACATCATGGGCCCTATTTTAATGATCTGAGTGCATAGTCTGAAGAGCATGGTGCAGGTACAGTTAGGGCGTGTCTGAATCCGCTTTTGCTAGTTTAACAACGGAAAAAACTGTCAGCGCACCAGGCACATGGTCTAAAAGTGTTGTCCCTATTCTCTTAATAAGTCATGGGTGTGTTTTGGGCATAATGTGCCATAAACCAATCAAGAGTCTCATCTCCCATTCCCTTTAAAAGCCAGTTGCACTTGCACCATGGCGGATTCGTTATTTACATGCTGGAATTTGCGAACGGAAAGACTGAATGCTTCTCCAGAGAGGAATTATTTTGTTTTTAATATTTTAAAATGTTTGTGTGCTGCTGCGAATCCCTGTGACTGTATGTGTGTTGTGCACCCACCTATAGGCGCATATTACTAATGCACCCTTTAAATAACATAAAAAATACTGCGCTATTGACTTTAGATCAGGTTTTTGTTGGCAGTCTATTTCAGTTGCCTCAAAATAGCAATGCGCCAACAATGCACCTGAACACACCTTGTTTTCAGACCAGCACACCCATGGGCAAACAGATGGGTGCAAGTGCATTTGCTATTAAAACAATGTGGAGCTGGACATGAAAATGATAACTGTGCCAGGCTGAAACTAGCAAAAAATGCTTGTGTCACGACTGGCGTCACATTGCACCAGTTGTATGATAGGACCCAATGTGTCATCGGTTCTCATGTGTCTCTTAATCAAATGTGACTGATGTCAAAACTGCTAACTGAGGCAGATTTACAGATGATTTTTAGTAGTAAAATTAAAATTTTGATCTGTTCATCACACAAAGTTCAAAAAGTAGAGTATGGTGCTTGTAAAGCCAAAGTGATGGGTTCGATTCCCAGGGAATGCATGAACTGATAAAAAATGTATGCCTTCAGTGTACATTGCTTTGGATAAAAGTGTCTGCCAAGTGCATACAGTAAATGTAAATGTATTGCTTCAAAAGACTTATGGACTATGGAGATTTTTTTTTTTTTGAGTTTGACAGCCATGGTAAATGTAAACTGTCACTGTATGGGAAAGAAATCTTTAAAAAATTCAAGGTGGAAAAACAGCTGCATGCAAGTTTTGGGAGGGTGAAAAAACACAAACAGAATATTAATTTTAGGTGAATTGTTCGTTTAAATTCCTCTGTCTTTGCCTCTACACCTACCCTCATAATCTCTCATTCTCTCTTTCACTTGCTATCTCTTCCTACGTTTTTCATTTTATTCATCACCGTTTCATTGTTTACATTTTCTCTTTTATCTCAACGCTCTCTGTCACAGTCATTGTTTGGCTCGCTAATTTATTCATCTACTCATTCATTCATTAATTCAACAAGCTGTCCCTCCCCTCCTTATTTTACTCACTCCCTCTCCTCTTTCTCCTGGTTCATACGCTGTTTCAGCTCCTCCAGTCTGCTCTCCATCTCCTTGGCATGTTGATCCAGCTGCACTGTTTCCATACGCAGTTCCCGGAGATTCCTAGGAAAAACACACATAAAGAAATATATGATTTGACACTACACATTTACTTGTACTAACCATCGTGGCTGCCTTTTTCCTGTTTTATTTGTGTCAGTCTGCTTTAGACAATCATTTAACTGAATACACAAAATCATGTTATTTTGAACAGACTACTCTAAATATTTGGAGCGCCGCCATTTGCAAAAGCGGCGTGTTACGTGCTAATAATGTGAAAAATCTGAAGCGTGAAAAGAAACTCAAGGGAACAGACTGTTCAAACCTGACATTTAACTTCATTGACTTGGGCTTGCTGGGAAGTACCACAAAGTTGTTTAAATTCATGGTGCTCTCTGATCAGACTGTAAGCTTCACAGGCTGTAATTTCCACTGAAGTGTCCTGAGAATAAAAGAGTTCTGAGTGAGAAACACACAGCACAGAATAGGACAAATTTCACTCAATTAACCTACAAAAGGGCCAATGAAATGAACAGCAGCAAACCTTTCCAAATAATAATAATAATAATAATAATTAATAAAGCACTGTAGGCTATTGGTACTATGGTGCAGTGATGGCTTCATATCATGGTACTGAATGATTAGCATATGTATTTTTATTACAAGGTTCTTTCATGGTAACGTTACTCCAAGGTAACGTACTTAAAGGAATAAGTTACCAGGGTATAAACATGGTATTGCCATTTTGTTACTGCAAACATTTCACATAAAATGGCATGGCATTTGCATGGTAACGTTACTCAAAGGTAACTTACTGTATGTCAAAGAATACCACGGTATAACCATAATGTCAAAAGAACCATCTTAGAGCTATTTTCAATGTAATTCAACTTTTGACATACTGTAATATATCATATGGAACTCAAAGATATGTCAAAGGACATGGTACATGTCTAAAAACGTAGTATTACCACGGTAAGTTACCTTCCCGTTTTGTAATTGTCTGCATGTTATCCATTTAAGATTAAATAAATTACAGCTAAAAGACAGAAAGCGGACGAATATATTGTCATTAGTCTTGTCTCCTGCACATTTGGGCTTTATGACTTTAAGAGCTTTCCAGAACAAAGGCGACAGCTGTTGCACTCACGGTACAGAGCTAAAAGATACGTTATCAACAATACTTTATCAAAATAAAGGTTTATCGCGGGTTTTTAAAGCACTCACCTAACACATCGCCCTTCCGAAACACTCTTGTGGAAACTGTGTACATCTGTCGTTATAGCAACGCGTCTCGCGAGAGTATTTCCAGCAGCGGGCATGCGCAGGTGCTTGTGCACTGAGCCGACACTGTAGTCATGTTGCACAAGCATCTATGGTTACAACCAGAGGTCTAAAGAGTGCCTGAAAACCATACTTGAGTAAAAGTACATATTCCTTACAGCGAAAATGGCTCCAATACAAGTTACAAGTCACCAATTCCAATACGACTTGAGTAAAAGTCTTAAAGTATCTGATTTTAACAGTACTTGAGTATGCTATTTTACTCATACTAAATATAGGCTCAACGATGTCCTCAACACCTGAGAGACATACCAGTGAAAATAAGAAACTATTGATTTGTAAAATTAGAAATCATGTTTATTTTCTAAAGTCAAAATAAAACTGAACACCTCAATATTGCCATAAATCAAGGTGGACACAAAAGCATCTCAAACATCTACAAACTCTCAAGTCTCACTTAAGCTCAAGAGCACAAAGGCCATTGTAAACCAATATCCTTCAAAAAGGTCTTGTCAATATAGCGGATAAATAAAATAATGTTTAGTAAAATTAAACAGTCAAAGTCTACTTTGATTTCAGCCTCATCACCGGCTGCAGTCATGTTCTCATCTCATAAATAAAACACCTGCGATTCATCAACTACTTGCTAATGCACTCGCATTCACGCAAATTAGCCTTGTTGAAAAGTTTGGGTGAGTAGGCTAAAAGCAAAACGCACAAGAGACCTTCAATGCCCTTAGATGGCGATACCGCTTCTTTATACCAGAAACACACTGCTGCAGAAAACGTTAGGTGCCATGCTAAATGTAATGTGTAATTGCATTACTCAATACAAATGTATTGGCGTAAAAAAGTACATTTACTTGTTCAAAAATGTAGTCAAGTAGAGAGTAAAAGTTGCTAATATCTTTGATACTCAGTATAACTGCAAAGTAGCCAAAAAGATACGTAAGTAGTACAGTAACTACATTTACTCAAATACTTTACACCACTGGTTACAACCATAAATTATCACAACAACAAAGAACAACAGGAACAACAACAATAATAATAATATCAAAAACAATATAGCCTACATCATATAATTCGAAAAATGTAATTAGCCTAAATATAATTGTTTTATAGTCTACATTTATATGAAATGCTGAATTAGTATTGAACTCCTGAATTCTTCTCTCTGCCACTGGATTGAGGACTTCCTCACAGGCCAGTTCACCTCCACCTCCATCACCCTGAGTGTGGGAGCTCCACAGGGCTGTGTCCTGAGCCCCCTGCTCTACTCTGTCTACACACATGACTGTTTGTCCTCACACAGCTCCACCTCTATCATCAAATTTGCTGATGATACTGTTGTCCTGGGCCTCATTTCCAACAACAATGAGACGGCATACTTGGACGAGGTGGAGCAACTAACATCATGGTGCCAGGACAACTGTCTCTCTCTGAATGTTGGCAAGACCAAAGAAATGATTGTGGACTTCAGGAAGAGACAGCAACGGACATACTCCCCTCTCATGATCAGCGGGTCATTTAACATCACGTGACCATCGATATACTGACATTGCACTGCACTTTCTGTTCTCGTTGTTACTGTGTAACAACCTGTTATAAACCTGTTTGCACATTATACTGCTTTGTACATTTGTTAACCACATATTTATAAGTCTACAGTTTACTCACTGCACAGTCTACTTCACTTATTTTATTCCACTTCTTTATTTATTTATTTATTTTTTCTACTTGACTTGATTTATTTATAATTCTACAGATATATATATATATATATATATATATATATATATATATATATATATATATATATATATATATATATATATATATAGTACTTTTTTATTCTATTTCTATATAATTTCCTCCTTGTGTTTTTAAATGTGAATTTGCACTGTCCATGGAGCGGACCTGTTTACATTTCACTGCCGGTTGTATATTTTATATATAACTGTGTATGTGACAAATAAAACTCTTGAATCTTGAATCTTGAACAATAATCCAACTAAGCACAGACAAATTACATAACCTTTAAAACCCAAATGGGAGTGTTAAAAAAGAGAAAGGACTAATTGTGAATGTGAGTGGCTAAGAACATTGTGTGAGGGGTTGTTAAAAAGTTTCTTGAGGGAACATAAATAGCAAAGTTTTACTGTTTTCTTTGTGTTTGGCAACTCTAATGTCTGTGCTAATGAAGTCCTGATGTACATCAAGCATCCTGTGGCTTTCTGACACAGAGGAGAGAGACCTCTGTTGCTCCTGTAATTATGGACAGCTTGATTTCCCTAATTAAAATCATTTCAGCACTAAAATCAAATTTCATGTGGATGTTTTGATTGCAGTCATAAGAACCCTCATTAAAGCGTCAGCACCGTACGTCTCAATTAGTCTACAAAAATTAGTGTACTGTTTTTGTTTTCACAAGAGTTTTGTGTCAGCCATTTCTACATTTATTTCCATTCATCAAATTCAAATCACATGTATTCATCTTTGAATAATCATATATTCTATTTAAATACATTATCAATCAACCACACAATAGCCTGCTTTAATTCTTATTTCAAACAATAAGCAAAATCAGTGTCTCACAAGTAAACTCGCAAGTTTACAACTCTTACTTTAAAAAAAATGTCTGGCTGGTGAGTATAAAAGACAAGATGTTTACATGTAAACATTTAAGAAATTATCCAGACGTGATGTAATTGATTGCCAAATAATATGCTCAGAGCCACATACAGATATTTTGGACCTGAATGTTTATTAAAAATAATTTTCATTCCAAAATATTTTTGCATATTGATGCTAAACTGTATAATTGAGCATCGTCCAGGAAAATGATTTCCAACACAGCTGTGCTAGTCTCAAGCCTCTCGTATCACTCTGCGCACTCTTTCTTCTCACATAATAAACTAATTTAAAATCCAATCAATATTTCATGTCCATTTATTTATTTATTTGCAGCCGTGTAATAATCGCTCATTATTGAAAAATAAAACCCAACATGGTGATCAGGACCCTGACGTGAAGTGTGTGTGGATGTGTCCCTTAAGAGAAACTCAGCCTGCGCCTGTCACAACACAGGCCATCCTCATTCGTATTCAGCTGGAGTTCAAACTTTCAGATCTGCTATTGCAAAGGTATTCTTCCAGATCTGGTCTTGCCTCTCCGTTCCTCTTTCCTTGCTGCTTCCCTGCCTCTCTCTGTACTGAGACGAAAGAGAGAGGGAAGGCAGGCATTGCCCTCCCTTTCTCAAGGCAACACAGATGAAGGTTGATGGTAGATTTTGCCTTCCCCATCTGCCTCACCTTCCTGCAAGATACTGACCAAAGAGACCCACAGATCGTGTGATACTTATACAGTTAAAAAGTATAGCACAGTATAGTATAAAAAAAATGAATCTCACAAAAACAAGTCCAGGTCACTTTGCACCCCAAAAACAGTTTGCATAAAGTTGCAAAATAGTTTTGCATAAAGTAAACAGCCTATTTTTAGGATGAATACAAGTTTTTGGTATTTTCATGATTATTTTCGTGACAAAGGTTTGAAATTATTCATTATATGATAAAAATTCATGAAATATGAATTTCACAAAGACATGTCCAGGTCACACTGCACCCCTAAATAAACAAACAAACAAATAAATACACGTTTTGCATAAAATAAACAGTGTTGGGGGTAACACATTACAAGTAACTTGAGTTACGTAATCCAATTACTTTTTTCAAGTAACTAGTAAAGTAACCCACTACTTTTCAATTTACAACAAAATATCTGAGTTATTTTTTTCAAACAAGTAACGCAAGTTACTTTGTTTACCCATTTATTGATTGACACCTCTCTTGTCCCAATGTCGAGTCAAATCAGGAGTAAGAGCAGAGGTGTTGTGCACTGTGTGAACATGATGGTTACTGTAGTTCTATATATATATATATATATATATTCAGTATTCCTCAAAATGAATGAAATCAGTGCAAAATCAGAATACTACGCAAGCCACCAATAATTACATATGTTAAATAAAACTAATATTTTTATGCATTTAATCTCACTTTATTGACCAATGTACTTGCTGCTGACCTTGCTGCTGAAGTAAGTGTTAAATCACTGAAAGGTTTGTTTGCAAGCCCAGCCCAGCCCAGCCCAGGTGAGAAAAAGTAACATAACTGATTACTTTTCTTTAAAAAGTAACTATAAGTACTGCAATTAGTTACTTTTTAAGGGAGTAACGTAATATTATAATGCATTAGTCTTCAAAGTAACTTTCCCCAACAATTAAAAATAAATGAAGGCAATTTAAAAAAATTATTTCTGTGCAACAACTGGAACTGCAAAAAAGAAGGAGATTTGGTTGGTTGATATTAATTGGGGGAATGTGCTTAATTGTAATGTAATAATGTCACAGTGCAAAAAAAAAAAAATCACATTGGTCCTAAAAATAGGCTTTGTTGTCTTTGAGCAAAATTTCTTATGAAATACAACCAAGAAATGTTGACAGTTTTGTGAGATTCATTCTAATATCTATTCACATCTATTTGATGCAACAACTTTGGCTCCAACCACCAGCAAGATGACTAGGACAGCATACAGATGAGCCGGACATTACAATCAGAGAGAGAGAGAGAGAGAGAGAGAGAGAGAGAGATTAAAAGCACAGAGGTCATGTGGTGTAACAGTGACAGATGAGAGGTAAAATGTGGCGCATGTGTTGAAATGTCAGGGCTATTTAATCCATTATGGTGCTCGATCACAGCGGCTGTTTCAAATGTCATTTGTTAACTCTGGCTTTCATATGGGACGACTGATTTTAAAATATTGTGAAATCCGCTGAACTATGACCAGAGGGCGGATAACAATTTAAAATCATTAGTCTGACTAGGCGGCCATGTACCATTATTAACAAGACGTTCCATTTCTTAGCGTTTGCACACATATTGGGCTGCACGTAAGTTCACAAAAAGCTAGTTTTATCTCATGTTTTAAAAAAGGGTTATGAAATTAAAAATTAAATATTTTCTTAGGTCTTTTGGTCAAATTCTAAGGCACGATCACATGAATCTTTACAATCCCAGAATGCATTACAAGAAAAAAAAAATATATTCAAGATAGTGGACAATACAAGAAAAATACAGAAAACTATATTGAAAATACAGAAAAATTTTAATGAAAATGTGTGCATAGTCTGCATGCTATTTATTTATTAAAAATAACTCAAACTTAATAAACACAACTTAACAAATAACTTTATTAAAGTGTTAAGTATGCTAAATTAGATAAATGGTATGGATACAATGCTAAAATATGACTATTTAAAATATATATTTATGCACGTTATTTATTGATTTGTTTATTAGGAAAAAGCATACAAAATTGCGAATATCAACAAAATAGTAAACTAAATAATATATTTTTTTTAATTAAATATTGATTAAAAATAAAAAAAATTAAAGTGACTATTTTAACCAATATTTGTGCATGCTATTTAGAAGTTTTTCGGGGGGTTTCAATTTTGAAAATTATACTGAAAGTACAGAAAAAGTATGGATAAAATACTAAAATATAACTACAAACCCGATTCCAAAAAAGTTGGGACACTGTACAGATTGTGAATAAAAACAGAATGCAATGATGTGGAAGTTATAAATGTCAATATTTTATTCAGAATACAACATAGATGACATATCAAATATTTAAACTGAGAAAATGTATCATTTTAAGGGAAAAATAAGTTGATTTTAAATTTCATGGCATCAACACATCTCAATAAAGTTGGGACAAGGCCATGTTTCCCACCGTGTGGCATCCCCTCTTCTTTTTATAACAGTCTGCAAACGTCTGGGCACTGAGGAGACAAGTTGCTCAAGTTTAGGAATAGGAATGTTGTCCCATTCTTGTCTAATACAGGCTTCTAGTTGCTCAACTGTCTTAGGTCTTCTTTGTCTCATCTTCCTCTTTATGATGCGCCAAATGTTTTCTATGGGTGAAAGATTTCAGTACCCAGATCCTTCTTCTACACAGCCATGATGTTGTAATTGATGCAGTATGTGGTCTGGCATTGTCATGTTGGAAAATGCAAGGTCTTCCCTGAAAGAGACACGTCTGGATGGGAGCATATGTTGTTCTAGAACTTGGATATACTTGGATATGCTTTCAGCATTGATGGTGCCTTTCCAGATGTGTAAGCTGCCCATGCCACACGCACTCATGCAACCCCATACCATCAGAGATGCAGGCTTCTGAACTGAGCGCTGATAACAACTTGGGTTGTCTTTGTCCTCTTTAGTCCGGATGACATGGCGTCCCAGTTTTCCAAAAAGAGCTTCAAATTTTGATTCGTCTGACCACAGAACAGTTTTCCACTTTGCCACAGTTAATTTTAAATGAGCCTTGGCCCAGAGAAAACGCCTGCGCTTCTGGATCATGTTTAGATATGGCTTCTTTTTTGACCTATAGAGTTTAAGCCGGCAACGGCGAATGGCACGGTGGATTGTGTTCACCGACAAGTATTCCTGAGCCCATGTTGTGATTTCCATTACAGTAGCATTCCTGTATGTGATGCAGTGCCATCTAAGGGCCCGAAGATCACGGGCATCTAGTATGGTTTTCCGGCCTTGACCCTTACGCACAGAGATTGTTCCAGATTCTCTGAATCTTTGGGTGTTATTATGCACTGTAGATGATGATAACTTCAAACTCTTTGCAGTTTTTCTCTGAGAAACTCCTTTCTGATATTGCTCCACTATTTTTGGCCGCAGCATTGGGGGAATTGGTGATCCTCTGCCCATCTTGACTTCTGAGAGACACTGCCACTCTGAGAGGCTCTTTTTATACCCAATCATGTTGCCAATTGACCTAATAAGTTGCAAATTGGTCCTCCAGCTGTTCCTTATATGTACATTTAACTTTTCTGGCCTCTTATTGCTACCTGTCCCAACTTTTCTGGAATGTGTAGCTCTCATGAAATCCAAAATGAGCCAATATTTGGCATGACATTTCAAAATGTCTCACTTTCAACATTTGATATGTTATCTATATTCTATTGTGAATAAAATATAAGTTTATGAGATTTGTAAATGATTGCATTCCTTTTTTATTCACAATTTGTACAGTGTCCCAACTTTTTTGGAATCGGGTTTGTATTTGTGAATACTATTTATTTAATTAGTTAATTGAAAAAGTAAATTTAAAGCATTGAATGTTAAAAAAACTAACATTTTAAATATTTCAATAAAAAAGTGTCTTTTAACGATATCCCGTCATTAGTTAAGCAACATGCTAACATTGTAAGTGAAGTCTCCTATTGGACATTTCCGATTGTAATTTCCTATCGCCTATGTACAGCATTCCAAAGCATTCCACCATTCCAAATCTATTACGAGGTTCCATTTTAGATGACAGATGCCTATGGAGGATGGAGGCAGTAGACAGCGATGAGCTGATCATGGTGCTTATAAAGGAAAAAGGCATGCAGACCTTGTGATAGATGCTGTGGTCACAACATGATGGGTCGGTTTGACAAGCTAGTTCATCTTGGTCAGATTTTTCTCACCACTCAGTGACCTTCACTATGCTGCCAGTGAGGAGAGGTCACAAGGTCGCAAAAGTCTGAGGGTCAGATTGTCAGACGCGTCAATCACAGAGCAGCCAGAGATTAACGTGATATAAGGGCAAAAACGCATGTAGCGCTGGCCGCTCTGGGGAAGAAGCAGGAAAAAGTGACCTTTTCACTCGCAAAGCAGACACTCTTTTGACAGCAGGATTTCCAAAATTCACCACTGTTAGCGAGAGAGAGAGAGAGAGAGAGAATAGTATGGGAGATAAACATGCTATGAGAGACTGACTATGGCAGAGTGAGAGATTATGTTGAGAAATATGAAACTGATGGAAATCAGACAGGCGTGAAAGTTCCTCTGATCAGGGTCTGGCAGCCTCCGGCCCGCTGGGCTCCACAGAGCCACGGGCCTGAGCCAAAGCAGCCGGTTGTGACAGACTAGCATTCTGACGGTGCTGTCACCGGCTCAGATCCACTGACATCGAGGGGTGTGTTTACACTTCTCACATTAATACAATATCCTGTCATGACAGTCCTCCTGCAATCTGGAAAAAGTTAGAGCGCACAAAGTCATTATGAAATTAAAACTGATCCTATTTACGTTTTTAATACATACACAATATGCCCAAAAGTTTCATGCACATGAACTTTAATGACACCCTATTCTTAATCCGTAGGGTTTCATATGGAGTTGGCCCACCCTTTGTAACTATAACAGCTTCAACTCTTCTGGGAAGGCTTTCCACAAGGTTTAAGAGTGTGTTTATGGGAGGACAAGAAGGACTGGCTCGCAGTCTCCGCTCTGATTCATCCCAAAGGTGTTCTGTCGGGTTGAGGTCAGAACTCTGTGTAGGCTAGTCAAGTTCCTCCACACCAAACTCGCTCATCTATGTCTTTATATTGGAACAGGAAGGGGCCACTTCCAAACTGTTCCCACAAAGTTGGGAGCATGAAATTGTCCAAAATGTCTTGGTATACTGAAGCATTAAGAGTTCCTTTCACTGGAACTAAGGGGCCAAGCCCAACCCCTGAAAAACAACCCCACGCCATAATCCCCACTCCACCAAACTTTACACTTGGCACAATGCAGTCAGGCAAGTACCGTTCTCCTGGCAACCGATTGCCAGACAGAGAAGCGTGATTGGTCACTCCAGGGAACACGTCTCCACTGCTCTAGAGTCCAGTGGTGGCATGCTTTACACCACTGCATCCGGCGCTTTGCATTGCACTTGGTGATGTAAGGCTTGGATGCAGCTGCTCGGCCATGGAAACCCATTCCATGAAGCTCTCTACGCACTGTTCTGGAGCTAATCTGAAGGCCACACGAAGTTTGGAGGTCTGTAGCTATTGACTCTGCAGAAAGTTGGTGACTTCTGCACACTGTGCGCCTCAGCATGTGCTGACCCCACTCTGTGATTTTACATGGCTTATCACTTTGTGGCTGAGTTGCTGTTGTTCCCAATTGCTTGCACTTTGTTATAACACCACTAACAGTTGACCGAGGAATATTTAGTAGTGAGAAAATTTAATGGATCACGGTACCACGCTTGAATTCACTGAGCTCCTGAGAGCTACCCATTCTTTCACAAATGTTTGTAGAAGCATGCCTAGGTGCTTGATTTTATACACCTGTGTCCATGGAAGTGACATTCAACCTCCACATCCTAGTCAAAAAGCCTCACAAAAGTGCATTCATTAAAAGTTTAAGAGTCGAGAAAAATATTAAGAAAATATATTGCAACAAAATATATTTAAGATAGTGGATAAAATAATGCTACTCGTGACAATTTTTTAAAATGTATCCAGAAAATACTGAAAAAGCATGGTCAAAAAGTAGCTATCTTAGGGGAGTGAGGACTGTGTCACATCTGTAAAGAAGAGTCTGTTAAAGCACTGACACAGGGACCTGCCAAATGTGTCAGGCCTCATCCTCATCCTCATCCTGTCCTGCAGACAGACAGACATCTCTTCACCAAAGCCCCAGGACTTTGAGGACACACTTCTGCACTCCAGACAACGTCCATTTCCATCCAGTATAATCTTTTTAGGGTGTGACCAAACGACTTTGTTATGATGTTCATGAAAATTTATGACGTTCCTATTTCACCTCTGGCGAGTTTCAGGTGCTGCTCTGCGTCTGAGGAAGTAAATCATCCCACAGCCCTCAATAAAGTCACTCCGGCATGGCTTTCTCCTTACAGGATGTTTTCTTAAGCTGCTCATTATAATCAATGAAAACAACATGATTTGACCTTAAAAAAACTTTCCTTTTCGAGCATTTTCTAAGCACTGAACCAGTAAGGGTTACATATAGAGCAATTCAATTACTTAGAAACAGTCAGATAAATAAACTTCACTGAATTGCTCAGCTAAACTTTTAATAACCACACTGCCATCTAGAGGTCACTACTGGAACAATTTGGCCAGATTTTACCAGAATGTCTTTTTTGCAGGATCTTTAATGTCCATTTTGCCATTTTTCAAGCCAGAATTGTTTAGAAACATCAATCCATCCCTTCATTTATAAGTCAAAGGAGATTTCCATGCGTTTGATCCTGTATTATTTATTTATTTGGCCAGCAGGCTGGTTTCTCACCTTAGGTTTGATCTAAGCATGAATTTTTTTTTTTTTTTTTTTTTTTTTTTTTTTTTTTAAAGCATGAAGATAAGTGTGACGACCTCTTCACAGCCAGGGCTGCTGTAGGGAGATAAGAAACGTGTCCCCATGTGACCAGCAACCATGGACGTCCAACACGGTTGATACCATTCACCAGATGCTGATAGTCTAGAAGCTGGGTTTCTTTTAAGAGTGGTGTGACTATATTTGTGCCCAAATACATGACGAATGACACTCAACTACCCACTTATGAAATTTTACCATGGGTTTACTATTGTAAAACTAACTGTAGTTCCTATAGGATTTAGGCAGAAATGTTGATGTTGGCTAACAGACATGAATTATTCTTCCAATCATGCAGTTTGTTGAGGAGAGGTGTGCTATTACTAGACACACACACACACACACAAAAAAAAAAATACAGTATACAGAGTTACAGTAAATCTTTTATATTATTTAAGCAAGTAAACTAAATGTGTAAGCTATTTTAATACAAACCCGATTCCAAAAAATTTGGGACACTATACAAATTGTGAATAAAAACAGAATGCAATGATGTGGAAGTTTCAAATTTCAATATTTTATTCAGAATACAACATAGATGACATATCAAATGTTTAAACTGAAAAAATATATATATATAATTTCAAGGGAAAAATAAGTTGCTTTTAAATTTCATGGCATCAACACATCTCAAAAAAGTTGGGACAAGGCCATGTTTCCCTCTGTGTGGCATCCCCTCTTCTTTTTATAACAGTCTGCAAACGTCTGGGGACTGAGGAGACAAGTTGCTCAAGTTTAGGAATAGGAATGTTGTCCCATTCTTGTCTAATACAGGCTTCTAGTTGCTCAACTGTCTTAGGTCTTCTTTGTCACATCTTCCTCTTTATGATGTGCCAAATGTTTTCTATGGGTGAAAGATTTCAGTACCCGGATCCTTCATCTACGCAGCCATGATGTTGTAATTGATGCAGTATGTGGTCTGGCATTGTCATGTTGGAAAATGCAAGGTCTTCCCTGAAAGAGATGACGTCTGGATGGGAGCATATGTTGTTCTAGAACTTGGATATACCTTTCAGCATTGATGGTGCCTTTCCAGATGTGTGAGCTGCCCATGCCACACGCACTCATGCAACCCCATACCATCAGAGATGCAGGCTTCTGAACTGAGCGCTGATAACAACTTAGGTCGTCCTTGTCCTCTTTAGTCCGGATGACATGTAGTCCCAGTTTTCCAAAAAGAGCTTCAAATTTTGATTCATCTGACCACAGAAGTTTTCCACTTTGCCACAGTCCATTTTAAATGAGCCTTGGCCCAGAGAAAACGCCTGCGCTTCTGGATCATGTTTAGATATGGCTTCTTTTTTGACCTATAGAGTTTTAGCTGGCAACGGCGAATGGCACGGTGGATTGTGTTTCCTGGAAGTATTCCTGAGCCCATGTTGTGATTACAGTAGCATTCCTGTGTAGGATTGAAAATAATCAAAGATATTTGATTTCTGAAAATGAACAAAGACATTTGCTTTACCCTCTCTCTCTTTCTATCCCTCAGGTAACATTCACGATTAATGGTATAAGTTTTTATCATCTCATACATTTATTTTCTAACTATTTTAACTGTAACCATAACCAGATTTTGTCATTAAATTCTTTCAATTACAAATGATGTGCTAACTAGTTTTGATTTGGTATTGACTTTGAAGTGTTACCTATTGCAATACAATATAGTCACATTATAGCAACGCTCTCCCGCATATTTAGCTATTGTAACCACTTATTTCCGTCTTGTAAGCTGCAGTGGGTGGTAAAGACGAGAAATGTACAGTTTTCTTTCATCTTGCTGATAACGTTTCTTTAGTCATTCGGCAACCCTGCAGTCAGAACCACTGTAGACGATGACTTTGGGTCACTGTGATGCAGTGCCGTCTAAGGGCCCAAAGATCATGGGCATCCAGTATGGTTTTCCGGCCTTGACCCTTACGCACAGAGATTGTTCCAGATTCTCTGAATCTTTGGATGATATTATGCACTGTAGATGATGATAACTTCAAACTCTTTGCAGTTTTTCTCTGAGAAACTTCTTTCTGATATTGCTCCACTATTTTTGGCCGCAGCATTGGGGGAATTGGTGATCCTCTGTCCATCTTGACTTCTGAGAGACACTGCCACTCTGAGAGGCTCTTTTTATACCCAATCATGTTGCCAATTGACCTAATAAGTTGCAAATTGGTCCTCCAGCCGTTCCTTATATGTACATTTAACTTTTCCGGCCTCTTATTGCTACCTGTGCCAACTTTTTTGGAATGTGTAGCTCTCATGAATTCCAAAATGAGCCAATATTTGGCATGACATTTCAAAATGTCTCACTTTCAACATTTGATATGTTATCTATATTCTATTGTGAATAAAATATAAGTTTATGAGATTTGTAAATTATTGCATTCCTTTTATATTCACAATTTGTACGTTATTAACATAAGAATAGATATAAAACACATATAATACTTTACAATACAATATTATGAAATGAAAGGTTCCTTCTAAGCAATAAAAGTCAACTGCCCAAAACTATTTAGTAATCACCTACACTGTAATATATATATATATATATATATATATATATATATATATATATATATATATATATATATATATATATATATATATATATATATATATATATATATATATTTTTTTTTTTTTTTAAAGTAAGTTACCTGGTTGCCTTAAAATGTTGACTTCATTGAATTTAGTTAATACAATGAACATTTTTGAGAATTTACATCATCCTTTATTCAAATAGTATTAAAATATATTGTAAGCATATTGCGTAATTGTGTTTTATTTGTTATAATGCAGTGAAACATGCCAAATTGTGCTATTTTCATGGTTTATCACAACATTTTTTTATGTGGTTCGGATACAATAATTTTGAGTTTCTATTTATTAAACCCATTTCCTTCATTGTATTAACTCCATTTTTTTATTTCAATGAACTCAACATTTTATGGCAACCAGGTTACTTACTTTTTAAGTTAAACCAACAATATTTTTTTACACCTCACTATCAAGCAATGGTTGTTTTCTTCATAGTAACATCACATTTTTACTGAACAAAAACAGTAAAAATACGTATATTTTTATCAGGTTTTATCATGTTAATTCTTATAATAACAAAACTATTATTTTGTCCTACTGTTCTAGCAAACCTTTCGGAATGGGTTTAATTGTCATATTACCATATTAAATGTCATATTGTTTGTGCCGCACTATACCGTAGTTGCAACCATCGAGCAGCAATTATGAGTCAAAATTACTATTAAATCAAGTCTCAGTGGCCCCTGGCACCTTACATTAATTAAAAATGTGTTATAAGTATCAAATGTTCAGCGAGAGAAAAATTTGTTTAGCGAGGTTGGAATTGACTATGGAAGCATGAATGCATCTCTGTCAGCGCCTCAGGCCTGCAGCGTCCTGCATCTCAACAGCCTTTGATGGACCACTAAATGATGCTGTTTTCCTATAAGGTAATTTTTTCATAATGGATGGTTTGAAAAATGATGCAGTGCCCCTAGAAGGAAAACCTTACACACCGAGTACTTTCCTCCAGCCTCCAAGCACAGTGATTACTATAGCAAATAAATGGCTTGCATTATTTATAATATGTAGTAAAACTTTGGTGATACAATGCATCATTGTAATCTTCTTAGGATAATCTTTTAATTCCCTCATTATGAATTAGCGCAGAGTCTTACCTCAAGAGTAAGCCGGTAGAAACATTAGCTTAGCCCTGCTTTGATGTGTTACTGAGATTTAATTAGCAGAGTAGGCATGAGTCAAACTCCCCCCACAAGATAAACAAAACCCACAGTGCCACGTTAGACAGCTCAACAACAACGCCATCCCACACAGAGCCTCATGAAGTTTTCTCAAATTAGGAAGAGGAACAAAAGAGAGCGAGATAAATGGTGAATAAAATGAAAAAGCGCACATTCTAACTTCTAAGTGGTTTTTAAGGTGTTGCTAGTGTGTTATGGGTGGTTACTTACTAACCCAAGCGAAAAGTGGTATTCTCTCGATATGGATCAAGTCCCTACTTCGATTGTTTCCCATCCATTTTGTCATTGACCAGGTAAAAATTGTAAATTTGATTGCTTAAATAACACACCTCTGCATGATAAGCTGTTGAAAAATAACAATAATAAATTACCACTTAATATTTGTTATATGTTACACTTGCAAAACAATCTGAAGTGGCATATACCAACCATATATATAAACACAGATCAAGCATAATATTATGACCAGTGAAGTGAATAACACTGATTATCTTTTCATCACTGCACCTGTTAATGGGTGGGATATATTAGGCAGCCAGTGAACATATTGTCCTCAAAGTTGATGTGTTAGAAGCAGGAAAAATGGGCAAGCGTAAGGATTTGAGCGAGTTTGACAAGGGACAAATTGTAATGGCTAGACGACTGGGTCAGAGCATCTCCAAAACTGATCAAACAGACGAGCTACTGTAGCTCAAATTGCTCAAGACGTTACTGCTGGTTCTGATAGAAAGGTGTCAGAATACACAGTGCATCACAGTTTGTTGCGTATGGGGCTGCATAGCCGCAGACAAGTCAGTGTGCCCATGCTGACCCCTGTCCACCGCCGCAAGCGCCAACAGTGGGCATGTGAGCATCAGAACTGGACCACGGAGCAACGGAAGAAGGTGGCCTGGTCTGATGAATCACATTTTCTTTTACATCACTTGGATGGCCGGGTGCATGTGCGTCGCTTACCTGGGGAACACATGGCACCAGGATGCACTATGGGAAGAAGGCAAGCCGGTGGAGGCAGTGTGACGCTTTGGACAATGTTCTGCTGGGAAATTATGGGTTCTGCCATCCATGTGGATTTTATTTTAGACACGTACAACCTACATTGTTGCAGACCATGTACACCAGCCCGATCTCACGAAAATGCGTATAAATAATACGAGTGTGCAATGTCGTGGAATGTATATGCCAAAGTGAGTTTTGGTGTGCAAATGGTACGCAGTTTTTTGTGTGCATATGATACGCACTTTATGGCATATTATATGCACGAAAAATTGTGTACCATTTGCACGCAAAAACTCATTTTGGCATATACATTCCACAACATTGCACACTCACATATTGATATGCATTCTCATTTGATCGTGTTGTGTACATCCTTTCATGGAAACAGTATTCCCTGGTGGCTGTGGCCTCTTTCAGCAGGATAATGTGCACAGCCACAAAGCAAAAAATGGTTCAGGAATGGTTTGAGGAGGCCAACGAGTTGAGGCATTGACTTGGCCTCCAAATTCCCCAGATCTCAATCCAATCGAGCATCTGTGAGATGTGCTGAACAAACAAGTCCGATCCATGGAGGTCCTGCCTCGCAACTTACAGGACTTAAAGGATCTGATCATAACATCATAATATTTACTTTTCCGGTGTTACATGAATGCAATTGACTAGCGTCTGCACTAGGTAAAGGTGATCTGATTGGCTGACGTCTGCGTTGATGCTTGAAAAGTTGAACATTTTTCAGCTTCTGCCGCAGGCGACGCCAGTAATGCAGCAGAACCCACAATTAAGTTTGACAATGCATGACGTTACCCATTCAAAGTAAATGAGAACCTTTGCTTGGCTCTCAGTCACACACCTGAGCTCATTTATTATGCAGCTCATTATGCAATCATTATGCGATCTTTTGTTCTCTCAGGTGTGATTCACAGCATTATTCATGAACATTCACGCCCCTTCGCATACGGCCTTTGTAAAGAAAAAAGTGTCTTTCAAAATCTAAATCAATGTGTTGTTTTATATGAATTAGCAGCCTCAATGATTCTCACATCAGTTTGAAGCAAAAACTCCAGGCAACATCACCCATTATGCTAAGTATTCTGGTCGCATATCTATTGTGTGTTTTGAGGCCTTAATTTAAAAAAATAATAATAATTTAAATTAAAAAACCATGCATAAACATTATTCTGTCAAAAATACAAGCATGTACATACATGTTGCTCACATATTATGGTAGCCCAGTTTGTGCTGAATACAGTGTAATTACACTTTTGCCATTAATATGTTTATAAGCAACTGAAAAAAGCACAAATGTCAGAGCATGCCAAAACTTCTAAAGGGCCCCAAAACAGCTCAGACTCCAGAGGGTTAATGACATGCTAAAGCTCGTCCGCACTTTGACGTGATTGGGTACAAGTTAGTTTGTGATGCAAGAAACACCAGTGGTTTCAAATCACATTTTTGAGACTGTCTTTGGTTCACTTTTTTAAGAAGAAAATACTCAGCAATGGTGTTGACTTATGAATGTGCACATGGTTTGTCTAAAAGCATATTAAAAACACCACATAGACATATAAACAACATTAAAAACTTGATTTTCACCACAGGGGGGTCCGTGCACTGATCCTCATGACAACAGTAAAGATGGTGTTACACAACATTCCATCAATATAATAATACAGACATTCAAGTACCATTAACAGAAATGAAGGTCATAAAATTAATTTGGTTCCGGTATTTATTTCATAAAGGGATCCGGTTCTTGATTCCCAACCAGTCACTTAAAATGAGTGCTTGCTGACAGCATCCTATTTGCTTAAGAGTTTATTATTCAGAGCTCTCCGAGCAGCTGGGTGTCTCTCCAGGGACTGCAATCATGGTGGGGACAAGAGGAGAAAGACTAAATGTTCTGTATGCATAACCCTTCCCGTGTCCCTCTGCCCCATACCCACAGAAATTGGACAAGGAGAGATATTAGAGCTGAAGTTATATCTGTGGACATGGCCGAGGGGCTGCACTGTCACATTGCATTCTGGGTATTTTTCTGGCAGAGCAGGTAAAAGCCATAGCTCTCCTGAATGATTTAACACACTGAAATGACACAGCACCGACAGAGTAATATCCAGGCGCTAATGCATCTCCTTAACGCTCTCATCTCGTCTGAATGGAAAATGTAGTCTGCAACATCCTCTCCACTGGCATGAGAGATACACACCAGGCTGAATTATACATTAATGTTGCTTCTGAATGTAGGAAACTTGTTGTGCAAAGAGTTCATAGGAATGTCTCGGGTTGTTTACAATTTAATGTGACCAGACAGCATCTACAACGCGCTGTCTGTTATCACAAAAAAAAAAATGATTTTGACTCATCCCTCAGTTTGTAAAAACTAATGGAAAGCATGTTTACAGTAATGTACAATGCAAGGAGGGTTTAAAAGCCAAAAGGTGCTGCTTGTATTTCTGTTAAAGCACTTACATAAAATCTTCAGTAGAAATGTTTGTTATTTGAGCTGTAAAGTGGTTTACATCATCTTTTGGGATGTAACTAGTTTTTCAAATAGATGAACTGACTCATATACACAGTTCTTTACAGAGAGTTTCATCATGTCCCATTCATTGTCATTTATATTTAGTCTCAGTCTCAGACGTCACACCCACAGACCGTTGGCTGAACGTCTGATGCATGGACATACAAAATGGGAAACATGTTACGCTATATCCTAATTACCGTAAATAAAGCTCTGTATGCCTTCGATTTGCTCTCACGGCACTTTGATGTCAAAAGTATGTGGTTTGCAGCGCCATTGTTGCAGTAAACTTGCTCAACTTTCTTGAATGAATCATTTATTAGATGCACGCTGGTCTGTTATTGTAGGCCCACCATACATTTGTTAGCCCCTAAACATGACGAGAAACAAAATGAACTGTGATTGGATTCTTTACATGTCGGTCAGACGTCCTCTTGGGCGGTCCTCGGCCAATGAAAGCTGCAATGGAGTCCAGACCTTCTGCCATCAGTCTACACAAGACTAATTTATAGTAGGCTATCCTCCCATGAGCTGCCTCTCCCCTATCGTGCCGAAAGGTTCTTGTCGTAAGCTTGTCGAGTTGGGCCAGCCGTCACAATTACGGCTTCTGATTGTCACTGTGGCACTGTGAAAACAGAATAGCGACTATTCACACAGAATGAGTTTTTGCATTCCACTGCTCTGCTTTTCCAACAGGAATCAAAGAGAAGACGAGAGGTTTACCTTAAAGTCACCATGAAATCAACATTTAGTTTTTTGGCTTTTAGTGTGAATATGTTAGCTTTGCTGTTATCTATAAGCTAGTGTGCTCCAAAACAAAGCATTTAGAAGATATAAGCATTCAAAACGTATAGTCTCTCACTTCCTGCAATATGGATCAATGATTCTGATGACATCACACTGCACTTCAGCTTCTCATCAGATTTTCTGTCCAATCAAATGCTCTCTACACACAGAGGAAAAGGGAGTCAAAATTGTACCTTTAGGGGTACAACAGCTTGTCCGTGGGGTAGTACCCTTAAAAGGACATCTTTGTACCTTTTTACTCCTAAAGGTGTGTATTAGTACCTTAGAGTGCAAATATGTACCTTAAGGCAGGGGTTTTCAAACTGGGGTCCAAGGACCCCCAGGGCCTTCCAGAAGGTTCTAAGGGGTCCCCAGAAAATTTTGGCGAATAAAAAAACTGAGCAAAAATGGATAAAGTCTACCAACCATTCTAACTGTTTCATTTCTAAATGTTTCTCTCAATTCTTGCCATATACATACTTTCATATACATACTTTTTTTCTCACTATAGTCCCCTTTATCTTGCTCACTGGGGTTGTAAGGCAGTTTTCTTAACGCAGTAGGTAAGCTACATACAATTATTGTGAAAGTTTCTTATTCAAATAACTTTCTTGGCATCATAAAGTTTGAAAACCCCTGCCTTAAGGTACTACTATGAAACCTTTTGTGGTAAAAAGGTACAAATATGTCCTTTTAAGGGTACTGCAGAAGTTCCACCAGGATGGCTGCATACAGTTAAGGCTGGAATACACTGCATGACAAATGTGAATTATAGTCAGTTATAATCGGAAACGGATTTTACACACTATGCATCATACACTTGCCGACTTTGTAAATGGATACAAAGAAAAACTAGGCATCATACACTAAACAACTGAGGATCACACACTTTCATATCATTCTGAACACAACAAACTGAACCAGAAACATTAGCCTCATTGCTAGGAGACAAATTACAAATGAATAAAAATAAGCTGCTCAAAATATCAAACATGTTTGATATCCTCCTACTGGATAGAGTAATAGTCTAAAGCCTAAAAACAGTGTCTGCGCCCATCAATCACATGATTTCTTTTCTTTTGCGAAATCTGTCAACCTTGACTGTCAAAAAACTGCAGACTAGCTCTGACTTTTCAGCTTTAGTTAGCCCTGCTGGGAACAGTTTGCGAATGTTTCATGCTGAGTCATGCTCAAGTTGAAAAGCAACTAGAACTTCTCTATCATGCTCAGAACGGTTCATGAAAAGCGTTTTTGATACCACTAAAGAGCATGTACAAAATTAAACATCCCCCAAAACTTGCAAACTCCTTTATTTGCTTAATTGCATTTCAAAGAGTTTTGCATAAATTCCTCACAGCTCTGTTTAATACATTTTATCATTCTACCCATTCCCCCCTTACAATCAACAAAGAAAGTATGACGAAAAGTGTAGAGCTTTTTATAACTTTGCACAACCATCTTTGATAAGCCAGTGCCATTGTTTTGTCTCAAGATGCACACCAGTGAGGTTTTTATCTAAGGAAAGTTTATTAAAGCTACTTAAATGTCCTAGTTGAACTAAAACCCAGTCCTGGCTTAATCTAAGCCCTGTCTGTGAAACAGACTTTCATATACTTTCGGTAACACTGTGTAATAGATTCATATTTTAAATGTTCATTAAACTGTAAAAAGTGATCAGTTGACTTAATTTTAAAGCAACAGGTTTCCTCACTTTTTAAGTAATAAACTTCATGCATAATTGAAAAAAAAACAAAAAAAAAAAAAAGTTATGTGACCTTGACAATTCCACATAACTTTTTTTTTTTAAGGCAACAGCTATACTCGCTTTTTTTAAGCTAAGTCAACTGATCACAGTGCTGAGGGACGTGTCAAAATTATAATAATGTCGCTAATGGACAACATGCCACAGAAGAGGAACATGGAGATTAAGCTGGTTTTGCACATGTAACCTCCAGGCTACTTTTTTCCAGTAAATGCAGCTGCCTTTCCATCTTTTATTGAGATAAAATAAATCATTTTTAATAAATGACACCACCTATAAAAGGGATTGCGCACCCACAAATGAAAACTCATTTACTCACCCTCATGTCATTTCAAACCCATATGATATTGTGGAACACAAAAGATGAGATCATTTAATGAATATCTGGTTGGGTGAATTCAATTCAGCCGATAGTTAAATGTGCGGATCTGTCTTATGAAGAACATTAAAAAAAATGGTTAGCCATGAATCAATGACCTTGAAGATGGCTGCAACAGTGGCTCCTTATGAATAAACCCATGAGCGCGTACACACACACACACACACACACACACACACGCACATCTATCAATCTCAGTTTGCGATTGGTTGGCATAATCATCTGTCACTGTCCTAATGGCCCTCTCCCTCAAGTCAAGATGATGAAAATGCTGGGTAGACGAGGGATAGCTGGGGAAAAGACTGTGTGAGGCTTCGGCTCGGTTCCCCCTTCTCATTAACCTCAGTGATGGTCTGACAGACAGCTGTCGAGATGAGCAGTTGACTAGTATCTGTAGAAGATGAAGAGCTGGGTGGAAGAATGTCAAAAAAGAGATCGAGAGAAAGAGAGGGGGGAAGAGCAATGAGAGACACAGCAGATGAAATCAGTCAGTGAAAGATTGAATAAGCTAGATACTGACATGTCATTAGCTTCACAAAGAGATCTAGATTAAAAGTTCAGGTCAAATTCAACGACTAATCCCAGAGGTTGTTCTTTCATAACTCACTAACTTAATCGAGTTCTCAATCAAGATTCAAGTATCAAACATCTCATAATGTTCCCTAAAGGAAAAATTCAATGAAGCGAGAATTTTTTTTTTTACATATTTTCTGAAGAAAATGTCAAGAGTCCTGAGTGAGTTGTGGGATGCTAGGGTTTTTAATAGGCTTGTTCGACTTCATGCAGCGCTGCACAGACCATTCAGCGGCTGACGTGAAGTAATGCATGTCGGTTAGAAATTTTGTCTGACTTGAGACAGCGCCGACGTCACTTCACATCACAAAAGTGATTCGAGAGCATACGGCTGAGTCAGCCAGCTTCACTTCGCTTCGCTGATAACAACTTGGGTTGTCCTTGTTCTCTTTAGTCCGGATGACATGGCGTCCCGGTTTTCCAAAAAGAACTTCAAATTTTGATTCATCTGACCACAGAACAGTTTTCCAGTTTGCCACAGTCCATTTCAATGAGCCTTGGCCCAGAGAAAATGCCTGCGCTTCTGGATCATGTTTAGATATGGCTTCTTTTTTGACCTATAGAGTTTTAGCCAGCAACGGCGAATGGCACGGTGGATTGTGTTCACCGACAATGTTTTCTGGAAGTATTCCTGAGCCCATGTTGTGATTTCCATTACAGTAGCATTCCTGTATGTGATGCAGTGCCGTCTAAGGGCCTGAAGATCATGGGTATCCAGTATGGTTTTCCGGCCTTGACCCTTACGCACAGAGATTGTTCCAGATTCTCTGAATCTTTGGATGATATTATGCACTGTAGATGATGATAACTTCAAACTCTTTGCAATTTTTCTCTGAGAAACTCCTTTCTGATATTGCTCCACTATTTTTGGCGCAGCATTGGGGAATTGGTGATCCTCTGTCCATCTTGACTTCTGAGAGACACTGCCACTCTGAGAAGCTCTTTTTATACCCAATCATGTTGCCAATTGACCTAATAAGTTGCAAATTGGTCCTCCAGCTGTTTCTTATATGTACATTTAACTTTTCCGGCCTCTTATTGCTACCTGTCCCAATTTTTTTGGAATGTGTAGCTCTCATGAAATCAAAATGAGCCAATATTTGGCATGACATTTCAAAATGTCTCACTTTCAACATTTGATATGTTATCTATATTCTATTGTGAATAAAATATAAGTTTATGAGATTTGTAAATTATTGCATTCCTTTTTTTATTCACAATTTGTACAGTGTCCCAACTTTTTTGGAATCAGGTTTGTAATTAAGCAATATCACAAGAGCAAGAGAGCTGTTTTTACAAATTTGAGCATGACTGCAAACATGATATTTATTTTATACAAACATTCAATAATTAAAAAAACAACAACAACAAAAACATTATTCTCAACATTATATATGCATTTGTAATTTACCAATTCAGATGCATCTTCTATACCACCTCTGCAGTGCAAAGATGAATTTTGTTGTGATTGGTAACAGCTCTATATAGTGTCTTATTCTAATTATATTTATTGATTCAACATAAGTCATTTCTAAGGCGGTAATGTGGATCTTTATGAATTTGAGGAGTGCTGGTCTGGTCTTGGTCTCGACCTGCCTTGGTCTCAACCCTTCAAAGTCTTGGTCTTGTCTTGGTCTCAACACACATTGGTCTTGGTCTCGGATTAGGTGGTCTTGACTACAACACTACATCCAGCCATAGCCAATGTCGAACACACCTCTCGTGTTGCTATGCGGTTGTTTACTGTCCCAAGTCAAAAGAATGCACCTGAATGATATTCTAGAAGTATGATCTAGAAAAGTTGTGCGATAAAATTAATATGAAATATTTCACTATTCCTATGGGATTCCTGTAGATTAAACAGGTCATGTGTTTTCTCTGTGATTGATGAACTAACAAAATATATATAAATGTGAATAAATAACATGTTAATGTTGTGATTAGTTATACCATGGGTTGGTAGTGTTAAAAGCACAAAGACGAAGGAGAATCCATAAAACAGCCTTTAATGATAAGCTCAGGAGATCAGATAGGAAAATCCAATTCAACACAATTTAATATCTATTAGAATGGACAGAGAATGAGGAGAATAAATACATGGAGCAAACAAAGGTAACTAATGAGCTAATAAATGATGACAGGTGAAGATAATGACTTATCAACAACAGAGATAAACGAGGTCCCAGGGAATCAATGAAGACAGAACCAAAACACAATGTTTCATTGTGTTTTTGCATCCATAACTGACTAGAACTGTTATTAATTGGTAAATCTTTATAATTGGTCATAGTTAGTTATTAGTTCTTAATGAGGCTAATCTTATTCAGTAATTATTGATTACCTAATAATGAACTACAGTATCTCAGTCCTAAATTTGTTATTATTTACTGATTAGTTAATAGTAGCAGCTGAAGTGTTAATGTACAGTAGGACTACTCATTTGCCCTGCACTACTTCCTGCAATTACCTATTGTCACAAACAGAGGAGAGCAGACAAAGTAAGTAACAATGGCAAGTCTTTACTGCAGATGGTAAGGGAGCAGAGCGGGGATTCAACAGGTAAGAGAAATATGCAGATGAAATGTCACTGAAGGCTTAGCTGGTTGTAATACAGTCTTTCCCTCTTGCAGGAGATGAAGCAGGGCAGCAGGCTGGTGAAGGGAGAATCCAGGCTTGAATCCGTGACAGTACCCCCTCCTTCACGGACGGCTCCTGGTGGCCGGAAGTGGCGACGACGGGACGACCTCAACTTCTCTTTACGGCATGAGGATACGCGTACCGGGAGGGAGCGTTATCACAGTCATGTTCAGTTTGCTTTGGATTTCATTCATCACATGTGTTCCTTTGTTCTAAATTCCCACCACTCATCAGTCACCATAGACACTAACACTCATCACAGCTGTTTTGTCTTTGAGTTAATCATCTCTGTGTATTTTTGCTGCCTTCACGTGCTATTGGACATTTCCTACTTCCCACTTTTGAAGTCGTAATTACGAGCTCATCGCATTCAAATTTTGACTTTCATGTCCAATTTTTTACTAGGAAACTCATATTTAAAAATGGCAGCATTAGTTCCTGCATGTGTTCTGTTCATTGTCCAGTATCGTCTGTGCACAAGCACACTGTTATTTTGGAATTATCTATTAAACCTTGTAGTATTGTCTCATCATCTTCGTCTTCATTGGATTAAGTGTTACACCTATTAATGAAGGCCATTATTCTAAAATGTTACCGCAATATTTTCATCATCCACCAGGCAAAAAATGCATGCAAAAGCACTTACATCCCCAACAATTTAGAGAATTTGATGATAAATATTTGATTTTTGATTGCAGACTTTAGCATTTGGCAAATCTGAACACAGTTTGAGATATTGAAATATGGGTCACATGGAAAATACATTGTATTTAATGTATATAATACACAACATTGTTAAAGATGCAAAAAATCAAGTACAACTAAATAACCATGCATAATTATGCATAATTAGTATAGCAAAATAAACATCAACTTTAAAAGCGAGGACAAAATGCTTTCATGTCTTTTGTCCAATTATTTTTGCACAAATTCATATGTATAAATGTAATGATTTAATTTAGTTTAGTTTAGTAAAACTGTTAACAATAAACTCAAATGTGTTTTCTCTTCCCTGTGGGCCAGTCCACTTATGGTTCGAGTGAGTTTCACCGCACATGGTTTCAGACATCTAAGCCAAAGTCCTAATCACTCTGAAGTGTGTGTAAGTAAGTGGGCATGCGTGGGCACAGGTGGTCCGTGACAGTCTGGCCACCCTGCGGTAATGAGAGTCAGGAAGAGGGTGATCAGAGACAAGGAATCACATCATTAGGACCACATTCCCTTGCAGTCAAGAGCGCGAGAGAGAAAGAGACAGAGCAGTCAGTCACTCTGCTGAACAGATCAAACTCTAATGAGCCTGTCTCTTTGTTCTGCACCCAGGCCTCTGATGCACTCCTGCTACACACACACACACACACACACACACACACACACACACACACACACAGTGACAGCGAAGGCAGAAAGACAAATACTCAAATAACTGTCTATACATAAAGAGACTCTCTGTGCATCTTTATTTTTCAGAGACTCTGCGCTATGGTAGATTGCATATGAAGAATATCACTCTGTTCCAAAACCTACTGAGATGCCTTTGTAGGCAGCATTTTAGCATTATAAACGTGATTCTGAGTCAAACTTTGTTCTGAAAGGTTGGCAGTGAGATCAGAATCAGGCTAAGAAAGCAGCATGTAAGGACCACCCGTCTGCCCAACGACGGAATCCAAAGGCGTGGATGGGCAAGGTATAACATGTCTTTTACTAGCGCTGCTGTGAAGTTCACTTAATTTATTAGAATTTATTTTCAAATTTACTTCAGCTCCATGCTTCATCTGACTCCAATTTCAAATAATTTACTTTTTTCTACACTTTTTTTTCTACACAGTTTCTACACTGTAAAAAACAACAAAAAAAACAGATAATGTACTGGCAGAAAATTACCAGGTAATTTTAAGGACTTTCCATTAACCCTAAAACACAATGCAATGTAGTTCAAAATTTAGGTAAAACCTGTAAAAAATAAATAGGGAAAATTCCGTCTGTAACAGTCACCAGCTCACTCGCCCTCATCACTACACTTCCCATAATCCTCTTTGCTCACCACCTGAACAATCCACCATCACCCACACCTGCCAGCAATCACACTCTGTATTTAAGCAGACCCTATCCCAAATGGCACACTTCATATGCACTTTCGGTCTTGTGGACTTACAATGGCTGCCGCGTGCCCATTAAGTCCACGAGACCGTAGGGTGTCCCATTTGTCATTTTAGGTCTCAGAAGGGTGCTCGCAAGCAGTCGATATGCGCCCTCGATGCGCACTTCTGCCGAGCCCGCACTGGTGCGGGTTCTGTATGGACTTCTTCCCGACAGTCAAAGAAGCGTTACGTTGTGAAAGTGCAGACTCATAGGAAGACTGCAAGGGTTTAGGGTGCCATTTGGGACAGGGCAGAGGTCACCTTCCACCTCACAAGTGTCTACTCTTGTCTTAGACACACCTGATGTTATCATGGAATGGTACTCACCTGTCTACTTACCTACTGTTCATCTCCTCACCCCATTCTCCAGCTCCGTATCTCCCTCCAAGATCATTCTATCTACAGTGACTGAGTATGTGTGTGTAGCAACTTACTCAACAGCAGTTCTTCATCTGTTTCTACTTGACTGCCATGAGGTCATTGCAGTAACGCTGTTTTCAATAAAGCTTTGTCTTTATCATTACTTAGCATATCTCTAGTCTGTTTCCTGACATCATCAAATTAATACTGTACGTTGTGCCCTATTGTTACAGACTGTTACGGAACCAACCATAAATATTGGTTATGTTTTAATTTAGATATCTGATTATTCTCATACTTTCAATTATTCGTTCATTAGGGACCTGGAGTTGCACAGTCTCACATCGGCTGAGTCGTGATCTCACCGACACAAAATCGCCAGTTCTGATCTCGATGCAAGGTTAATAATTTACCTTTAAGTTCTGCCACTACCTGCTTACTCATAACAATGTTTTTTTTTTTTTATAGTCACATTCATAATAATCCCAGATAATCTGCCCCATGCTCCATTCATGAGCCTTCAGTTTGACCTATTCTGGACACAATATTTGCTGTAACACCAGACGCTGATACTAGAAACTAGAAACCTGTTGAATTTCTCATTAATGCAATTATCTAATCAACCAATCACATGGCAGTTGCTTCAATGCATTTAGGGGTGTGGTCCTGGTCAAGACAATCTCCTGAACTCCAAACTGAATGTCAGAATGGGAAAGAAAGGTGATTTAAGCAATTTTGAACGTGGCATGGTTGTTGGTGCCGGTCTGAGTATTTCACAATCTGCTCAGTAACTGGGATTTTCACGCACAACCATTTCTAGGGTTTACAAAGAATGGTGTGAAAAGGGAAAAACATCCAGTATGCGGCAGTCCTGTGGGTGAAAATGCCTTGTTGATGCTAGAGGGCAGAGGAGAATGGGCCGACTGATTCAAGCTGATAGAAGAGCAACTTTGACTGAAATAACCACTTGTTACAACCGAGGTATGCAGCAAAGTATTTGTGAAGCCACAACACGCACAACCTTGAGGCGGATGGGCTACAACAGCAGAAGACCCCACCGGGTACCACTCATCTCCACTACAAATAGGAAAAAGAGGCTACAATTTGCACAAGCCCACCAAAATTGGACAGTTGAAGACTGGAAAAATATTGCCTTGTCTGATGAGTCTCGATTTCTGTTGAGACATTCAGATGGTAGAGTCAGAATTTGACGTAAACAGAATGAGAACATGGATCCATCATGCCTTGTTACCACTGTGCAGGCTGGTGGTGGTGGTGTAATGGTGTGGGGGATGTTTTCTTGGCACACTTTAGGCCCCTTAGTGCCAATTGGGCATCGTTTAAATTGTGAATTACAGCCAACTAGCAATTATGTGCTCCTGTACATGGTTTTACTGCAGCTATATGGGGAATAACAGTGTTACATGTACAAGACAAACAAATTCAATTTAGTCACACATATAACTTGAAATTGCTTGAAAATTACTGTTATTCCAATTTTACACAAGACACGGTCTAGAACATACTGCAAATAACATTTACAATAAAGCAGTCGTGAGTTTTAAAGAATAAACTCAACTAGTGTATGTGCTCATGCAGTAGCACAAACTATAATGCGTGTTCTATGAGCACAATGTGTTTAACAATTACAAATTTGAAAATACAAAGAAATGCATACCTGACAATGGAGAGACACAGTGGTGTGTGAGTTCTGACTCAAGAAACTGACACACCACTATGTGGGGGTTTTCAGGTTACAGAATCCCCCTGACTGTTCTGCCTACTGTTTCCCTTAAATACCCAGACCAGAACAAAGGAGTTGTAAATATTTACTACACAAATATTTTTGCAATGGTGTTGGGCCTATTCATGTGCCCCAAAGGGTTGCACCTGGTTTCGGGGGAGAGGAGCAATGATTATCAGATATCTTGAAGAGACACCACCCAAAATATTTCTGTAGGAGAACAGAAATATTTTAAAGTTTTCAATCTTCCTCATAATACAAGTGACTGCAGAGATACTGAGACCATTTTACCAATTGCACTGATACATTTAAAATGATACCAATCATGAAAGGTGAACAACAATTGATTCATAAGATACATCATATGTGGTTTATAGGCATTGTTGGTGAACTTTTTAGTGACTTCAGCCAGGGTGATAGGAGGGGAATAGGGAGAGGGGGGATGCATAGATAAGTGGGGAATGAAGTCTGGGCAAGGTGGTGTCATATGCTCTTTCGTAGCATGGTGGTGTCAAAATCTCTCCAGATTAGTGAGTTTTATTGTTTTATTGCAGGGTGTTTGATCTCATGTTCTGTCTTAACAGGAAAACTTACAAGCATGAAGCAACACACAAAAGTATGTACTTTACCTTCAACAGTAAAGTATGTACTTTTAGTGCGAGAAAGCAATTGGGATGTAGTCTGTATCATCAGTAAATAAATGCACATACACTACCGATCAAAAGTTTGTCATTCCTGAGATTCTGTGTTGCCTTTCGAAGTGGAACACAACACTGCGTCTAAATCGATGGCATCAGCGCGACTGGTGTCTGAAGCATGTGTGCCAACACAACAATCATTGGCTGACGACAGTCCATGACGTCACTACCGGAGAACCCTTGAGTATCAGCTTTTGTCTTCAGGAGCCGTTTGTGTTAGCGTGTGTGAAGGCATTTATTATGTATAAGCAATCGAACAAGCATTAAAGGGTTTTTTTTTTTTCTGACACCTGAAGACACACATGACCTGTGTGTTATGTGTTTGGGTGAGGAGCATGCGCATTTAGTTCTCAAGGGAGCTGAATGTGCCTATTGTGAGAGATTCACATTGTGAGATTCACAATGAGGGAGCTCCATTCTTGATTCGCCCTATTCTTGAGGGAAGTGGGACAAGCGCCTGGGCGTCACAGGTCAAGCTGGGGCAATCTGGGGGTCGCGTGTCAAGCTGGCTAAGGATTTCAAGAAAGGTATACTATATTGCGTTCCTCAGTCACCGCCTCAAGCTACATTCTCTTGAGTCTTTGGATCCAGCAGATAGCATGTTGGATGAGGCGGATGTGATTGAAGAGGGTGAAGATATCGCTTGTAAAGATGTTCTTAGTAAAATGGCGCCGCTGTGTTTGGTCGCCGTTCAGGTCGCTCCGCGAAGACTGTGCTTTTATTTACTATTTTACTTTCTTTTACTCTCAGTTTTTACAAACTTATCATCTGCATTGATCTACTACGACAGCAAAACTCTTTTGGACATTGGTTACCTCTACACTGGACTGTTTCAGGACACTTTCGCCGATCCTCTGTGGCCATCTGAGATTCTTCGCAACGCCGAGTTGAACAATGTACAGAGCCAGCGGCGTAGAACAAAGAAACACCGTGGGAAACGTGCTGGTATCCGTAACAGACTGAGGAAAAGGGCATTCAGACCTCCTCTCCCGAGCATTCTTCTAGCAAATGTTCAATCCTTGGATAATAAGATGGACGATCTTAGAGCCAGGATAAGTTTTCAACGGGACATGAGAGACTGTAATATCTACTGTTTGTCCGAAACATGGCTCACGCCCGTGGTCCCGGACACAGCTGTGACGCCGTCGGAGAACTTCTCTGTTATTCGGATGGACAGAACAGCCGAGGCCGGTAAATCAAAAGCGGTGGAGTGTGTTTCATGATCAACAAGAAATGGTGCGATCCCAGGAACATCACCATTCTCTCGCGGTCCTGCTCGCCTCATCTGGAACATTTAACAATCATTTGCCGCCCATTCTATCTGCCTAGGGAGTTTTCTGCGGTTGTCGCGACCGCCGTTTACATTCCACCGCAGGCAGACACAGCGCTGGCTTTATCTGGCCTTCATGATGTTGCCAGCGGCGTCATAAACCAACATCCCGACGCGGCATTCATTGTCGCGGGCGATTTTAACAAAGCAAACCTAAAGAAAGTCCTGCCAAACTTTCATCAGCACGTCTCCTGCCCCACACGAGGAGCAAACACACTGGATCACTGCTACTCTCCGTTTAAGAACGCCTATAAAGCGCGGTCACTTCCAGCGTTTGGCAAATCGGATCATGCCGCCATTTTCCTCACTCCCGAATACAAACAAAAGCTCGTTCAGGAACCAACGGTGAGGCGGGAAGTTAAGCGTTGGTCGCCCCACTCAGAGACCGCGCTTCAGGCAGCTCTTGGTGACGTTGACTGGGACATGTTCCGGGCGAGTTCAGCTGGCGTAAGCGAGTTCACAGGCGTGGCGCTTTGCTTCATCAACACGCTTACAGAGCAAGCCACGCAAACAATAACAATAACGTCCTTCTCAAATCAGAAACCGTGGGTGGACAATTCAATCCGCGCGGCAGTGAACGCACGCACTGCTGCTTACAACGCCGGTCTCCATTCAGGGAATATGAATGAATACAGATCGTCCTGCTATGCTCTCAGACGAGCAGTTAAAGCCGCAAAACTCCATTATAAAGACCGAGTGGAGTCTCATTTCCAACTCAACGACTCGCGGCGCATGTGGCAAGGTCTGAGGTCCATCTGCTCCTTTGGATCTAAATCCTCTGCAGAGGCAAGCGTTGATCCGTTGCTCGTGAACGAGTTAAACTCTTTCTATGCTCGCTTTGACTGTAACGCGGCACGCGACTCCGCCAAGTGGCGCGTTAGAGGAAATTACTCAGAGCAGCAACAATCACGTGATCTCTGTCTCGGAGGATGAAGTTCGGAGAGCACTCAAGCGTGTGGACGTTAGGAAAGCTGCCGGGCCGGATGGTATTTCAGGTGTTCTGCGGTCCTGTGCTGATCAGCTCGCCGGGTTGTTTACATCTATCTTTAATGAGTCCCTCGCTACATCTGTGGTCCCCACCTCCTTCAAAAAATCCACCATCATCCCTGTCCCTAAGAACAGTAAACCCTCTTGCCTAAATGACTATCGTCCAGTGGCTCTCACGTCTATAGTCATGAAGGTCTTTGAGAGACTCATTAAAAACACCATTTGCGCCTTCCTTCCTGACACTTTGGACCCTCTTCAGTTTGCCTATCGTCCCAATAGATCGACTGAAGATGCCATCTCTCATGTCCTCCACTCCTCCCTCACTCACATCGACAGCAAAAGTGGGAACTACGTAAGACTGCTATTTATTGACTATAGCTCAGCCTTTAACACCATAGTTTCCCACCAAGCTAACCTCCAAACTCCTGGATCTCGGCCTGAATCCTTCTCTCTGCCACTGGATTGAGGACTTCCTCACTGGCAGGCCTCAGGTGGTGAGAATAGGCCAGTCCACCTCCACCTCCATCACCCTGAGTGTGGGAGCTCCACAGGGCTGTGTCCTGAGCCCCTGCTCTACTCTCTCTACACGCATGACTGTTTGTCCACACACAGCTCCACCTCTATCATCAAATTTGCTGATGATACTGTTGTCCTGGGCCTCATTTCCAACAACAATGAGACGGCATACTTGGACGAGGTGGAGCATCTAACATCATGGTGCCAGGACAACTGTCTCTCTCTGAATGTTGGCAAGACCAAAGAAATGATTGTGGACTTCAGGAAGAGACAGCAATGGACATACTCCCCCTCATGATCAGCGGGTCACCAGTAGAGAGAGTGAGCAGCTTCAAGTACCTGGGAGTAAACATCTCCGAGGACCTGACCTGGACTGCTCACATTCAGACACAGGTGAAAAAAGCCAGGCAAAGACTGTACCACCTGCGCCAGCTGAGGAAATTCAGGGTTTCACCAGCTATCCTGAAAACTTTCTATTTAGGGGCGATAGAAAGTGTTTTAACTCAGTGCATCACAGCGTGGTATGGGAACAGCACCAGTCATGACCGCAAAGCCCTGCAAAGAGTAGTGCGCTTATCCGGCGTATCTCAGGGTCAGCTCTCCCGTCTCTGCAGGACGTCTACACCAAACGCTGCAAAGGTAGAGCTACCAAGATCATCAAGGACTCTAATCACCCTGCAAACCCTCATTTCACGCTGCTACCATCTGGTAAGCGCTTCCGAAGCCTGATGGCCAAAACTGAGAGACTCAGGAGGAGCTTCTTCCCCCAGGCCATCAGACTCCTGAACTTAACATCACGTGACTTCACGTCAGGATAAACATTGATACACTGACATTGCACTGCACTTTCTGTTCTCGTTGTTACTGTGTAACAACCTGTCATAAACCTGTTTGCACATTATACTCTTATACATTTGTTAACCACATATTTATAAGTCTACAGTTTACTCACTGCAAAGTCTACTTCAATTATTTTATTCCACTTTATCCTTATTGTTACCTTTTTTTTTTCTCTTGACTTGATTATTTATAATTCTACAGATATAGATATATATATATATATATATATATATATATATATATATATATATATATATATATATATATATAGATAGTACTTTTTTATATCCTATTTCTATTATAATTTCTTCCTTGTGTTTTTAACTGTGAATTTGCACTGTCCATGGAGCGGACCTGTTTACATTTCACTGCCGGTTGTATATTCTGTATATAACTGTGTATGTGACAAATAAAACTCTTGAATCTTGAATCTTGTAGTGAGCCCTCTCAGCCTGCCAGCCCCAAAAATGAGGACTTGGAGGTAATGGCCCACACCACGATTAGATTAGATCTAATCTAGTTTTGGGGCATGAGAGTCGTGGAAGAGGCCATATTTGGCTCGTATCTATTCAGCATTCATACTATTCCCATGTGGAGGGATTGCGTAAATGGGGATATGTGAGGTTGCCTCCTATTCAAAAACGCCTACAGGCTATATCTCTCATGGTGATGCATCCTTTTTAAAGGTGCCGACCCTGCCACCTAGGAAGTTGCGGATTACCTTGTGCTTGAACGACAGGGCATATGCGGGCAGCAGGTCAGGCCAGTGGAACCTTACACACGATTGCCATGCTGCAGGCATACCAGGCGGATCTACTTAAAGATTTGGAGCAAGGACTGTCTCCTGAAGCGGTTGCAGAGCTGTGTTTTTTCTCATCAAGGAGAAAGAGAAAAACTGCTCTTGCCCTAGTTGGGATGGTAGTTGGGATGTTTAGAGAGGGGAGGGGCGTGGTTGGGTACTTACATCGGGCCCTGAGGCTGGACTGATGATGTAAATGGTGTACTTTGATTATTTTACGATCCGCCTTCTGACAGGTCTGACACAGGGCTTGAGGGTAGCACTGTTGATTCATTACCCATAAAAATTGGGTGTTCAAGTATGGAAACACCTGGGGTATGTAACCAGGTAACTTCTTTTTGAGCTGAATCTAATCCCTCCTTGTTCTTGTCACTACAGGCTAGTGCTGATTGAATCAAGTACAGGCTATGGCAGGTCCTTGATGAGTATGTTAGGAGGGTTGAGCTGCCTCCCTCAGGATTCTGGGGTCTTTAAGTAGGATAACTCCCAGTGGCTTCCTTTTAAAAGGCCAGCAGTATCAAGGTTTGTAACTAGCACTTAGCAGGCTCTCTTTGGTAGGTTATTCTTCAGGGTTGATTCAAATCCTCCTCCACTGTCTGCATTTTAAAGAAGGGTCATCCACTTTCCATTGGAGCCCTAACTGATCCCCACAAACCTAACAAGCTGAGGTAATTTGAATTATAGCATCCCTTCTTGTTATCAGGCACCTTTGCAGGTGCTGGGGGTCTTGGGATCATAGATGAGTCCAGGCTGGGTGTGAGTGCTTTTCCCCCAATTGTGGGGTGGTGGTAGAGCTGTAGCACCCTTGCAGCTCCCTAAAGGTTGAGTTCAGTGTTATGAGGATGGTCAATGGTTATTCTAGATGTTACCTGCGTATATGCTACCCTTAGAGGTAGTGGTAAGCCAAGGTCGCAGTTTAAAGTATTCTCTGCGTCATGCAAGAGAAGTTGACATAGCTAAACCTAGAGCTCTGCTCTTGGGCCGCATGTGGGCTACTTTCTTTGTCACAGAGCATAGAAGCTTGGGTGATGGGGGAAGGAATATTACCACTTGACAGCTATGAGTCTTATGACATGCCCTGAATGATTGATGCATTTGACTCTAGCTAAGTAAGTCTATAGAGTCAATTTATGTTATGCCCATTATGGCTGTGCACAGCTATTGAGGCAAGCAATCTCTCAACATGGCGGACTGGGTATTTGTTAGTGGGCATTCACTCCGGTAGTGACGTCATGGACTGTCGTTGGCCAATAAATTTGTGATGTTGGCACACGTGCTTCAGACACCGGTCACGCTGATGGCATTCCCCATAACACTGATCCAGATGCAGTCTAGTTCCCCTTCTCATGGAACCATGGTTACAGTCATATCCTGAGATGTTTTTGAAAGTAGTCTCTTATGTTCACCAAGTCTGCATTTATTTGTTCAAGACAAATTTATTTTTTAATTATATTTATTCCTGTGATAGGAAAGCTGAATTTTCAGCATAATTACTCCAGAAATCATTCTAATATTCTGATTTGCTGCTCAATAAACACTTCTTACTATATTATCAATATTGAAAACAGTTGTGCTGCTTAATATTTTTGTGGATATCGTGATACACTTGAAGGATACTTTGAAATGGAAACCTTTGTAAAATAAATCTCTTCACTGTCACTTTTGATTAATTTATACTTGAATACAAGTATTACATTTTGTTTAAAAAAATCTTACAACCAACTTCCACAGACTTTTGAAAGAGTGTATGTCTTCACAATTGAAGAATGACTGAACTTTTCAATCCGAATACTAGCAACACTGAGATATGTTGCTAATATTCAGCTTGATAAGTTCAGTAACTTTGAGTTAAAAAAACCCTCTAAAATGTCCTACCTGTCATCTCTAAACATTCACCCACAGGGTCAAACATCCCTCTGACATTCAGGAAAAGCACAGCTTTCTGATGCACCTGAAATGCGGGAAAATAAATGTCAGCTTTAAACATTTTCATCTGGCAGATGCACTTATCCAAAGCGACTTCCAGTGCATTCAATGTATATATTTGATCAGTATGTGTAGCCTATTTCAAGAGAAGCATCATGCTTTATAAACTGAGCAGCAGATCTGTACTCATTGCTATAAAAAGGAAATGTCAGAATCAAGAACACTACTTTGTCCAGACTTCATCAGTGTGCAGCTCACCACATGTGTACAGCGCATTTCCCTTTATGTGCTTATAGCTGCGAATCTCCTTGAGAGTGTGTTTTGTTCTTATTACCAGTAAAGGCCACCCTTTCATTTCTGCCTCTCATCTGCCTCTCATCTGCCTGAGACATGAAGAGGCACTTTTGACACCTCTTCCCCATCTGTACTCCCACACAAAAGCCTCCTGAACAAGTTCTCTTCAGATTCCATTTGCTCTCAGCCTGTTTATCTCCCCGATCGTCCGCCGTCCAGGGGAAACCCCACTCTTATCTGAGCAAAGAGACAGACAAAAAAAAAAAAAAAAATATTGCGCTTTGAGAGAAAGAGACAGAGAAGGAAAAGTAGTCTCAGATCTCGTTACCTCTACGCAGAAGTGAGGAAGACAAGCGGCTGAAATATATATCTCTTGACGTCTCACTAATGGACTCCCTCCTCTTTTGTTTCACTGCTATCATTCAGCTTAGCTCCGTGGACCAGAAGTTTGACAGTATTCCCTGCTAATCGTTTACTGTGAAATGCAATTCGCTGCATGTATTATACCTGGACTGTTATCTTCTACAACATTTAACTCTTCACAGTATGTGATTTTCACCACATACAGGCCACATATAGGAGGCTGAAACAATCCAGAATGGCACCTTTGAAAAATAAATAAAATATAATTTGTCCAGTTTGTGGGCACAAACGCAAAACAGTGACATTTTTTTGTTTGAGCCACAGTGTTTCAAAACATGCAATGACAGCAAATGAACACACTTTTTAGGTTTGCTTTCTAGCAAATCTATGTTATTGGCTACAGAAGTCCAGCTATGGCAGATAATCTGTATGAAAGAGAAATATTTTAGATACCCATTCACAAACAAAACCTAATTGGTAGAAAAACCTGAGAAGGCCATTCTATATATGCCAAAATGATCTAAAAATCCATTAGCAGCAGCAGTGCAGAAAAGGTTATGTTTACTGGCAATCAAACAGCAAATACAAATGTGAACCAGCAAACCAATGCTAACGACTTAATGAAGAGCCGTAAGTGGTGTCTGCATTCATTTACATAAAAAGGGGCAAATGAGAACGGCTTAAATGGTCCAATCATATTATCTTTACACTTATTATACTCTAGCTACATCCCTTAGACCAGCTGACATATAAGCCACCTCTGTGAATTTACAAAGTTCACCTTCCTTTTAGTTTATATACAGATGGGGAAGAGATGTCAAAAGTGCCTTTTCACTGCTCAGTGCCAACAGAAGCAGATTTTAAGATTTTTAAGAGGATGAACTTCTGATTATGCTTTGCCTGTGTAGGTAAACGTAGAACTTCTCTTGTTGCTTGTTGCATTGTGCAAAAATTACATCATGAACGGAAAGATTTTACTTTTCACTTCAGTTTTGGTACTTCCTTTTTTCTTTCTTTTTTTACTTACCCTGCGTCCCAATGTGCATACTATCCATCCTAATAGGGCTGTGCATTATTGAAGAAAAATGTGATATGCAATATCTTGTTAAATAATGCAATATTCGATATGCGATACGATATTGCTTTTAAGTGTGTAAAATCTATTTAAATTATATTTTTTATATATATATATATATATATATATATATATATATATATATATATATATATATATATATATATATATATATATATATATATTTAAAAAACTGATGATGATATCATTTGTGTTTTAAAATCTTTTTGGGAAAAGAAAGCGTCGCTACAACTTCTGAAAGTGACCAGCAGTGTTTTAGCAAAAATGAATGTCACAAATCTGACAATACAATTTTAACATCAATGCAAACAAACAAAAAATGTAATGCAAATATTGAAATACCAAAAGCTTGACTTTGCTTGACTTGGAAACATAGTTATATCAACCTAAAACTTAACATCAAGAACGTCCAGGTAAACAAAGACACCTGAACTAGGGGTGGACGATTATTTTAGTTATTTTAATTTATCTTTGTTATTAAAAATAAGAACTAAAAAACAGTACACTCTAAAAAATGCTGGGTTAAAAACAACCCAAGTTGGGTTGAAAATGGACTAACCCAGCGATTGGGTTGTTTTAACCCAGTGATTGGGTTGTTTCAAGCAAACCTTTAACCCAACCGCTGGGTTAAAACAACCCAATCGCTGGGTTAAAACAACCCAATCGCTGGGTTAGTCCATTTTCAACCCAACTTGGGTTGTTTTTAACCCAGCATTTTTTAGAGTGTAGCCTTTACATGAATTAAATATACACTGATGCATAATAAAGCTACAAAGGTTATTCAGCCAAGAGCACTGAGTGATTTTTTCTTTCTTTTGTTGTTTGACAGACAGTGGCAGGTTTACTGTATTAGCAGGCTGTCACTTTAAGACCTAATGCATGGATCCTATTGACACGCATACGGTTTCTTTCCCCGACTGATGTCGTTACCAAGACAGGTAACAGTTATAACAAGACAGGAAACAACAGAACTGAAGGGATCACCCGCTTTCAGAGAGGCGGCTTGTGCGCACGTTTCGGTGTGTGTGTCAGACAGCAGACAGCGCGAGACTGCAAGGAGTTGTTTTTCGCAAGTTATTGCGTTTAATAACTCTTTTTAACGTTCAAGCAAGTCACATAAGTAACAGTCGTGTGCCCAGTCTATTCTCTGCTATATGTGTCAATTTAAAACGTACACTTTTCACAATGTTGAAGCACCCTATTAAAATCATTCAGATATTGCGTGCCGTTGCGATATGCATATCACGATATGTACATTTGCGATATTTTTATATATTGTGCAGAGTATGCGAGATTACAATAAGTATGTCCCAAAGCATAGTACGCTGAGAAGAGTATGCCAAAGGTTCTCGGATGGTGTACTATTTCCGGTAAAGTGTGGATCCGTGCACACTCTAACGGCTAATATTTGCCACAAAAACAAATTGAAAGAGTAAAAAGTGTTTAAAAAAAATGCAAACATGGCGGATGTTAATGGAAATTATATTTATTTAATGCTATCTGTGTTATCTGCAACAACAATGTGGACTTTAGTAAAGATCAGTTTGGCCATTAACTTTTAAATGCATCATTCTGCATCAAACACAAGGAGAGTTCTCCGCATGAAAGACCGACAACTGGCAGATTAACGTGCTATTTTGTTTTCCCCTCTCCAATACGGTAGGAAATTAAATGAAATGTGGAGGATTTTAACTGTGACAAGATTATTGACAGGTCAGTTTGTAACAATCGGCCTTATTGGAAGATGTTACTTCAATTAAATGGGGCCAGACAATACTGTGTGAGATTTTGGAGTGTTTAAAAAGATGAAACAAACGACAGTTGTAAAGTGAAAAACCAACGGTGTATTTACAATGTACACAAGAGACTTAAAACAGCACAGTAAAACTAGGAAACCTAGGTTGTTAAAAGCATAGGATCCATAACACCATAACCTAAAACAGTCTGAAAGAGTCCCAGTGTGTGATAGTCCTTATGCAAGTGTCCAAATAGTGATTACAATAATATCATATTTATCTTATTTTAAGTAAACACAAAAAACAGAGATGAAAAATAAACTTAAGAAATGTACTTTTGCTATAGTTAAATAAATGTTCAGTGATATCTTCCAAAGATTTTTTAATGTTGGCGCAATTTTTTCTCTATATAATGTTGATATGGCAACTAGTAAATACACAAAGTTTCGTCATCCTGGCATGTGTGGAAAGTGTTAAACCATGCGTGTTACAACTAACCCCGTGTTAGGTTGTGCCCCACGCTCCCCTATGTCCCAAAGCTTGTCTACTCTTGGTACACGCTCAAAAGTATGTACTTTTTCTTCACAAAAAGAGTACATATTTTAAGGCCGTAGTATAAGTAGGCGAGTTGGGATGCAGCATTAGTTTTGTCAAACTAAGTAAATTGTCATCTGACGATTAGTCTTGATTAGCCCTATAGGCCTAAAAGAAACTATAGGCCCTACTGAGCTCTACAGCATGTACAAATCTTCCTGACTTGGTATGCCATTAAAAAACAGCAACATCAGCATCGTCATGCACAGTAACTTAACTGGGCTAAAGAAAAAACGCACAGCACCTTTGACGAACATCATCCCAAATGAACTCACAACTTCCACCTCGCTCTCTAAGCACCTACAGTACAGAGGAGTGTATTTGACCTCAATTCCCCAGAAAGCTATACAGTATAGCCTACATATACATTACATTTCACATGAACACTTAATAGAGACATAAATATTCACTACATTGCATTATTTAAATTATACATGCATTAGGAATTCCATAACAACACTGTGTTTTAAGCAGAATACTAATGTGCGTAAACCCACTGAAAGCTTAGACACATTTAAAAGAGTCAAAATAACATTTAGGATGTGGTGCAGAAATATAGAACTGTTCATATACATTTTATTCTTCCATAGTAGCTACTGTGCATATATATGCAAGGGATAAAATAGCATGCTGTCCTTGTTCATATGAAAGTGTAAGTTCATTTTCTGTACACAATGGGCCTCATTCATGAAACACGATCAGAACGAATTTTTGTGTAAACCATTTGTAAAGCCGTTCTGAAGTAAAATTTCAGATTCATGAACATTTTCGTATTTTCAAAACGTTAATTGGTACAAAATAAATGTTCACCCTACAACGTGTAAACGGTGGGACGAATACTACACCGACCAACCATCCTACTCATACAACGACTGAACAACAGTGGAGAAGTCAATATTGCTGGTTACTGCATTTTTATGTTAAGTAATATTCTTCAAAAAGAGATAGCACATTCTCACATTCACATCTCAGAAACCAAAGCGTCTAGCTGGAAAGAACGATGTGCCTCCAAAGTTCTTAAGTGTCACCAGCTGGCCGTTTTCAGAAGAGCACCTGACATTTTTTTTAGCTGGCTAAAAAATTTTTGGTGGACACACTTTGATGGAATATTTATTGTTAGGCATATGGCCAATTAGTCTCTTTAGCATTTTTCCAATATACTGGAGCCAAACACAACACGTTATTTATGTAGTTGTAATTCATGGGCGGGGAATGCTAATTGTGGATGAGCGTGCATGCGCTCTATTTATGACCGAATGATTGGAATTCAACATACGCATGTTTAACTATCAAATCAGATGTTTACGAAGTGTTTGTGAATCCGGAGGAGAGTTGTTGGAAGGTCTGTTTTACATGTAAGCTACTCTAAATTTAATCATATATTTACGAAAGTTTAATGAATGAAGCCCAATCTCTGTCTGTCTGTGTGTGTGTGTGTGTGTGTGTGTGTGTGTGTGTGTGTGTGTGTGTGTGTGTGTGTGTGTGTGTGTGTGTGTGTGTGTGTGTGTGTGTGTGTGTGTGTGTGTGTGTGTGTGTGTGAGACTGTGAAAATAAGTAATCTACATAAATTTCAGCCCCCTCAGCATTGCACTTGATTTGAACAAAAATTCAATTAAAGTATTTTTTTTTTCGCTCCCTTATATAAAATTGCTTAATTACAAACAACAATAATGGGATCATATCAGTGAGTGCTGGGAGGAAGGGCAGAGAGTGGGCATTAAAACACCATCTTTGATGCCTCGTTAATGTTATGACAGTGCAGAGGATCGTTAGGCTCTACAGTAGGTGGAGGAGATCTTCCTAACATTTATTAATCATACAGGACATGAAATTTTATTTGCCCAAATTAACCACTTCTGTAACGGGTGTGTAAGGACCGGTTTTACTGCTAAGACAAAAGCTGAGATCCAACACCCTGCATTAAAACAATAAAACTCAATCTGAAGAGAAGATCTCACAGAGAAACTGTAGGACACCGCCCTGACCAAAACCCTCTCCCCCTCTCTACCTCCCTTTCCCCCTTCCCCCTGATTCAAGTCCCAGAATGCAGATATACTACATATGATTTATCTTGTGAATCTATTGTTTTATCCCTTTCATGTCTGGTGTCTTTTTAAAGGTCATAGTGCGATTGGTAAAATGGTCTCAACATCACTGAAGTCACTGATAGGGTTAGAAAGATTGAAACATATGAGAATTGTGTTCTCTTTTTGAGTGGTCTCTCCAAAGATATCTGATCTTCTCCCCCAAACTAGGTGTTTGTGTTGCAAATAGTTACAACCCTTTGTTCTGGTCTGGGTATTTAAGGAAGGGTAGCAGGGCTGCCATTGGGGAAATATTCTGTAGACAGAAGCCCCCATGCAGTGTTGTGTCAGTGTCATAAGAGACACTCACACACGCTGTATGTATTGTGCCAGATATGACTCTTTGAAACTATTTTCATATTACTTAATTGTATTTTATGCTGAAAGTTGTGTACCATGGATTCATGTTTAATTATGTTCTTTAAGTTCTGTCTGGCCAAAATAAATGTTAATCTTGATTTATTCTGTATTTTTCATAAATCATTACTCAAGTAGTGTCGCATGAGGAGTTTTGTAGGAGTTTCCGTAAATCTTTCTGTCAGGGCAGATTCATACCGAGGACCCCATGACCGGAGCATGGCGCTAAGCATGAGGGGCAATCTGATTTCTGACTGTCACTGTTATTATCAAGTTACAGCTCTCGTGACTATTGCTAAAATTACACTTTCTGTTATGAGTAAGCATTTGCGACTCACTTAAAGGTAAAATAGTTCACTCTGTAATCCTCTGTAATATCAGAACTGACTAATTTGCGTCCGTGAGGTAATGTAATTATAATCGCGAGCATTATCCTCTGAGCGACTCCGGGTCCCATGGAGGAACGAGTATTTGAAATTAAGAGATACTAAGAGAAATCAAAGATCTAAATTAAATCACAACTAAACTTATGATCAGCTGTTAAGTTACAAATGTAACAAATGTAACAAAGTTACAAAGAATTGGAGTAAGATCAAATTATTCATGGAGTCAGATTTAAAATTCGATGGTCATAAATTAAGTGAATCCAACAGAAGTGCTGAGAAGGCGAACACGCAGAAGTCCTTCGACCAGGCCGTTAGATTCCGTCCTTGGGCTAACGGATGGACCTTACAGGTGTCAGGGGAGAATATTAAAGAACCCATGAATTAATATTTTTCTGTGGCTTTTAGTCCACATCTGTCATCTTTGAGGGCAATCTATCTGCTTTAATGCACCTAAAAGTTGATAAAAGTAACCTTTAGAACATACAACGATCAGGCATAACATTATGACCATTCCTAATATTGTGTTGGTCCCCCTTTTGCTGCCAAAACAGTCCTGCTGACCCGTCGAGGCATGGCCACCACCAGACCCCCTGAAGGTGTGCTATGGTATCTGGCACCAAGATGTTAGCAGCAGGTATTTTAAGAACTGTAAGTTGCGAGGTGGGGCCTCCATGGATCGGATTTGTTTGTTCAGCACATCCCACAGATGCTCGATTGGATTGAGATCTGGGGAATTAGGAGGCTAAGTCAACACCTTAAACTCGTTGTTGTGCTCCTCAAACCGTTCCTGAACCATTTTTGCTTTGTGGCAGGGCGCATTATCCTGCTGAAAGAGGCCACAGCCACCAGGGAATACCGTTTCCATGAAAGGGTGTACATGGTCTGCAACAATGCTTAGGTTGGTGGTACGTGTCAAAGTAACATCCACATGGATGGCAGGACGCAAGGTTTCCCAGCAGAACATTGCCCAAAGCATCACACTGCCTCCGCCGACTTGCCTTCTTCCCATAGTGCATTTTTCAGATTTCACCTCTCTACTCACCTCATTTGACCTTAAGCGAGTGTCTACTACGGCTACTCATAAATAACCATTTGGACCTTATCTACACATGCTACTGCTCCACAGACAACACTTTAGTTACTCCATTGCACACCTCTGACCACTTCCTCATCACTCTTAACCTCATACTGACTCTTGACACAACACACACTAATCCACAGATCACCTTTCGGCGTAATCTACGTTTGCTCTCCCCCTCTCGCCTATCCACTATGGTTTCATCCTCACTTCCTCCACTGTCTCAGTTCTCAGCACTGGACACTAACAGTGCTACTGACACTCTTTGCTCCACTCTAACATCTTGCTTAGACAGCTTTTGCCCCCTTTCATCCAGACCAGCCCGCACCTCCCCCTCTGCCCCCTGGCTGTCTGATGTTCTCCGTGAACATCGCTCTGGACTCAGGGCGGCAGAGAGGAACTGGCACAAATCGAAGAACTCTACTGACCTTATCTTTTATCAGACTCTTCTCACTTCTTTCTCTGCAAATGTCTCCACTGCCAAAACTACATACTATCACAACAAAATCAACAACTGCTCTGACTCTTGCACACTTTTCAAAACATTCTCCTCTCTTCGTTGTCCTCCTCCCCCCACTTCGTCATCAACTTTTACAGCTGATGACTTTGCATCATTCTTCACAAATAAAACCTAATCCATCAGCAGCCAATTCTCCACACCACAAACTGACACACACATCTCAACAACCAACACACACATGCTCCCCTCCTTCTCTATGCTCTCTGAAGCAGAAGTCTCCCAACTCATCCTTTCCAACCACCCCACTACCTGTCTGCTTGATCCTATCCCCACTCACCTGCTTCAGGCCATTTCTTCTTCAATTACTCCTGTACTCACTCACAATGTCAATACCTCTCTTCACACCGGGCCCTTTCCCACAGCATTTAAGCAGGCTCGGGTAACCCCACTGCTTAAGAAACCCTCTCTGAATCCAGCACTTATAGAAAACTACAGACCGGTATCCCTTCTTGCTTTTATTGCAAAAACACTCAAGCGAGTTGTGTTCAACCAACTCTCTATGTTTCTTGAACAGAACAACCTCCTGGACAACAACCAATCCGGCTTCAAAAGCAGTCACTCGACTGAGACTGCCCTGCTCTCGGTCACTGAAACAGGCAAGGGCAGCTTCCAAATCCACAGTACTCATCTGACTGGATTTGTCTGCAGCTTTTGACACAGTTAACCACCAGATCCTCCTGTCAACTCTCGTGAAGATGGGCATCTCAGGAACTGCTCTCCAGTGGTTCAAGTCTTATCTCTCAGGTAGGTCACATCATCTAGCTACTGGAGTTCCCCAGGGCTCAGTGCTTGGATCACTTCTCTTCTCCATCTACATGTCATCACTGGGATCTGTCATCCAGAAACATGGCTTTTCCTATCATTGCTATGCTGATGACACTCAACTCTACTTCTCATTTCAACCAGATGATCCCACAGTTGGTGTTCATATCGCTGCCTGCCTGACAGATATTTCTGCCTAGATGAAGGAACAACACCTTCAACTCAATCTGGCAAAGAACAACAAACCTGCAACAAACCGGTCCTGCCTATTTGCCTTATACAACATTAGGAAGATTAGACCCTTCCTATCAGAGCAGGCCACACAACTCCTGGTACAAGCTCTTGTTCTCTCCAGACTGGACTACTGTAATGCTCTTCTAGCGGGCCTTCCAGCATGCACTATCAAACCCTTGCAACTGATCCAGAATGCAGAGGCGAGAGTGGTCTTTAATGAGCTGAAGAGAGCGCACGTCACACCTCTCTTCATCAGTCTGCACTGGCTGCCAATAGCCGCTCGAATCAAATTCAAGGCACTGGTGCTCCCCTACAAGGCAACCACTGGCTCTGCACCCTTAAGACGCATCTTTTCCAGCAGCACCTGACCAATAAAGAATAGCACTTATCACTCTATTCGTTTTCTGTTTGTCTATTTAAAAAAAAAAAAAAAAAAACTTGTTCTGTCCTATGTGTTCTGTGCTAGATTAACTGAGACTTGTTACAGCACTTGCATATTGTTGCCCTTGACTGTTTTTAGTTGCTTCTATTGCTCTCATTTGTAAGTCACTTTGGATAAAAGCGTCTGCTAAATGACTAAATGTAAATGTAAATGATCTCACCTTGCACTTGCTCTCAGGTGTATCTAACGCCTATTGCCTATTATAAAATGGGACAAGACCTTCAATACTTACCATTTCAGATCAACACAGCAAAGAAAACTGTACCTGCCAAATTAACTTTTATGAGTATTTAGAACTTCAAATGCAAAGATGGTAGAGTTCACAAAACTGACACAATTTTAATTTATTTATGGGATTTCTATTTCCCAGCAAGCTTTGCCATGACACTCAAAGAGGATTTAGTAGTGCTTAATGTTTTTTGCTAGTTTAGAAGAGTTTCTGTTTTTCTGTTTGTGTTTTTTGTAGGGTTACCATCATGGTGATGAGTGGAGCATTAGCTTAGTTTGAGAACAGTGTGGCAAGGGGGGCGTGGTTCAGCAAGGTCGGCAACGGAGAGAAGAGGCAGGTGACAAACGGTGTGTAAGTGGGTCAAGTGCAGAACGACATTCACCTGCGTCTCGTTGCAGTAATTGGCGTGGGGAACCGGATAAAAGCTGGTGGAAAACAGGAAGCGGGGAGAGAGAGCAGCTGGGTGCTCGTGTGGGAACCTGATCCATACAGCGAGAGGATACCGAAGTCATTTAAAGAAGAATTGTATGTTTGAGTTAAAAGCGCAGTCAGCGCCTGTTGCATTTCCTGAACAAAGAGTTTTAATAAAAGCACGAGACCCAGCTCAGCCGACCCCGTCTCCTTCCTTCATTTACAAGACCAAAGTATCACAGTGGTGCTGAAACCCGGGAGGAAGGAGGCCGCCAACATGCAGACCCCGTCAGCGTCGCCGTTTGCAGATATCATTCAATCGCTCGCGGGACTCCATCAGGAACACCACCAGGCCCTGCTGGATATGAGCAGGTGAATGTCGTTCTGCACTTGACCAACTTACACGCCGTCACCTGCCTCTTCTCTCCGTTGCCGACCTCGCTCAACCACGCCCCCCTTGGCACAAACAGATATATGTTAAATGTTTTATATGTACAGTACTATCAAAGTATTGTATCACCAATTAGCAAGGTAGCATTTATTGAATTAGCTAGTTAAAGCTAGCCAAATCTCTGCTAATAAAACATTTAAGTTGAGATTACATGATAATTTTAAGTTAAATGTATGAATTAGCTATACACAAATAAAAATCTGCAAGTTCTGCTTACTTAAACATTCAATTTCTTAACTTAAAAAATTATGAAACCGATTACCAATTTTTTTTTTTTTTTTTTTTTATTTAAGTCTTTCCAACTTATTTAGGTTTACAGTGTGGTATTCCAATGAAATGGAAAGCCTTTAAAAACTAGAAAACAAAAACATGGTATTACTATGTGCTAATACTATGGTACTTACACTTTTTGTGCTCAAACAAACACTGCAGTAAAAACAGCCCAACTGCACTTTTAGGCATGCAAGACAAACAACAGTGGTCTCTTGAAAAGAGCACCAGGAGCAACTCCATTGCTTGTTTAAGCACATAACTCACTTTAAAATGCTAATACTGGCATGAGCTAACGCACACGACTATCAAATTCCCTTTCAGGCAATTACTGCTTTTGTATTTTGCTGAAAGCTGTATGCAGCACATATATTATACGCTGTGGATAAAATTAATTGAGAATTTGGGCCTCAAATAATTCGTACAGAGCGAATTTGAATTTCAGATGAGTACAGTGGCTTATTTTCCCCCTTCATGAACATGCTTCTTCAGGCAACTTGAGGAAGCTCAGAGTTTGCAAAGGAGTGATGCGAGAATGATAATGAGTTTCGCAACATTCATCCAGCATGCATTGCTGAGATAATTTTAGCAGATTAGTTAAAGTGAAACCGCAGCACCCAACAGCCCATCTTAACGGTGGCAAAATGGGGTCAAATGTTACTGAGTGAGAACGGCATACGTAATGAGATCAGGAAACCTCACACAATGAGCCAGAGATGGAAAAAGTCACACTACATTTTAAGTATGCTAAATTATTTAGGTGTCCAAAACAAATATAGTCAAGATATGATGTCAAGCTACAAGGCTTCTGTTGTGAATAAATAATTATAAATTCAGAATGTTAAAATATGCCATCTACATCACATTCTCCGTCAGGAGTCAATCTGTGGTGTTAACATCGTGTACTGCTCTAATGTCTTTTCGTTATGCAAATTTGCAGCTCCAAGTCCACAAAACTTGAACATACATATGAATGACAATGAGTGGGACATAAAGTCTAGTGTGATCGTCCGTTTAACATGTTTTTTGCTGCCCAAGCAACCTTTAATGGTTTCCATACATTTAATTATGTGAAGATGCAATTAGACAGTCAGGAAATGGTCCTCTTCAAGGGACATTGACTGTGCATACACTAATCGCTCAGACATTTGGAATAATTAAGTTTTTTTTTGAGAGAAGTCTCTTGTTATAAAAATACAGTAAAAACTGTAATATTGTAAAATATTATTACAATTTAAAATGTTTTTTTTTTATTGTAATATGTTTAAAATGTAATTTATTCCTGTGATGCACAGCTGAATTTTCAGCAGATATTACTCCAGTCTTCAGTGTAACGTGATCCTTCCAATATGCTTATTTCATTATAATATATTAAAGGGGTGATGAATTGAGAAATCAACTTTTCCTTGAGCTTTTGATATATAAAAGGTCATCGTAATATAAGAATATCTTGTACGTTTCAAAGCTGAAAACTTCCTTGTTAGTCAAAAAAAAAAGCTTTTATTGACAACTGGCTCAGCAAACGATCGATCAGCAAATGTGCTTACCTGACACCTGAGTTCAGTGAAAGACAAACGCCTAATTCTGTAGCCCCGCCCACTGACTTGTGCATGTCATGACATGTTATAGATAAATAGGACTACGTGGAGCTACACCGGATCATATTTCCAAGCAATAAAGCTAATGAGCTTCCTTCGGATTCCAATATTAGCAATGCTTGGTTGAACTTTATTTTTAATGAAGATCCAGCTCATATGGGGAAGACATTGCATTTGTTCGCTTCATTTTACTGTGGATTCTTTGTAAACGAGACTGGATATGCAAACAGGATGAGATAAAAAAAAAAAACTATGATGTGCCTTCTGGATCTGACAGGAATGATGCAACACAATTATGCGAGTAAAACATTTTTTTTATATGTGATAGTATTGCATTGTTACGTTTGATTGACTGATTATGTCTAACTAAACATAACTTACCACACTGTCACAGGCTGGAGTATCCTTTGTATTTGAGGTGTTGCTGGTTCATTGTGCCGTGATTCAAAAAATACAAAATACAATTGTGGAAGTTTTGAACATGCCGATTTGTCTGAGGTGAAGTTTTGCTGATGTGCTCAGTACTTAGCTTGTGGGTGTGTGTTAATTATGCACGGTTCGCGGTTATATCCACTGATTGGGCCAGCCAAGTAATAAAAAATAACATTCCAATTAATTGCGGGTGGATGAGAGATAAATCATTGTGTTTGTTTGATAAAGACATTTTGAGAGCCCTGTGGACTAATCATTCCGGTTGCCGTTTCTCCACATTGAAAGTTTTCAAAACAATTCCTCATGTGTAAGGGAGCCAAAGCTCATTATAATATGCAAAACTGTTATCCAGTCATAGCAGTGGGTGTTTATTTCCAAGGTTTCAATGCAGCACGCCCATAAAAACCGAGCGTTCCAGGAGCTAGGCTCAAAACCAGAGTAGAAAATGGGTCTTTTATCAATGTTAAACAGTTTTTACTGCTTAATATTTTTGTGGGAACAGTGATAAAAACTTTTAGGATTCTTTGATTAATCAAAAGTTCAAAAGAACAGCATTTATTTGAAATAGAAATCTTTTGTAAAATGATACATCTTTACTGTCACGTTTGACCAATTTAATGCATTCTTGTGGAATAAAATATAAATTTAATTTATTTTCTTTTCCCTTAAAAAAAAAAAAAAAAAAAAAACGTTGGTATCACGGTTTCCACAAAAATATTGGGCAGCATTACAACTGAACTAAAACCATTAGATTTTAGTTGACTAAATCTGTAGAAATCTACTAAAAACTTGACTAAAACTAAAACAATTCAGATGACTAAAATATGTCTACAGCTAAATGGCATTTTAGTCAAAAGACTATGACTAAAGACTATGACTCACCTTCTTGCTATAGGAATATAACGCTTGTCTACCTGGAATAACACCCAGAGAGCATGGATTACCAAACAGAAGAAGAAAACAAGTAAATTATACAAAACAGTTACCCTCATATGCATTATAAGCCTGCTGTTTACTGCATTACAAAGAAAGCAACTCGCCTATGAAAGATCCTAATAGAGTGGTGCAGGTATGAAGTCACTTTGTAGGCCAACTGGCAGTTAGCATCGCACTGATTGCCTCGAGAAAAACCCAATAGGAATTTCCCATAGGCTTTTTAATTATCATAAAAATCAAGATCAGTGATCAACAAAAGTTTATGATACTTACACGTTTTGTCCATCAAGATCATTATCACAGATAAACACAACTTTTATTCATTTTGAAGCTTAAATGCAGTCGTCAGAAGTAAAAGGCTAAAGGTAGGCTATGGACTACACCGCGGTCCCACGACTTCAACGCCACCATCACTAAGCTTCCGACAACTCTTTCAATTTTTATCTCAAAACATTTTCCCAGAACGTTTGAATTAGAATTAACAGAGTTAACCTGTTCGTCATGATGCTGTTTAATCTCCTCAACAGTCTCTGTAGTCCCATTTAGCCACTTGTTAGCAACCGCCTTTTTCACGACAGCTTACAGCTTAAGAAAAATCAGAGTGGGGTAATACTGATGTATTTTATGTTGTAGAATAAAATGTGAAAGTGTCTTGAGCTTGTGTTCACCTCAGACCTTATTTCAGCCATTTAACCAAAACCCCATTTAAAAAAAACATTGACTTTGAGAGGAGGGAACCGGAAGTACTACAATGCTAACTCACTTCCACATTTTGGCTGTTTAGAGGTTCTACAATGAACTGTGCCAATACACACTGGAAACAGAACCAGAGGACTGTAGTTTTCATGTCTAGTTTCTGTTTTGTTTCATGTCTTTTATTTTGTAGTATGGTTCCTGTTTCCTAGTCATGTGATTCCCTTGCCATCTTGTGATCATGGCTGTGTCCGAAAACTGGAAAATGCTGCCTTCAGAGGACACATTTCAAGGTAAGAAGGCATCGAGGCACGTCTGAATCTAATGTTAGCTTCACTTCCTGCCTCCTGAGATACCTTTATCTGATCGATTTTTGAATGCAGCATAGATATATCCTTCGCTGCCTTTGATATCCCACAATCCTATGTGTTTCATTCTGTGACAGTTGTGCTAGAAAAAGAAATATGGCATCTGAAAGTTGCTGGTCAGTTTGTGTGTAAATGTACGTTTTTGACTAACTTTTTCCACTTCTGGTGTAATTTCTAGTGAGAATAAATATTTGTTTAGTTCTCACCAAAGCTTGCTTTATTTTGCTGTAGCACATTAAACTGTATGCTGCCTCAGAAGTCTGTCCAAGATCAGTTTCGTGAGGTACCTTCGTGTCATTGCCTGAAAGGGCAGTGAGGCAACAAGTCAGCTGCCTAGGTTTTCGGATGCAGCCCATGTCTTGGGGTGCTTCTCAATACTCAAATTCCTCGATTCCTTGCTCCTCCGTCCTCCAGCCTTTGACCTGGAAACCTATCAAACTCAGTGATCTTGAAAGACATCTCAATTCTCAGGAGGCGAGAAATGAGCCTCCTGAGGAGGCTTCCAGCTATAAGCAAGGATGCACAGGTGTATCCTATGCGGAAGTCTTTCTTGTCAAGAAGCCTGAAGCACATGTAAATTCTCCTCCCCCTTCACATCTGTCACAATAATTTAATTTATGCTTTACTAGCCACATTTCCATTACCCTTCAAATTGCGTAAACTGAAATTGCAAATTGAAAATACGGCCAATGGAAACGCGTCAATTTCGCAAAAACTCCCATATATCGCAAAAAGAGCTCTTTATTAAACTCATAAAACACAGTAGAATTACAAGATTACTGGATTCTAAACAACAAACAAATGCCACAAATTATCATTAAGACCTTTAAAGCAGATATGAGGGAGAGACACAGACGAACACCTCATATGTGGCCGCTCCCAAGTATAAGGAGCTTTCCTTGCCATTAATGCTTGGATAACATGCATACGTCTCCTTCGATTAAAAATAATGGCTAGTGCAGTGGCTGGGATATACATGAACCTACCAAAATAACATCGGTTAATGGAAATGAAACAATAGTTTTTTAATCGACATTTAGAAAATATTGCAAAAGTTTGGTGCAAATCTGTAATGGAAACGCAGCTACTGTTGCAGTTAAAATAAACAATATATCACACATTTCAACAGGGGATTTTGCTTTATTATTATTATTTATTTATTTCTTTAATAACCAAACTTCAACAACTTAACTTGGTGATGCTCGAGTGATCAAGATTATTCCAATATACAAATAAGCTTTATTTTGATTCCCCTGTCCTCATTTTCTTTCCTCACAGCCTTCCCTCGCATCCAACGGGGGGGTGGAGCTGAGACGCGAGGAAAGGAAACAAAGAAAAAATTAGAAATGAGAAGTGCCCTTGCGCTTCCCTTCTTCTAGGTTTTATTGGCGGTTGGCAAACAACGTATTGGTGCATTACCGCCACCAAGTGGTATGGAGTGTGGACCAGAATGTCTAATATATACATTTTGTGCTTCCCTAGTCTTATGTCATGTTCTTATTGGTTGATTGTCTTGATTGTTCACATGTTAGTCATTAGTCCTTGTCAATAATGCCGCTTTCCAGGCAACACGTAATCCGTGTTTTTCCAACCTTCTACCCATGAAAGTGCACTGGAACGGCAGTCAAACCTGTGACTTCCCACCCATGAACTCGCACTAGATCGATGTACTTCCAGTTAAGCTCTGACGTCACATAGCCCGCGAAACAACAATGGCAGCCCCTACGGATGCTGTACCAAATACCAAATACATTTCCAAATATACAAATAATGTAAAATAAAAGGTATAATAGCTTCTCTTGCCTTATGCACTGTTTTTTTTTTCTCCTCCGTTTCCCTCAAATAAGCAAGGAGTAAGCACCTTTAGCTATAGAAATGACTGTAAATGAGCATAAGCCCCGTAAGGTCCGCATCCCCGTAAGGTACATCTAGCTACCACAATTCCTTGCGCTCAGGCAGTTTGCCGTGACTTTGCCTGGAACGCTACAAAATCGTGAGTCATGGTTTGAAGTCGTAATTTACGGGCCCAAAAACCTGCCTGGAATGCAGCATAAATAGCCTTCATATTACCATTGTCTCTTGTCTAGCTTTGTTTAGTTTGGTGAGTCCATGTCTAGTCCAGGTTTATTTTTAAGTTATGTTTGTTATTGTCATAGTTGAGTTTCAGGTCACATCCACACAAAGCCAGGGCTTTCCCTATCCAATCTTTTTTTTCCCTCATCTCAAGAAATATCTGCATACATGTAACGCTCCTCATCCGTCAGCACTCAAATAACCAGGCGGACACGAGGAGCAGCGTTTCAATCACGCCTTGTGTTTATTTTCTGCAACACAAGGAGAAAAATATTTCCTCTGGCGACACAGTGGGCATTTAGACATTTATGCATCCCCTCTCTACACTTCTCTGCCGAAGGAAGGGGTGTGGTTATACAGGTTAAAGGTGAATGACCCACTAATTACTTAAATGTTGCCACCGTAGGTCGCACAACAACAATTAAATAAACAAAAACACAGTGATTTTGGTGCAAGTCATAACATTTACAGTAACATTTTTAACCCTGTTACATACACACGAAAACCGACTCAAAACGTATGTAGTATACATGCCAGGCCAGTATGTGCCGCTGTAATTCTGCCACAGAAATACACTAAAAACAGAGAAGAGTTCTGGCTAGAAGGGGTACAGCAATGGTAGGATGTGAGGCAAAATATCACGATAAAATAACAATAAATAGTACATTTTGGCTACTTACCAGACTGTGTTTTATTAACGCCTAAACCTACCCTAACAATAATGCAAATACAGTAATTAAATGATGCAATATCGATGTGTGCATGCCCAGTGCCCATAGTTGTATTCCTTCTAGTCTTTACCGTGAGGGACGTGGTGTGATGACATCACTGTTTCAAAAAAATATACGGATTGGCTGTACATAAAAAAACGCAAGGGTGTCAGTTTCAGATTTATCCACTCTGGGACCCGGTTTCAAAAAAGATCGGTTTCATGCTCCCAAAATGCCGGATCCGTGTGGATGAAACGCTGATACGATACAAAATGTTTACGTATACAGCCAAACGCGTCTCTGTGTGGACGGGGCCTCAAACAAGTCTTTGTTTCTTTTGTATTTGGATCACATTTTGGTTTCAATAAACTGTACCTGGGTTCTTCAAACTTCCATTACAGTAGTGCCCAACAGTGGTTTGATGCTAAGACACTGATATCATCATGTGGGAGAGTGAATGTCAATACATTCTTAAATATAAAGGCTCCAAAAGGGGGTTTCAAAGCAATGCCATAGAAGAACCATTTTTGGTTTCCCAAAGAACCTTTCAGTAAACAGTTCTTTAAAAAATTACCTTTTTCTTAATTTTTTTTTTTTTTTTTTTATGTTTTTCTTAACATTTTAAAAATCTAAAGAACCCTTTTCCACTTTAAGAAACTTTTGTTGAATGGAAAGCCTTCATAGGTATTAAAAGTTCTTCATGGAACCATCTATGCCTATAATGTGGGAACATGTTGAATAGAGAACAAAAATGTCAATATAATATAATAGTTGCACTGTATAGAACATGTATTTATGGATGAATCAACATTTGGGTCATCTCGTTTTCACGTGACCGCTGCCCATCTCTCAGGACTCACTAAAGCAACAGGTGCCCTCAGCATCTGGAATACATTACACACAGGAATGATTTGGTTAGTTAGTAATTGGCTTCTATTCACGTCACTTTTGACTTTTAACTCCTATCCAAAAGTTCCTCAGCTTTAATTGACTCTTCTGCCAGTGGGGGCACAGGCAGCGTGCATAGTCGTGGGCGTCTGTCCTCATTTCTCTCGTGGTTATTTAAACCCTCTGTGTCAGCCGAGAGATTAGACGGGTGTACGGAGCCATCAATAACAACGTTTCTGCGCCCGTCTCCCGGGCCGGCACTGATGATGGAGCGAGTGGAACCGTTGCTTGGTAACGGACGGATGGTCTTATTCACGGCAGAATCACCGCTCTGATGAACTGCACCCATTTTTTCTTCCGCAGACTGGCACACATCCAAAACTCCAACCCAAATGCTTCCAGTGCAAAGCCGAGTAGGGGAACTAATCTCAGTTGAGTTTGGTAGCCCGATTTTTTTTATTTTCTTCTATTTTGCTTTGGAAGCCGCAGCTCCAGCACTCAAAAACCTGCATTGCTTCCTGTTTCAAAAAGATAACTACATCTGTTTTATTGCAGACAGGCAGGATTCCTCTATATATTACAGATCTGCACAATAATGCAGACGTCATTAACTTTATTAATTAACTGCACACTAACACTAAATCATTCTAAAGATTCTAAAGTTCTAGTCTCAAGACTTACTGACCTAGCAAATCACTTATTACTGAATACAGTTTAATGTTCCGTTCACATCATTTTGCACTCTAAAAAGTAATTCAATTTCAACCTGTTACCACAACTTAAATAAATGCATGGTTGCAAGTTAAAAATTCTAATTTATTGTTTTACTTAAACCTTTTATTTTGTAAACATTATTTTGTAGATTTCTGTTGACATAATAATGTTGATCATTACATCAATTTAATATTGTCTGTAATTTTAAACTCAAATTTCTGTGTTAATTGGTTAATTTGGTGGCTCTTAAGACCAAATCTGTGGCTTTGTGAAAGCTCCTTAACAGCTTCCGGCATCAGGCCACCGCCCCCGTCCATCTCCTTCAAAACATCCACCTGGTAGGCTTGGAGAATGGCAAAGTAGGCCTGCATGGTTTAGTGGGAAGGAGGGGGCGAGATTTCCAAGAAGGAGCCGAAGATGGAGAAAGGTGTGTAGCCAGCATGTCTTTGACCTCTGGGATGGTGGAATAGCCCTGCTCCACAGAACTAACAAGGTTGGTGAAGTCAACGGCTGCTGCATTAGTCAAGCAGGCAGAAAAAGGCTGCTTCCAGGATCTGGAGATCTTGTTATGCAGATCACTGAAAAAGGGCAGCTTTCTCCACGCTGGCCTAGAATTTGGGCCACTTAAAAATCTCTCATCGAGTTTAGATGACTATGACTCGCGGGGCTCATCGAGCCAGTCAATAGCGAGCTTCTCTGTAGCACGTGCAAAGCACGTCAATAAGCTCAGAGTAGGCCGCAGAAGGCTGCGCTTCCTGGCCGCTAGGCGGGAAATCTTCGACAACTAAAGCAGGGAACACACACAGTTTCAGCCAATCTGATGTTAATCTTGAGTACCTACAGAGTAGTATTGCATCCTCTATCACAAAAAAGTCTTTAGTTTTATTAGATTTATAAAAGACAGATAAGCTGTACCGACTCTTTCCGAAAAACGCAGAGCTCCGGAAAGTGTGCCATGTATGGAGCTAAAGAATCACATGCGTATACACAGACAGACACACACACACAAGACGTCATCACATCATAGACTCCCTATTCATTCTAGTTAAATCTCAAAATTAAATGTACACAAACCTGTCCCTGCTCTTGATGCAGAATCGCTGATGAACACCTTTGGTTTTCATGAGAAAAAATAAATAAATACGATGGTGGATTCAAACCCAGAACCGAACCTCAGACACGCTCATCAGAAATAGAAATCAGAAATCCAAATGCTTGGGTCCAACCAACCCCAGTCTGTTGCCACCTCAAGTGCTTGTCCTCAACAGTGTTCTCCTTGGTACTCTGCTCTTTTGAAGTGCTGCACCAGTACATCCTTAGTTGGGGGGATTTGTTGCCATGTCATCTGCATTCCAGGTATCCCATGCAATCTTCTTGCCCCTGGTTGCAAATGCAGATACTGTGTCACAGCCAGTGAAGGCATAAAACAGGAAGGACCTTGGATTTGTAACTGCCAGTAGTCTCCATATTGTGATGACATGGGCCGACAACCAGTACACTGAATCAAGACTATCTGCTAATCTGCTTGTACACAACTGGTGTACCATGAGACTCCTCAGTTTCTGTTTTGGCACTCTGGCCTGTACAATAATCAAATCAGATTGCCTATTGCATACATGAAGAGGCAGATACAAGGATGCTACTATGCTGCAAATTCTGCAAGAAAAGGATTAAAAAAGATCACCCTGTGCACTGTGAACACAGACCTCATGGTCCTAGCCATTACACATGTGTCAGAACTGGACATTGTGGAGATGTGGGTGGCACTTGGACTGGCAAGAACTTTAAACACATACCTGCCCATGAGACTGCCAAATCTCTTGGTTCTGACAAATCCAAAACCGTTCCTGTGTTCTATGCCTTCACTGGCTGTGACACAGTATCTACATTTGCAACCAAGGGCAAGAAGACAAGAAGACCCTCTACAATGTGACTAATTCTTCACTCTGGGCGACTAAATAATATCTATCATTAGCCATTGGTTAATAAATGCTTAGATTTTACTCGCCAGTGTGTGTGTTAGAGGCTAAGAATAAGTTAAGCATAGATATATTTTTCACTCTCCGTCAAACGATCTGTCTATTTCAGTTCAGCTCAATGGATAGAAAGTGAGAGAGGGGGGGGAGAGAGCGAGAAAGAGACAAAGAGAAGAAGAGAGCAAAGAAGAGAAGAGCAAAAGAGAAGGAGAGATCCAGAGAATCAAGAAAGCCAAAGAATAAAAGAGACTTGCTTAACCATGTGACTGAAACCCTAATGTGAGACATTCAAACTGACCAATCAGACAAAACTTCCCCCACCGTACTACAGGTGTGACACACATTTGGGCTACAGGCCTTCAGCATCTCTTTGTCTTTAGGAATTCCAAATGGCCCTTCTGCTAAAAAAGATGGGGGTTAAAAACAGTAAGCAAATGTCTTTGATCACTTTAAAATATCTTTAGATTATTTTAAATTCTAGAGTTTCTAACACACACACAAAGAGGGAGAGTCCTAAATCGATGCGGTACATGTAAAGCATATTCTTTGTTGTATTTTCCTGTCAAAACAGTTAAAATACAGAGTTAATTTGGAATTATTCAACTTTTAAGAACCATCAGAAGGTAAGTGTTTTCTCCAGTAGCGGTTGGGACTAATGCGCAAACGGCAATCTCATTGGCTGGTGCTCATCTATTACTGTTCCTGTTTTGAATTCAGCAAATCAGTTCGGTGAACGCAGACAACGTGATTAATATTCATGAACCCAGCAGCTCATCATTCCTTAGTGCGTTGTATATTGTTATTAGTAGTACAATTAGTAGTAGTATTATTAGCTTATTAATAATTACTATTATCTATTCCTATATTAATTTTTACAGAAACACTGGTTAAGCAACAATATCTTAAGGACCACCACCAGTCCTGTTCAGTTAAAATGACAAAATGCGCTGTCAAACGATTAATCACGATATATAAAAGTTTGTTAACATAATGTGTGTGTACTGTGTATAATTATTATGTATATATAAATACACACACATTAATGTATATATTTAAGAAATATTTGCATGTATATACTGTATATATATTTATATAATTTATATTATATATACATTTAAAAAAATTCTTAAATATACATGCATGTGTGCATATTTACGTATATACACATAATAATTATACACACACACATACACTCACCTAAAGGATTATTAGGAACACCTGTTCAATTTCTCATTAATGCAATTATCTAATCAACCAATCACATGGCAGTTGCTTCAATGCATTTAGGGGTGTGGTCCTGGTCAAGACACTCTCCTGAACTCCAAACTGAATGTCAGAATGGGAAAGAAAGGTGATTTAAGCAATTTTGAGCGTGGCATGGTTGTTGGTGCCAGACGGGCGGTCTGAGTATTTCACAATCTGCTCAGTTACTGGGATTTTCACGCACAACCATTTCTAGGGTTTACAAAGAATGGTGTGAAAAGGGAAAAACATCCAGTATGCGGCAGTCCTGTGGGCGAAAATGCCTTGTTGATGCTAGAGGTCAGAGGAGAATGGTCCGACTAATTCAAGCTGATAGAAGAGCAACTTTGACTGAAATAACCACTCGTTACAACCGAGGTATGCAGCAAAGCATTTGTGAAGCCTCAACACGCACAACCTTGAGGCGGATGGGCTACAACAGCAGAAGACCCCACCAGGTACCACTCATCTCCACTACAAATAGGAAAAAGAGGCTACAATTTGCACAAGCTCACCAAAATTGGACAGTTGAAGACTGGAAAAATGTTGTCTGGTCTGATGAGTCTCGATTTCTGTTGAGACATTCAGATGGTAGAGTCAGAATTTGGTGTAAACAGAATGAGAACACGGATCCATCATGCCTTGTTACCACTGTGCAGGCTGGTGGTGGTGGTGTAATGGTGTGGGGGATGTTTTCTTGGCACACTTTAGGCCCCTTAGTGCCAACTGGGCATCGTTTAAATGCCACGGCCTACCTGAGCATTGTTTCTGACCATGTCCATCCCTTTATGACCACCATGTACCCATTCTTTGATGGCTACTTCCAGCAGGATAATGCACCATGTCACAAAGCTCGAATTATTTCAAATTGGTTTCTTGAACATGACAATGAGTTCACTGTACTAAAATGGCCTCCACAGTCACCAGATCTCAACCCAATAGAGCATCTTTGGGATTTGGTGGAACGGGAGCTTCGTGCCCTGGATGTGCATCCCACAAATCTCCATCAACTGCAAGATGCTATCCTATCAATATGGGCCAACATTTCTAAAGAATGCTTTCAGCACCTTGTTGAATCAATGCCACATAGAATTAAGGCAGTTCTGAAGGCGAAAGGGGGTCAAACACAGTATTAGTATGGTGTTCCTAATAATCCTTTAGGTGAGTGTATATTATGTAAACACAAACTTTTATTTTGGATGTGGTTAATCACGATTAATCGATTTGACAGCACTAATATAAATAAAATGGTATATTAGTAAACTAAAAAATGTACTAGCCAATGGCGATTATATTGCCACGGTGTGCGTAGAGGGTTGCATTGTGGAACACTTCACAATTCTCCTCTACAATTGCTCCAGCAGCCAACTCAACATTGATCAAGCTCATCTTAAGTTGTTCACAAAGAAAGGAAGAGGAATGGAACAAATCCCCCATCTAAGGATGTACTGGTGCAGCACCTCAAAATAGCAGTGTACCAAGAAGGACACTGTTGGGGACAAACACCTGAGGTGGCACCAAATAGGCAAGCCAGTCCACCCTTAAGTTGTGGCTGCAATACAGAAAAAGCCTCCTTGAAGTGCACAGCAATTTAAAGGAGACTGTGATGGGACATTGACTAATAGGTTCAACAACAACAAAATAATCAAATGTGTTTCTGAAATACACTGCTCAAAAAAATTAAGGGAACACTCAACCACCACAGTATAGTTAAACTTAAAAACACAGTCAGTTAAACTTCAGGGATATCAATCTGTCCAGTTAGTAAGCATAAGTGATTGTGAATCAGTTTCACTCGCTTTGGTGCAAATACAAGTGACAACAGGTGCACTGGAGAGGCAACAGCACGACAACTATCAAAAATGGAATGATTGTACAGGTGGTGGCTACAGACAGTTTTTCTCTCCTTATTCTTCCTGACTGATTTGTCTTTAGTTTTGGGTTTTGTTACGGTCCTTGTCACTGTTTGTAGCATGACCCAGTACCTGCAACCCAATCAGGTTGCACAGGCATTCCAGTTTATCCAGGATGGCGCATCCATACATGCCATCGCAAGGAGGTTTGGTGTGTCTCCCAGCACAGTTTCAAGAGCATGGAGGAGATACCAGGAGATGGGCCGTTACACGAAAGAGAGCTGGACAGGGACATAAAAGGGCAACAACCCAGCAACATGACCGGTATCTGCTCATTTGTGCAAGGAGGAACAGGAGGAGGACTGCAAGAGCCCAACAAAAAGACCTCCAGCAGGCTACTGGTGTGCATGTTTCTGACCAAACTGTCAGAAACAGACTTCATAGGGGTGGCATGAGAGCCGGACGTCCTCTAGTGTGACCTGTGCTCATAGCTCAGTACCATGCAGCTCAATTGGCATTTGCCAGCAAATACCAGAACTGGCAAGTCTGCCATTGGTGCCCGGTTCTCTTCATGGATGAGAGCATGTTCACACTGAGCACATGTGACAGACATAAAACATTCTGGAGATGCCGTGGGGAATGTTATACCGTGTGCAACATTATTCAGCATGAGCGGTTTGGTGGTGGGTCAGTAATTGTCTAGGAAGGAATATCCTTGGAGGGTCACACAGACCTCCATGTGTTAGCCAATGGTTCCCTTACTGCTGTTAAGTACCGGGATGAAATCCTCAGAGCCATTGTCAGACCTTATGCTGGTGCAATGGGCCCTGGGTTCCTCCTGGTGCATGATAATTTACCCTCATGTGGCTAGAGTGTATAGGCAGTTTTTCGATGATGAAGGCATTTCATCAATTGACTGGCCTTCGCGTTTCCCAGATCTGAATCCAATTGAGAACCTCTTGGACATTATGTACTGGAGCATCCAAAGGTCTGATCCAGGTCTGGGAGGAGATCCCCCAGGACACCGTCCCAGATGTCATCTAATCAGAAGCATGCCCAGCTGTTGTCGTGAGTGCACACAAATTACAGAATGTATATGAATAATTGAATATTTTATTCATTGAGATCAATGTGTGACCTTTTTTAAGTAAATCTTATTGCCTGACATTCTTTTTAAGCTATGTTGCTATGGTCATATTGAATATATTCTACTCTTTACAGTCACTATATTGTCAGGATTAATGAACAAAAGGATTACGCTTTTGAAACTCTACACAGCATGCATGCAACAGACATGATAAAGTTAAGCCTAGGTTCTCAGATGTTATGATTTCCTTCTCATGTCACTGAATTCACCATTAACTATCCATCTGAACAGTTTAGGATGTTATCTATATGGTATCATTGTAATCCCTGACCATCAAAACATTGGGGTAGACATTACCTTTTCTGTGTTATCATGTTTGACTCAGGAGATACAAAATACATAATTTGCTTATGCTGGAAAGTTAAATGGTTGCCATGGCGACAACAAGGTGTTTTTGCGATGGCTCCATTTCTGAAAATGTTCAGTTTACCGTTTTCTAATCCATTCAGCCGATCTCCAGATCTGGTGGTAGAACTTTTAGCATAGCTTAGCATAGACTATTGAATCTGATTAGACTGTTAGCATCTCACTCAAAAATGACCAAAGAGTTTCTATATTTTTTCTATTTAAAACTTGACTCTTCTGTAGTTACATCGTGTACTAAGACCGACGAAAAATGAAAAGTTGCAATTTTCTAGACCGATATGGCTAGGAACTATACTCTCATTCCTGCTTAATAATCAGGGAACTTTGCTGCCGTACCATGGGTGCAGTAGGTGCGATGATATTACGCAGCACCTGAAAATAGTCCCCAGCACGCTCTCTGTGCAAGCAGGTTGTCGCGTTGGTTATGTTGACAGAAGTTAGCCTATTTTTAGGCGCTGCGTAATATCATTGCACCGCTGCACCCATGGTATGGCAGCAAAGTTCCTTGATTATTATGCAGGAATGAGAATATAGTTCCTAGCCATATCGGTCTAGAAAATCACAACTTTTTATTTTCCGTCAGTCTTAGTACACGATGTAACTACAGAAGAGTCAAGTTTTAAATAGGAAAAATATAGAAACTCTTTGGTCGATGCTAATGGTCTAATCAGATTCAATGATCTATGATAAGCTATGTTAAAAGTGCTACCGCCAGACCCGGAGATCGGCTGAATGAATTCAAAAACAGTAAAACTCAACTGTTTAACTCTAGGGGAGTTGGAAAATGAGCCTATTTTTTTTTTAAAGTGGAGTGTTCCATTAACATTATTTTCACATATCACCTGGACAAGCATTTTGTCATCATTACAAAGCCAAAACATGGATCCATTTTGACATTATGAGCATCACCATGGAAAGGAATAATTGATAAGTTTGAGGATGTGAACAGATGGGAGTCAATGTAGCATAAGCCAAAACTGCTTTCCGACTTTTATTAGCATGTGATCTTTGCCCTAGTGTTTACTGAGTGTGAATCGAACACTAATGCTCACATTACATGCAAACACTTTCTGAACCTGAATATTATTAATATATGTCATTAAGACAACACCGTTGGCACTGCATATCAGACAGCAAAAAACCTGATAGTATAAAGCTAATTGCTGCAAGATGAGCGTTTTAGCAAAGAGGCACACACATACAACTAGATGGACACTCACGCAAACAGCTTGAGAGGAGATCTCTGGAATTTGCTAATTTTCTAACTCAAGGGCACAGTGATATCACAGTATGCAGGGACACACACCGTAGCATCTGTTCAGTAAGGCCTGCCAAAACACAACACCTGGGCGCAGACTAAACACACACACAAATGAACAGAGCGCCACAAGGGATGTAAATCTATCCGACACAGCTGGATTCTCTGCTACTGTTCAACAAAACAGCACAATCACTGGCAGCTATTCCAAAGAAATATTCTCAAAAGTTATTCAACTTTAAAAATTGCATATACCATTTCTTTTAAACACTAGTTACAGTATGTATGATTAATAATAATTATAAAACATGTTATTATTATTATTGCAGGTGAATTAATGTTGTAAAATCACAAATCATTCTGCCATGTATTGATCCATTTTGGCATTATTGCACCACAAAATAATAGTTTATGAATGATTTATGAGTTTAATATTATTATTATTATTATTATTATTATTATTATTAATAAACTAATAAAAACTTTAAAAGCTATGGTAAAGCTATGTATTTATTTTACCACATTTATTGTATCCTTTAAAAGCTCTGAATTAGTCATTACTTAAAAATAACAGTAAAGCAAAATTATGTACCCCCCGGTTTCACAGACCAGGTTTAAGCATAGTCCCAGACTGAAATGCATGTTTGAGATGTTTTAACTGAAAGCAACTTGCACTGACATATCTTAAAATATATCAGTGCCATAATTTTGTCTCAAGATGCACACCAGTAATGTGTTTTCTAAGGCATGTTTTTAAAAGTTACCAATCCTGGTTTAATCTAAGCCCCGTTTATGAAACCAGGTCGTATTTTCTCACCATCTCGAGTACAGGGCATCCATGTCTTGCCAAAATTCAAATGGGGATTGCCCAAATTAACCACTTCTGTGACACTTTCTCCAACACGTCTGTCCTCAACACAGTAAATGCACCTGACAGCTGCAAATTAAACAAGGAGGACAACAATTAAACTCTCTCGCAAAGCTAGAGAAAGATTTGTTTGGTCTGAAAGAACAACACTAGCTTTCAAACACACTGATGGATTGATTTAGTTCTTAAGAGTATATAGGAAATGCAAAAAGGCAGAAACTAACACATCAAACACTTTTTTTACAGCATTTTTACACTCTTAATACTTTGCTGGTTGTATTCATCAGTGCATATAATTTTAATTAAAAAATGTGTGTCTTTGTAATCATAATGAAATGACTTTCTCTGCATTTGAAATTACTTCTTTTTTTTAGCTGATGTCACCACACGGGCTAATTGGGCAAGGTTAACTAATAGACAAATTGTTATTTAGACATTGTTTTAAACTCACATTCAGCTTTCACACCATTATGGAATTTAACACCCACGTTTCATGAACAAATTAAAAAAAGTCAAGTCAAGTCACCTTCATTTATACACCGATCAGGCATAACATTATGACCACTGACAGGTGAAGTGAATAACACTGATTATCTCTTCATCACTGCACCTGTTGGTGGGATATATTAGGCAGCAAGTGAACATTTTGTCCTTAAAGTTGATGTGTTTGAAGCAGGGAAAATGGGCAAGCGTAAGGATTTGAATGAGTTTGACAAGGGCCAAATTGTGATGGCTAGATGACTGGGTCAGAGCATCTCCAAAACTGCAGCTCTTGTGGGGTGTTTCCGGTCTGCAGTGGTCAGTATCTATCAAAAGTGGTCCTTAGGTAGGTGGTATGTGTCAAAGTAACATCCACATGGATGGCAGGACCCAAGGTTTCCCAGCAAAACATTGCCCAAAGCATCACACTGCCTCTGCCGACTTGCCTTCTTCCCATAGTGCATCCTGGTGCCATGTATTCCCCAGGTAAGCAACGCACATGCATCCGGCCATCCACGTGATTTAAAAGAAAACATGATTAATCAGACCAGGCCACCTTCTTCCATTGCTCTGTGGTCCAGTTCTGATTCTCACGTGCCCACTGTTGGTGCTTTTGGCGGTGGACAGGGGTCAGCATGGGCACCCTGACTGGTCTACGGCTATGCAGCCCCATATGCAACAAACTACGATGCACTGTGTATTCTGACACCTTTCTATCAGAACCAGTATTAACTTCTTGAGCAGTTTGAGCTTCAGTCGTCTGTTTGATCAGACCACACAGGCTAGCCTTCGCTCTACACGTGCATCAATGAGCCTTATGAGCCTGTCGCCGGTTCACCACTGTTCCTTCCTAGCATTGTTGCAGACCATGTACACCCTTTCATGAAAACGGCATGAGGCCACTGCTGTGGCCTTTTTCAGCAGGATAATGTGCCCTGCTAAAAGCAAAAATTGTTCAGGAATGGTTTGAAAAAAAACAAGTTTGATGTGTTGCCTCCAAATTCCCTAGATCTCAATGTAATCGAGCATCTGTGGGATGTGCTGAACAAACAAGCCCGATCCTTGGAGGCCCCACCTCGCAACTTACAGGACTTAAAGGATCTGCTTCTAACATCTTGGTGCCAGATACCACAGCACACCTTCAGCGGTCTAGTGGAATCCATGCCTCAACGGGTCAGGGCTGTTTTGGTAGCAAAAGGGGGACCAACACAATATTAGGTCATAATGTTATGCCTGATCGGTGTGTGTGTGTGTATATATATATAAATATAAATAAATTTATTCACAGATTGTTTTAAAGCAGCTTCATGGTGGTAAACATGATCAATGATGAGAACTTCATTAAATACGAGAAATTCAAATTCTGCTGTAATGTAGCTCTAAGAAAGACATTCAACTGAAGTCAGTTCAGTGTTGATTCGGTTTAGTTCAATAACAGTATCGATGTTGCAAAATTTGTTATTTATGAAATGAAGTCGAAACCGCTATAAAGACTGCAAATGCTGACTTCGAGCACTTAATTAGCCCAAAAAATAGCAGATATCAATATATTATTCAGTTTGGTTCCTTGCCACCGTTGCCTTTGACTTTTGACTTGCTCAGTTGGGGACACCTAAATTTCAACTATATTACCGATCTGCCCGCATTGACACTATATGATAATTGAAATTAGCTGGATAACATCACCGTTTTCACCAGAGCGGCTGTACAGCCGAATCAAATTCTGTTGCATTATTAACAGTTAACACTGTAAAGCTGCTTTGAAACAATTGGACTTGTAAAAAGCGCTATATAAATAAAGGTGACTTGATTTGATTTGATTTAGTATAAGAACAACAAACTCCCAGATTTATGACATCTCAGCCTCAAATTAACATATGACCTCCCACATTTAGACAACTTGAACCATGGCAGTACATGAAGCCAATCATAATATAAAATCATTTCCATCATATAAAAACCATATACTTTAAAGGCCTCCTAATTTCTATCAGCTGACTGTACATCCCTACAAAACCAAGCAGCTGTTATAGAAACAGACAGAGTCAAAGGACAAACAGGTGACCAGCAGGTCTGTCCTAACATCTGGTATGACTGAGACACTCATCTGGGCAAATCACAGCGCGCATACACACCACACACACTTGATTTCTCTGGAGGAGGTACTATTCATTTGGATGCTCACATAATACAGCTTGACTGGGTATTTAAAATTTAGAATAGTCTGTCCTTAGCTAGTTAACGCAGATTGGAAAGACAAATGCTTTTAAAAAGTAAGCATGAGACAAAAATAGGGTCAGACCTAGTCTATCAGTATTTGATATTATTGCCATAAGTTGTTCATTAAAACACCAAAATGGTCCAGACCAGGAACATGTATTAAGAAAGTAAATGGTGTTTCCATATTAGATATGAAATGAAAACAGCAGCTATTTAGAATTTTGTCCAGTGATACACACAAAAATCCCTGCTTCTCCAACATTTGTCAGAATAATTGATCTCACAGGGACCTCAGGGAGTTATTAGCCCTGATGTAGTTCTCAAGTTGCTCACCACCGTGAGACGTTCCTCATATCCGCTTGAAGTCTCATAAATCGGAGTGATCCATTACCTCCTGCTCTGTGTGCAAGAAAGAACTTTAAATGTCACAAAAGTCTCTGCGATCAAACCTAGAATGAGCTGAGGCCACCGGATCAAAGGAAAAAAGTGGAATATATAGATATATATTTCAAAAACTTGCTGGTTACGAGCCTCACATAATTAATCCAGAGGTCATTCTGAATGCTGACTTAAGCTTTCTGCCCCTTATTAAAAATGCATATTTTTAAGTGCACACAGCATGATGTAGGAGGTTAATCTCATTATTTGTCAAGAGCAGATTACATTCCACAGATCCAGTGCATTTAAAGCTTGTCCTGACTCTATCCGCACGGTCTCCTGCAGAAGGCCAATGCAAGATGTAAATAAGGTCTTCTATATTTCATCACACAGATTATTAACAAGAAATGTATCGTCATAAGGAATTTATACTTTTAAAACAGAAAGCATGAATCTTGCTTTTCTCTTACTATGTGTAAATTCATTCAGGTAATATTATGGACACATTTTCTGTCAATTCTTTTGAAGTAAATTTGGTGGAACCAAAACCTATGCGCATAAAACTTGAAAGTGTGTTCAATGTGGCTCTTTTAAGACCCCATTACCTTTCTAAACTATAGAGACTAAGGGGTTTTAATAGCTAAGTAAATTATTATAACTGTATAATTGTAACACACTCACAACCATCTCAAGGTGTATGGTTGCCTCAGAACTACAGTCAAGCCCGAAATTATTCATATCATTGGTAAATAAAATAAATCTGCGTTGTTAATCCTTTTGATCTTTTGTTTTAACAATGTATAAAATTCTAACCTTTTATTGGAGAATAAGAATTTTAAATGGGGGGAAAATCTTATTATGAAATAAATGTTTTTCTCTAATACACATTGCTCACAATTAATCATACCCTTTTATTCAATACTTTTGCAACCTCCTTTTGCCAAGATAACAGCTCTGAGTCTTCTTCTGTAATGCCTGATGAGTTTGGAGAACACCCAACAAGAGATCAGAGACCATTCCTCCATCCAGAATCTCCCCAGATCCTTCAGATTCCCAGATCTTCTCTTCAGTTCACCCCACTCATCTTCTAGTGTTCAGGTTAGGGACTGGGATGGCCATGGCAGAAACTTGGTTTTGTACTCAGTGACACATTTTTGTGTTGATTTTGATGTTTGTTTTGGATCATTGTCCTGTTGGAAGATTCAACCTTGGCCCATTATAAGATTTCTAGCTGGGACAGTCAGGTTTTAATTTGTTATATGTTGGTATTTGCTAGAATCCATGATACCAAACCCATCTTGAGTGTTTGCTGACAAAACCTGTGTTTGGTGCACACAGGGATAAAAAAGTGTCCCATGTGTAAAATGAAATACTCTGCTGTATCTTTAATGTTGTGGGCCTATCTTTCTTCCAGAGATCCTGGACATTTTGTTCAGATACATGGTATCATGGATTCTAGTAAATACCAACAGATAAAAAATGAAAACCTGACTGTCCCAGCTAGAAATCTTATAATGGGCCATGGTTAGATCTTCCAACAGGACAATGATCCGAAACAAAATCAACACAAAAATGTGTCACTGAGTACAAAACCAAGTTTCTGCCATGGCCATCCCAGTCCCTGACCTGAACACTAGAAGATGAGTGGGTTAAACTGAAGAGAAGATCTGGGAATCTGAAGGCTCTGGAGAGATTCTGTATGGAGGAATGGTCTCTGATCTCTTGTCAGGTGTTCTCCAAACTCATCAGGCATTATAGAAGAAGACTCAGAGCTGTTATCTTGGCAAAAAGAGGTTAGACACCCCAGATGCAAGTGCTCCTCCTATTGGAGTGGAGAGGAGTAAGTATACTGTATATAATCCTTTTTTTTTATCTAGACAAATCTTAAAATAACATTGGCCAGTTGGTACTACGGTGGTTAGCATGTATACGCCGACATATGAAGCTGTGGTGCGTAATTTCTGGCTTTGAATAAAACAGATAAAATAGAAATTGGTTGTCAGACCAGAAACATACTTTGCTTGTAACAGAATTATTTATGTTATAAAATGTTATGCTACAAATGCAAGAAACTCAGTATACAGAAAACAACAGCATAAAGTCAAAGCAACTTATGAAGGACACAAACAAAACCAGGCTGACCTTTGACCCCATTTCACAAAGTTTATAACAGGAAAATAAGTTTTAAACACAACTTTGCATGTCAACAAAGAGAGACAGACGGGTATCTGAACCGCTGCCACATACACTTGGAGAGATACCGTAGTAATCCATTACATGGTCTGTTAGGCCATTACATCAAACAAGCGTGCTGTCTAAACGCTAAATGTGAGGCCACAAATTATCATGAGTTGTTAAAGCAGTAAAACGAAAATGAATATCCAATCCATCCTCATTGGAAGGAACGGATATATTTCGGCAAAAGTTATGGGGAATTGACAAAACACCCCACTCTCGAGTCATCAATCACTCTATTGTGATGTCACGCTCGCTTTGTCTTTCAAGGACAAAAGGGTACATCCGACAGCAGCGCTGACGAGCAGAAACATTTCTCTCGGAAAAATATCATCCGTCATTTAGATGGTAATGATTTTTTTGAGTTGTGCTTACATGCAGAATCGATGGATTTAACTGAGAGGGAGGTTTATGGCTAACCTGAGAGTCGTGCATCAGCTTTCACTATTATCATTCATTCAGCAGACACTTTTCCATTTGAAGCAGCTTAAAGTACACGTTATAGGAACAATCTGCTTGGAGCAACCCGAAGTTAAAGGGATCGTTCACCCCAAAATGAAAATTCTGTCATCATCTGTATGACTTTCTTTTAGTTAAAAAAAAAAAAAAAAACACACAAAAGAAGATTGTTCACTGGAACTCCAAAACAACACTAGATTTGCCTTTGTGTGGAAGAAGAATTTTAGATGAAAATGACTATAATGAAGTTATTTTATTGGCTTATAATAGTACAACCATAGTAAAATTTGTAAAATAGTAAAATCCTTGGCTTATAATAGTAAAATTTCATCAGATTTAATTGAATAATCCTTAAATCAATAATTCAATTCAAATACATAAGGATTATTCAATTAAATCTGATGGAATTTTACTATTATAAGACAATCATTTTACTATTTAAAATTTTTACTATAGTTGTACTATTATAAGCCAATAAGGTTAAATGAAAATAAGGGTTATGTATAAGCCAATTACCAAAACTACTATTGTCATACAAAAGTATTTGGACATTTACCATGTTTGAAAGAATTGAAAATAATCAAAGATATTTGATTTTGTAAAATGAACAAAGACATTTGCTTTACTGTTTTCAACCCCCATCTCTCTCCAGAAGGGCCATTTGGAATTCCTAAAGACAAAGAAATGCTGAAGGCCTGTAGGCCAAATGTGTGTCACACCTGTAACACCGTGGGGGAAGTTTGGTCTGATTGGTCAGTTTGAATGGCCCACATTAGGGTTTCAGTCACATGGTCAAGGAATAGATAAAAGAAGATTGTAACTGTTGCTCTGTCTCTTGTATTCTCTGGCTCTCTCTTCTTTGCTCTCTTCTCTTCTTTGTCTCTCTCTCCTCCTCTGTCTCTCTCTCTCAGGTAAAATTCATGCTGGGTACGATTAATGGTATAAGTTTTCATCATCTCATACATTTATTTTGTAACTATTTTAACTGTAACCATAACTAAAATTTGTCATTAAATTCTTTCAATTACAAATGATGTGCTAACTAGTTTTGATTTGGTATTGACTTTGAAGTGTTACCTATTGCAATACAATATAGTCACATTATAGCCACGCTCTCCCACATGTTTAGCTATTGTAACTGCGCTTATTTCCGTCGTTGGTATAAGCTGCAGTGGGTGGTAAAGACGAGAAATTTACAGTTTTCTATCATCTTGCTGATAACGTTTCTTTAGTCATTCGGCAACCCTGCAGTCAGAACCACTGTAGAGGATCCACCCTTACATGTTAATACCATGGTATTATTTGAAGTACGCTACTGTTCAAAATGTTTGGGGTTGGTGAGATTTTTTTAATGTTTTTGAAAGCAGGGTTATTATAGTTAACAAACAATTTTCATTTGGTTTAATTTGATATACTAGTGCTAAAAAATGAGTATAAACTCTATAAACATAAAAAAAAAAAACAACTATGTCAAAAAAACATGTCTGATAATAAAACAGCACTGTTTGAAAGTAGTCTCTTATGTATTTATTTAATTAAAAATACAGCTAAAATTTTTATATATTATTAGTATATATAGTAATATTGTGAAATATTATTACAATTTAAAATCTCTTTTCTTTGTGAAATAACAATTTCTTATTATTATCAATGTTGATAACCGTCGGTCTGCTTACACTTTAAAAAATGCTGGGTTAAAAACAACCCAAGTTGGGTTGAAAATTGACTAACCCAGCGATTGGGTTGTTTTAACTCAGTAAATGGGTTGTTTTAACCCAGCGGTTAAAACAACCCAATCACTGGGTTAGTCCATTTTCAACCCAATTTGGGATGTTTTTAACCCAGCATTTTTTAGAGTGTAATATTGATGTTGAAAAGTGATGGTTGCTTTTCAGGATACTTAGAATAGAATGTTCAAAGCTTCTATTTGAAATTATAAATTATAAATGTCTTTATTGACACTTTTGATCAATTTAATAAAAAAATAATAATAAAAAAAAAAATCTTGGAGTAACATGTTAAAGGGTTAGTTCACCCAAAAATGAAAACTCTGTCATTCATTACTCGCCCTCATGTCGTTCCAAACCCATAAGACCTTCATTCATCTTTGGAACACAAATTGTGATATTTTTGATGAAATTCGAGAGCTTTCTGACCCCCTATAGACTGCAACACAATGACCACTTTTAAGGCCCGGGAGCCGTATTCACAAAACATTTTATCTTAGCACTTAGAGTTCTCCTAAATAACAGTAAAAGTTCTTAGCTAAGAGTTTTCTCTTAAAACCTATTTGCAAAGCTGCTGAGAGCAACCTTCACTAAGGAATAGAGAGAAGTCTTAAGCTAAGAGTAAGGGCGGGGTTGACCTCGTTGTCTGTGGATGATGTCATCACGCTTACTATGACCACAGTGATTGGCTGATAGGGGAAGGGTCTCTGTCAGTGATTTAATCATAGAAATATTGTAGAATGAGTTATCATGTTACCATATTCAAATAAAGATTTTAAAATAAGAATGTTGCCATATTCAAATAAAGATTTTAAAAAGTGGGCTAAGTGTCACTAATCAAACAAGCATATTATCAGCTAATTGTCAGCCTGTTACGTGTCTTCATCTCAAGAGATGATGTTTTATAAACAAAGTTCGTGAGGAGCACTATCTAATCAGCTCGAGAAGAGGCATATACACTACACTCTCAGAAAAAAAGGTACATTGCTGTCACTGGGGCGGTACCCTAAGGTACCAAAGTGAAGAGGTACATCTTTGTACCTTACTCACCCCTAAATGGTACATATCAGTACCTTAAAAGGTACATATCAGTACTTTAAGAGTGCGTAGTAGTACCTTAAAGATACATATCAGTACTTTAAGAGTGCGTAGTAGTACCTTAAAGATACATATCAGTACTTTAAGAGTGGGTATTAGTATCTTAAAGTTACATATCAGTACTTTAAGAGTGCAGATTAGTACCTTAAAGGTACATATCAGTACTTTAAGAGTGCGTATTAGTACCTTAAAGTTACATATCAGTACTTTAAGAGTGGGTATTAGTACCTTAAAGGTACATATCAGTACTTTAAGAGTGCAGATTAGTACCTTAAAGGTACATATCAGTACTTTAAGAGTGCGTATTAGTACCTTAAAGGTACATATCAGTACTTTAAGAGTGCGTATTAGTACCTTAAAGGTACATATCAGTACTTTAAGAGTGCGTATTAGTACCTTAAAGGTACATATCAGTACTTTAAGAGTGTGGATTAGTACTTTAAAGGGACATATTAGTACCTTTTCGGTTTTGTACCAGTGACAGCAATGTACCTTTTTTTCTGACAGTGTATACACAGCCGACTCTCCTAGTTACCTCGACCGTTTTCTGCATCCCTCTGCCACCCGTTCCTCACTCTTGGCTCAGCTAGAGATTTGGGGGAAACTCTGGGTTTGGGCTAAATTCTGAGCTCAGAGCCCTCAGTCCCCTCGGACAGCACGCCAAAAAGGCTTATTTTAGTCTTTTACTCTATCTGATAATTTGTAAGTGTGAATTCGTAAAATAACTGCCACAGGTAATCAGACATTATTTCCTTTTTTTTTTTTTTTTTTATTATTATTTAGTAAAAATGTTATTATGATAGGACAGTGAGTAGACAGGAAGCGAAGTGGAAGAGAGAAAGGGGAGAAATGTCCGCAACAGCTATTAGGATTGTTTGTGATTTGGTCTTAGTGACTTAGGAGTCCTCTTGACTACTCCTAACGTTTCACAGATTTAGGAGCTAGTTTTAGTGCTAAAATGTTTTGTGAAATAATCTTAGAGCAAACATTTAGGAGTCCTAAAATTAGGACTGGCACGCCCATTATTTTTAAGAGTTTCTCCTAAATTGGCAAGTTAGGAGCTACTTTTAGCCTTAAGAATCTTTGCGAATACGGCCCCAGAAAGATATTGTTAAAATAGTCCATGTGACTACAGTGGTTCAGCCTTAAATGTTATGAAGTGACAAGAATACATTTTGTAAAAAAATAAATAAATAAATAAATTGGCTAGCTCCTGCATCTGCATCCCACGCATGGGTCGTGGTGCTCACGTGAACGGCATTGGCCAATAATGAGCCGGTTGCAATCTATGGCTGGTTCAGAAACCCCTCGGATTTCATCAGAAATATCTTCATTTGTGTTCCAAAGATGAATGAAGGCCTTACAGGGTTTGGAACACCATGAGGGTGAGTAATTAATGACAGAAATCTAATTTTTGGATGAACTAACCCTTTAACACAATGGTTTCACAATCTGATACCATCATTGGAAGCGTCCAACACCATCATCACCTGTGATAATCTTGATGCTGCTACACCTTTGTGTTCCTCCAGGAAAAAGGGTCTGAAGTTCTCCACACTACAAAAGACAGAAAGGTCCAAAAGCAAGCACATAAATAAGCAAAATAAGGATTTTATGAATGTTGCATTCAATTTAATTCGGAATTATTGTATTTACAAGATAAGCACAAATTAATGAGACAATAAACACATAATTAACTGGATTTTCTTTTAGCACTGAATATGATGAATTCAAGAATTATGGAGGGAGCAAATTAGTATTGCTCATAAGTTTTAAACTGTGAATGTTATACTCATTTTATGTACTTTTAATGAAGAATAGCGGTGAAGCTTGCCAGAAAACACTACTCATTTAGTCAGTTGATGAGGAGGCACTTGTACAACCGAACATTTGTTATCATTTTCTGTGGCAGCACGAGAATGATAAAATACACAGATACACAAAGTTTCAATTACACATTTAATGTACATCCTTTGCTCTTCATTTTGTTGAAGTGTTGCTAAAAAAGCTTCCTGGGTTGGTCAGTAAGTGATAGAGAGAGAAAGGAAATCTTATTCTGACTTAAATTACAACCTCCCAATAGGACCTGAATGCCGCATAAGGCAATGCCTGCAAAAAATAAGAGGAAGAAGAAGTGACCTTTTCAGTGAGTTAAACATCAACTGTATTGCTAGTCTGCTCCTTGAAAGGTTCGGCTGAAAGGCAGGAATCTGACGGCTGACTTGTTAAGTTGCAAAGTGAATACGACAAAGGTTTTGCCCTCGGGCCTCTGCGTTTCCGCAGGGCGCTTTCTGTGCTGTTTTTTATACAATCATCTCCCATCACTGCTCCTAACAAAAACACCATCAAACTCTCATTTCAAAAAGTTCTCATTTTGTGTGTCAAACTCAGACGCTGAACACACGGGAGCAACACGAGGAATGTTAAAGACGTCCGTGTTATGGCTTCTGGTGCGGAGAAAATGAGCCACGGCACACAACTTCCATTATTCATCTGCCCACTGGCCATATACTTATTCAAGGTCCCAAACAACTGTCCCGTACACGCTAGTCATCCATTCCAATCAGTGTGCTAATGCAGCCATTGAGTTGTGCAGGAAATGCAGTGGATGGTATCACAACTCCTCTTGGGTGAATATCATATCAAACCTTGCAATTCACGATATTAACGTGCGCTTATGTTAAAGCAATAGTTCATCAAAATTCTGTCATTTACTCACACTATACACTCTAAAAAAATGCTGGGTTAAAAAATGGGTTGTTTTAACCCAGCAGTTGGGTTAAATGTTTGCTTAAAACAACCCAATCGCTCCATTTTCAACCCAACTTGGGTTGTTTTTAACCCAGCATTTTTCCTCGGTCTGAGATCTTAAGGCTTTGATTCTTTTGTGGAACACAAAAAGAAGATATTTCGAATAAAATTGGCTGTTCTTCTACATGCAATAACAATGAATGGGAACTGGAGCTTTGCATGCTATATTTCAAGTCATAATATTACTTTGTGCGACAAATAGACACAGATTTAAGTGATAAACTCCCATTCCACTGGACTGTTACCTAATCATTTGAGTCAAAAACCAAATCAGTCTAATTGTCAGTTTCAGAGACCAATTTTGTAAACTGAATACAAAATTATTGATAAAATCTGACACAATAAAATTATTCAGTCACAAATTATATACACACTACTGTACAATTGTTTGGGGTCAGTAAGATTTATATATTTTTTAAAGAAATTAATAGTTGTATTTTATTTATTTCTATTTCAAATAAATACTGTTCTTTTAAACTTTATATTCATCAAAGTATCCTGTAAAAAAACTATTATGCTGTCAACAAAAATAATAAGAAAAATATTTGAAATAAATGAACCGTGTTCAACATGATAATAAGAAATGTTTCTTGAGAATTAGAATGATTTCTGAAGGAAAGAATGGAGTAATGATGCTGAAAATCCATCTTTGCTATCACAGGAATAAATTGCATTTTAAAATATAGTGCAATAGAAAACAGTTATTTTAAATTTCACGATATTACTGTTTTTACTGTATTTACTGTAAATGGCCTTGGTGAGCATAAGATACTTCTTTCAAAAACATTAGGAAATCCCAAACATTAGGAGATCCCAAACTTTTGAACAGTAGATGTATCTATTAATATGGACTACTTTTATGGCCCTTTATGATGCTTTCATACATAAAAAAGAAAATCGCCAGGGTTAGAATGACATGAATGATGACATAAATCTAATTTTTGGTTGAACAATTTAGACTTTGAGCATTGTTTTAGTTTTTTTCAAGGCCTCGTGGGTCTGAAATGTACGAAAAAATGTATGATGTATGAAAAGCTAGAAATACAGATGGACAGTGTGTTTTCTGAAAGCATAATCATGTAGTTTGACATACAGTAAAGTCAACAAACTTGAAAAAAATTGTGCGTTTGTGTAAGAAAAACTCACTACAGAGTTCAGCCACAGTCTTGACGTGTGCTTGGCCGCGAGCGTCGCTGTCGCTGCTGCTTCTGTGTGAGAGAATAAGTCAGTGAATTTGAATATTGATGAGGAGAAGTGGCTTCTCTCTTATGCAGATTCACTGCGCCGCCATCCACGCCTGGGATGCTCCAGTAAACATAATTTAATTTGAGCATCAGGATAATCCAGACAGGAGGAATGTTTCAAATAGCTTGTTAGTTATGCTCCGTTCACACTGCAGTGCGTCCCCTCTCTTTCAGAAGCACGCACACACAAAATCTCCACTTTATCACCCTCTAATTGTCCCCTCAGTATTCTGTAAAGTTTTCAATTGCGGGACAAACTGAACCCTGGTGCAATCTTCTTCTATGGCATTCAAAATACTAGTGTACAGACTATACGCTTCATATATATATATATATATATATATATATATATATATATATATATATATATATATATACCTGTTCAGGCATAACATTATGACCACTCACAGGTGAAGTTAATAACACTGATTATCTCTTGATCACGGCTCCTGTTAGTGGGTGGGATATATTAGGCAGCAAGTGAACATTTTGTCCTCAAAGTTGATGTGTTAGAAGCAGGAAAATTGGGCAAGCGTAAGGATTTGAGCGAGTTTGACAAGGGCCAAATTGTGATGGCTACACGACTGGGTCAGAGCATCTCCAAAACTGCAGCTCTTGTGGGGTGTTCCTGGTCTGCAGTGGTCAGTATCTATCAAAAGTGGTACAAGGAAGGAACAGTGGTGAACCGGCAACAGGGTCATGGGCGGCCAAGGCTCATTGATGCACGTGGGAAGTGAAGGCTGGCCCGTGTGGGCCGATCAAACAGACAAGCTACTGTAGCTCTTTGGCATGTTCTGCTGGGAAACCTTGGGTCCTGCCATCCATGTGGATGTTACTTTGATACGTACCACCTACCTAAGTATTGCTGCAGACCATGTACACCCTTTCATGGAAACGGTATTCCCGGGTGGCTATGGTCATATGATCGCTATCAGCTGGATAATGCGCCCTGCCACAAAGCAGAAAATGGAATTTCAGGAATGGTTTGAGGAGCTCGACAACGAGTTTGAGGTGTTGACTCCTCCAAATTCCCCAGATCTCAATCCAATGGAGCATCCATGGGGTTTGCTGAACAAACAAGTCTGATCCATGGAGGCCCGCCTCACAACTTACAGGAATTAAAGGATCTGCTGCTAACATCTTAATGCCAGATACCACAGCACACCTCCAGGGGTCTAGTGGAGTACATGTCTCGACGGGTCAGCAATAATAAAAATAAAGCAAAATAAAACAACAAATAAATAAGATCACATCAATATGACTTGAAATTATTTTATGCACAGAAGAAAAAGTATAGGCCAACGGGGCAAGTTTAGTTCACTGTGTTAAAATATTATGCTGCAGAATGTCCCAATTGGCCAGTCAGAATAGTACTATTTTCTACAGTCCATGTTGTGTTTGAAAAAAAAAAGCCCCCAAAAAACTTCAACCATCGGGCAAAATGTTTTTTGCCTCCTGGAATGACTGTGTAGTCTGAGATAACTTGCATTATTAAACCCAGCGTGCGTGTTTGTGTGTATTCGTGGAGTTGAACCGGAGTTCATTACACAGTAGAATATGTATTGTTTCCTTTGGAGGAAGGCAACATGCATTTCAGCATCACAGGGAGGAAGTGAACACACAAACACACAGCAAGCTTTGATAAAACAAGAGCAGATACTAATGAAGCTTTTATCATTCCCAGATTCTTTTTCAGCGCCCCGGTGAATTTGTTTGAGATTGTCTTTGATGAGCGTGAGCGTTCAACACAGATGCGTAGACATACACACAGACAGACAGACAGACTTTCATTTACATGAACGCAAACTGTTTTGTGTCTTTCTGAGACACCCGGACAGAGATAAAAGCAAGCTGTTTTGATTTTCTCTTTGATGAGTCTTGGACAGAGACAAGCACATTATGTTAAGATGCCAAATAACACTGGTGAAACAGATGAAGCCTCTTCAAACACCTCCTGCTGGTTATATCTTCCAGAAAATGAGGGCGAGAGAGACGAGAGGGCCATAGGGCAGAGAAGGACCGCAGGACATGGGCAGAATGAGAGATGAGAGGCGTTTATGACTGCGAGGAGCGCCATCGCTGTGGCGCACGTCACCCCAGACCCTTTTCCACCAACAGGGTGTCAAAAAAATCACCTCCAAATTGTGAGCCCTAAAACCTGCTGGTCATAAACGCTATAATTAGCAGTATGTCTAATGTGGTGAAGCAACACACAATAAGATGATGGACACAGCTTTTAAAGCTTTATATACAGAGTGAATTGTGTCTATACATTTTATTTTTTTATATACATTTAAGTATAATAATTATAATATACACTAAATGATAATATAGGGGAGTCCGGGTATGGTAACACTTTTTTCTTCAGCACCTAAAACTACCCTTTTTTTTTTTTTTTTTTTTTAGCTACACGTCTGAAACTTTTAGGCAAAGTACCCACATTGTCTACTACAAATGGCAACAATTAACATTTCTCCAACTATATCACTAATTGGTCCTTTGTTACAACCTACCCCACTACTGGGGTAGGTTTTAACACACATACTGGGGTAAGTTGTAACAGGTAGACCCCATATGGAAATGTAATATATGTACATATATGTCCCTATATCCAGTAGTGATGTTTCATATAAGGCAATACATTATTAGCACATATATACATCATCACTATATATTAAGATATAGGTTTATACCATGTATGAAATACCAATAGAAGAATTATTATACAAACCCGATTCCAAAAAAGTTGGGACACTGTACAAATTGTGAATAAAAAGGAATGCAATAATTTACAAATCTCATAAACTTATATTTTATTCACAATAGAATATAGATAACATATCAAATGTTGAAAGTGAGACATTCTGAAATGTCATGCCAAATATTGGATTTATATGATGACTTTTAATATGGTACTGTATGTTAACAATATATGTCTAATTTATATATGCAAGTTTTTTTTTTTTTTTTTTAAACAACATATATGCAAACATTAAGTATGCTTATATAGGATTGTATATGTAGTTGTATACCACATAAAATACCTATAGTAAAATTAGTATGCATATATTACAGAGATTTATATAATGAATTTCTATATGGTACTGTGCAGTATGCTAAGATCATATATGTAAACAATATATATTTGTAATAATTTATATTTGTAAAAGTTTATTTAAACATGCATACAACATACTACAACATGCTCATAGAATTCTCTTATTAATTTTGGGCAGTCTGTTTTAGAGTAACTGCAAAATATAGTTGATGGCAAATATTCATAACTAGTATATTTATATAATTATGCAATTCATATACATAATACAAAAGAATATGAGACAGACATTATGAACATAATATACATATACATTTTGTCAGGGTTCTGTTACTTGGATAAGGTTTTATTCTTGGTTTGGTAACAGCTCTGACACTCCTTTGTCTTATGGGTTTGAGTTCGCTCAGATAATGCGCTCTTCTGTCTGTGTGAATTGCTTTGTGTGGAGTTTGGATCCTGGAATTTCATTCTAGTTTGGTTTTGGTTCAGGTTTCGTACATTAATGCTCGCGGCTCGTGCTCTGTCATGTTTTGTTCTGTGTAGCATGTAACGGTCATCCTGTTACAGGGGTGAAATTTTACATCCTGTCCTCTAGAGGGCAACAAAGGGAGGAAGTGGTTTTAAGGTTGCGATTGCGAGTAGCATAGAGGAGAGGCATGGCGATGGGGTATGGCTGAAAATGCCTGGAATGA